>WBMV01008151.1:0-34358 GCA_013396655.1 Campylorhamphus procurvoides
CAGCTGGCTGTGGCACTCCAGCCACTCTTTGACAATGTAGGTCTTTATGTCCTCCCACCTCGGGTGCTGCCAGGAAACTGTGCCCTTTGGATTTTCAGGCCCGAGCTCAGGTGGGCCTGGAGCAGCCGGTGCTGAGGTCTTTTCCTTTCCATCAGGACAACATCCAAGTGCGGCTGCTCTCCATTCAGCTGCTCCAAAAAGTGATGGAGTTGGTAGTGGAGGAGGGAAAATATCCCCTCAAGAAACACGTGATGCACAGCCTGCTGCCCCTCTTCCTCCACTGGCATGATGAGAACCAGCGCGTGGCAGAGGTGAGGACTGGTGGGCTCTGGTGTCCCCGTGGCAGGGGCTGGGCTGCCTCCTGCCCTGGGGCCTGGCGGGCTCCACATTCCTGCTGGCCTTGCTCCAGGGATGCAGATCCTGTGCCCTGGGCTCTGGTGCCATGTCCTGGTCTCGGTTGCTCCGCAGGCCTCTCGGGACGCGCTGTTTTGTGCGGCCAAGTTCCTGAGGAGGGCAGATCTGATAAAGACCCTGAAGACGGAGCAGTCGCTGAGATTCAGCGAGTGCCTGGTAAGGACAGCCCTAAAGAGGCAACCCCAGGCTGGACAAGCCCCCAGCTTGGCATGGCCAGTGTGTGGGGCTGGCACTGTGCCCCTGCCTACTGCTGCGCCCACCTGTGGGACACCAGCCTGCGCCCCACACGCTGCTGCCTTCCCTTCCCTTCCCTTGCCTCCCCTTGCCTGGGGCTGTGCGGGCAGGGCAGGGCAGCGCCCGCCCCAGGGGCACAGCCTGAGCCCACCCTGCCCTCAGAGGCGGCCCTCAGGTTCACGGGTGAGCCCCATGCCGGGGTCCCTGCCCGCCCCGCTGCAGCTCGGCCCCAGCCCCGGCTGCTGCAGCGCCAGCAGGATGCGGCCCCGGGGCTGTGCAGCCCCCAGTGCCCTCGCCGCTGCTGCCGCCCTCTGCCAGCACAGCCCTTGGCCGGCCCCATGGCCCAGGCCCCGGCTCGGCCCTGCCAGCCCAGCAGGCCGTGTGGCCGGGCTGGCAGCCCTCGCCGCTGGGGGGGAGCTGTGCCCGCCCTTGTGCCCTCACACCCGCTCTGTTCTCACACAGGCATCGCCGGCTGGCACATGAGGGGGCAGCAGGCAGAGCTGCAGCTCATCTGCAAGGGTGAGTGAGGGCAGGGGGTGTCAGCGGGGCTGGCAGGAGCAGCACAGACCCCGGGCCAGGAGCTGCAATCCTGCCCTGCCTGCACAGGGCTCTGCTCCCTGCACAGCCGAGGGCCAGCGTGGGCACAGCAGAGGGACATTTCAGGGCCACGCCGGGTTTTGTCAGCCAGCACCTTCTGGCTGATCCTGCTGGGCCCTGCTCCCTCCTGCCCAAGGTGGCAAGAGCTGGCTGGGATGGCCCTGCCAGGAGGGGCTCCTTGGGTCGCCACCAATCCCTCCTCTGACCTTGCCTCTGTTCCTCTCTGCTCCAGCCCTTGAAGCAATTAGACAAGACGACTGCCCTTCCTACACGAGTGTGATGGTGCAAGCTCTGTTCGAAGAGAGAGCTGCAGAATTAAATCCAACTTCTGTATCGAGACAACCAGTGTCCCCCCAAATACCAAGCAACGGGACACAAAGTGGAGACCAGAGGAGACCATCTGGCACTCCAGACTCTGATACTGAGTCTGACTGACCAAGCCAGGAAGGCCTTGTGGCTCCTGGCCTCTCCTTCCCTGTGAAGCCCTCCCTGCCTCCAGACTTCTCCCTCCCTCCTTCCTTCCCCCTCCTCCTTTTCTTCCCCTTTCTTCCCTCCATTCGCTGCTCTCTCCTTCCTGTCCTCCCTCCCTCTCTCTGTCCGTTCCTTCCTCCCTCCCTTCTTCCAGTCCTTCCTCCCTCTCTGCCTCCCTCCCTGCCACCATTACTCCCTCCCTCCTGCCTTCATACCCTGTCCATTCCCATCCCCTGCTCTTCCTTTCTCTCAGCTCATGCCTCCTCCTCCTACCCTTGCCTCAATAAACAGTTGGTTTTCTTCCCCGACTGCATCTTTTTGTAAATAGTTGTGGGAACTCTGTGGGGAGCTGAGCCTTTATTTTGTAAATACTGGACTGTGTATGTATTTGGTAGATACTGACATCTACTTGATCAGGGTTAGTCTTTTCAATTGCAGTCCCTTGTGTTCAATGTAAATTTTATTAAACTCTGTTCAAACTGACATTGTAAGTAATTTCCCAGTCAGATTGAGGGGTGAAAGACACTTAATCCCGTGAATATCACCCTTTCTTTTCAAACACAGTGCTGCCCACAGGCATTTCATTACTCACACAACCAACTCCCCCCATTCTGGGGACTGCAGCTCGAGCTGCTGGTGACAAACCCAGTGTCTAAAGCCACGGGTGGAGAAGCCACTCACAAGTTGTTGTGCAGCAGGTACAGAGCCAGAAGCTGTCCATAAACAAGGGGTGTTGCAATTCCTCCGAGGGCCTAAAACAAACACGGGTTATTTGGTAACACATTTTAAGAGCAGGAGGACACAAAACCCAGCAGGAAGCCACGACTCATGAAAACTGAACACTCCAAGACAACAGGATTTGGGGGTTTTTCCCACATCACATCGTAGGTCCGGGCAATTTTTTTAATATCAATGCAGCTGCATCTTACAATGACACTTCAAATGCCCAAACCACGGAGCTGCTCTGAAGCTTGGGGATGGGAATGGGACAAAAAGCAAGCCCGTTCAGCCGAGGGCAACACAGCTGCACCCGTGTGCTCCTCCAAAGGACAGGAATAGACCCGGGTGGAAGGGGCAGCCACGCCCAGCAATCCCACCCACCACAAGGGCCTCTCCTGCAGCGCTTGGACACTGCCCGGGCACGGAATGCGGCTGGAATGCTCCGATTGGGGTGAGACCCCAGAGTTTCTACAGATGTTTGTGGAGAGCCCCGGAGGGGCGACTGTGAACACTGAGCACAGGCACACAGATATGCACACATGAACACGGACACACACATGAATATGCACACACGAACACGCACACACAAACACATGAAAACACACACGAGTACAAACATGCACAGACACACACACATGAACAGACATGTACACACATGCACACACAGATGCACATATGAACACACGCTCTCACAGACACACACTCACACAACCTCACTCACACACACATCCCCTCACCCCCCCACACACACACCCCCTCATACACATCCCCTCACACACTCCCATCTCCCCTACCATCACTTTCCACCCACTGCCGCCCGCCCTGTGACGTCACTTCCGTCGCCAACCCCCAGCGACTTCCGCCCGGCCCTCCGCGCTGCGGGACCGCGGAACGGGGGCGTGGTCAGTGTATGGGCGTGTCACAGTATGTGGGGGCGTGGCCACTGCAGAGGCGTGACCAACAAGGGGCGTGGCCAGAAACAAGGGCGTGGTCACTATGGGGGCGTGACCAACAAGGGGGTGTGGCCACGGGCGGCGTTTCCCGCCCCGCCGTTACCCGTTCCCGTCCCTGCCGGGAATCCGGGCTGTGCGTGCGTACGCATGCGTACGTGCGCGTGCTTGTGTGCGTGCCTGTGCGTGCGCGAGCACGTGTCGCGCGCGCTCACCCGTGGCCCTCAGGGCCGCCTCTCGCAGGGGCTTCTGCGGGTTCTCCAGGTGTGGCAGGGCCTGGCGCAGGTAAAGGGCCCCGTGGGTCACGTCCTTGTCCATCTGCAGAGAGCGCCGGGTCACGGAGGGCAGGGTGGGCTCAGGCTGTGCCCAGCACTGCCCTGCCCTGCCCGCACAGCCCCAGGGAAGGGAAGGGAAGGTTTGGGAAGGGAAGGTTTGGGAAGGGAAGGCAGCAGCGTGTGGGGCGCAGGCCGGTGCCTGCGGTGGGGCACAGTGCCAGCCCCACACACTGGCCATGCCAGGCTGGAGGCTTGTCCAGCCTGGGGATGGCCCTATTGTGTGGTCCCTACCAGGCAGCCGCAGAAGATGAAGGGTTGCTGCGTCTTCACCAGCTGCTCCAGGTCCCCCCTCCTGAGCAGCGTTACTGCCCAAAGCAGCATTTGGCGAGAGGCCTGCAGAGCAGCAGAGAGCGGGCCATGGCACCAGAGCCCAGGGCACAGGACCCGCGTCCCTGCAGCAAGGCCAGCAGGAACGTGGAGCCCGCCAGGCCCCAGGGCAGGAGGCAGCCCAGCCTCTGCCACGGGGATACCAGAGCCCACCAGTCCTCACCTGTGCCACGCGCTGGTTCTGGTCCTACCAGCAGAAGAACAGGGGCGCCAGGCTCAGGTCTCATCAGGGGCTTTATTCCACCCTTCCACTCCCAACTCCATCACTTCTTAGAAGTATCTAAAGTTATTAGAAGTTGTCCAATAGAGAGTTTCGAGGGGAAGCCGTAGGAGGACCTGGCTTGTTCAGCCTGGAGAAGATGAGACTGAGGACAGACCTCACCATGGTCTGCGGCTTCCTCGTGAGGGGCAGTGGAGGGGCAGCATGGATCTGTGATAGGATCCAAGGGAATGGCTGGAACTGAATCAGGGCAGGTTTAGGATGGATTGTAGGAAAAGGTTCTTCCCCTAGAGGGCAGTCGGGGACTGACCAGGCTCCACAGGGAAGGGCTCACAGCCCCAAGCCTGCCAGAGCTCAAGGGGCATTTGGGCAGTGCTCTCAGGCACAGGGTGGGATTGTTGGAGTGTCCTGCACAGGCCTAGGAGTGGGACTCGATGATCCTTGTGGGTCTCTTCCATCTCAGAATATCCTGTGATGCTATGAAGAAATGGAGGCTTGATAAATGGACACACAGACCATCCAGGTGAAGAATTTGGCTGGAGCCACCCTCAAAACATTGCATCCCCATAGTTCAGGTTCCTTTGGATGAACACGATCTCTCCATCAATAGACTCATGTTCAGGGCCACCATCTCTCCAGGAACAGACCCCGCCTTTTATGTCTTACTGAAATTCACAGAAAGCTTTGCTATGAATATTATTTTTTTCTCCTCCTTTTAAACTACGAGTGGGCACTTCTCAGTTTGCCTCAGTGCTGGCCCCAGGTGAGCACCGACAACACTGCAGGTGCAGCCTGTTCTCAGTGCACGGGTAGCATGCTGTGAATCTCGCACTGTAGTGTATTATGCTGGGGAAAACACCCATTTTACAGCCTAGGTTGGCTTTCAGACAAGCGGGCCATCCTCCATGCCCAGTACTGACTCCAGTCTGTGCAGTTGTGGTTGCCTGATCCCTGAGGAACTTGGAGATAGCCACACTCCCCCAGCCAGGAACTGCCCTCTGTGTCCTGCTTATGTGTTGGACGATCAGCAGAGGGCAGGGCAATCTCACCAAAGGATGACTGAGGACAATTCCCAGGAGCTAGGTATCCCACCACAGTGCCATAGATGGCAGATGATGAAGAGGAGGCCAGGGTGCTCAGCAGACCTTTTCCCCAGGGAGGGTACAGCCAGCTGGGCATGGTCTCTGCCAGAAATAGGGTGCCAGAGAAATTGCTCTTGGAAGTGCCAGAGTTCCTACTCTCGGCATTTTCTGGGAGATGGGGAACAAGCTCTCCACCAGATCAGTATGAGGTCCACCCAGGAAGCAGCTCCTGAGATAAGCTGTCTGTTACAGAGGTGCAAGGTCCACCTGGAGACTGAGGCATCAATAAACACACCCTCTCAGAACCCAGTCCAGGTGCTCAGGGCTGAGCTGGAGGGAGCACAGGGCCCAGGACTGAAGGATGGGCGGGTGGGTGTCCCACAGGAGGCCAGCAAGACCCATGAGTTCCCTCAGGGAACAACCAGGAGCAACCAGGGCCTCAAGGGTACAGCTTCTGGGGGCTGCTCCTCTGAATGGGGCTGAGAGAGCTGCATAGTGGTGGTGCCCATCCCCACTTGTGGTCATGGCCAACTCCCTGTAACCTGTTCCTGGGCAGAGAGGAGTTTGTGAATGTTTTCTGGGGGTGATCTGCTGGTTCAGGGTTAGGAGGATGAGCCAAGTGCCATGTTTATAGAGTGGTCCCATCAGAGCCCACAGTAGCTCCAACACTTGGTATCTTTGTTTCTGTGAAATCCAAGGGGTCACTGAACTTTGGAAAGGGTCATTGGGTGACCAATGCTGACTTGTTCATTTGCCCTCCTGGGCACTTGGCTTTCAGGGGTCCTTGGCACTTGGAATCTGATTGAGCAGAGGGGTCTCATCCCCTGGAGATGCTCTTTCCCCTTCCAAGGAGATGGGCAGGAGAAAAAAAAAAACAACTTTCCTACACATGAATTGTAGCCAGAGAAATGAAACAGATGAGTGTCCAGCTGTGCCAGGGCAGTGTGCCAAAAAGCCAATTTCAGGGGCTGGGGGCCAGGCAGGGGTGGGGAGCTACACCTTCTCCAGGGGCCCTGGAGAGGCTGGGGAGGAGGGGTGGAAGGCAGAGGAGTTGTGAACCCACAGCACAACCCAGATCAGCAGCCCTCTTTCTGCAGCCAGCAGCCATGCTCATAAATAGCAGGAAGTTTGGAGAAGCAATTTGAGATTAAAAAAAAGAATAAATCACAGGAGGCAGTGATCCCAATGAGTGCCCAGGGATCCCCATGGAGCCTCTGCATGTTGGGAGTGGAGAGGTGCCCACAACCCACTGGGCATCACAGGGGGAGCACAGAGAACTACAAACCCACACCTGTATCTTCTACCTGCTGCATCTGGGGAGAGCTCTGACACCTGAAGTTCTCTCTGCCCTTGCCCTGGAGCAGCCAACCCGGGCGTGGGAGGGGAGCAGAGAGGGCCCCTTCCTCCCCACCTCCTGCAGACAGCAGGGGCAGAAGTGGAAACGAACATAAAGCCTTCAGGGGCCAACTTTGCACCTTGTTTCGCTGCTGGGGGCTGAGGGGGGGTGGGAATTTGGCAGCTCTAGGTCTTTGGAAAGAGTCCAGCTGCCTTAGGAGAAATTCTTCACATAGCTTTGCTGTGAAGAAAATGCTGACCTGTTTGGGGGTGTTTGCTGAGCAAGTGAAGACGAGCCAAAGGCAACTTGTAAGTGGTGGGAGAAAATGGCCTGTTTGCTCATCGCCAGGGTTAAGCAGCAGGTCAGGCTCTTTGGGGGAAGTGGTGCCTGGTGACAGTGACTTTATGTGTGCCATAAACATGTCCACGAAGATGCCCTGGGGCTCACTGGCTCACACACCTCCAGAGAGATGATCCAACCACAGCAGAGAAGCTGATGGTGTCACACTGTGTGTGACACAGTGAACATCAGAGGGTGCTACATCCAGACTGCTTGGCCAGACAGTGGTGCCCAGGAAAACCCCACCAGCCTCAGCAGTGAGACCCAGGGAAGACACGGAGAGCTGGAATCTCAGGGTGGGGATGAAACAGTGGGTCAGGGAATGGGTGTTTAGCTCTGGTTGGACTTGGAGCATCTCTTGAGGTGCAAGAGATGTGGGCACTGATGTCTGTAATGACAGAGGGGATTTAAACCAGGAGCAGGTGGCAGGGGGAGAGAACACCCGGTCTGGGACTGAGGTGGGAAACGCACGTCATGTTCACTTCTGAAAATGCCAACAGGAGAACAAACTGTGCAACTGCAATAAATAAGGAAGGCAAATCTGACCTCCTGCAGTGCCGGGAGAGCAGCCTGGCATGACTGAAACAGCGTTGATTTAGATTAGATGTAAGGAAGCATTTTTTTACGATGAGGTGGTAAAACACTGGCACAAGGTGCCCAGGGAGGTGGTGGATGCTCCATCCCTGGAAACATTTGAGGTCGGGATGGATGGGTCCCTGAACAACCAGGTCAGGTGGAAGGTGCCCCTGCCCAAGGCAGGAACGAGATGGTGTTTAAAGGTCCCTTCCAACCCAAATCATTCTGGGATTCTCTGTCAGGGCAACAGAGCAAAGGCAAACCTACCTCTGATCCCACAGCAACACCAGACACCTAAATCAGTTATTAAGAATTTTAGGGGAGGCAGTAATAAGGGGACATTTCAACTATCCACTTGCAGACTGATTTGAAGTGTCAAGGGATAAGACATCAGGATAAAACTTTTGAATGCAATACATGGTGCTTTTCCTGCAGAAAAAGTCTGCACAGATGCTTTTTTTGAATCTGCTTGAAAAATGAGGAAGTGGTCAAAGAAAGAAGAAACCCCAAAAACCAGCACTTTATTAAAAGTCTGGTAAAACATGGAGCAAAGAGCCAGTGGGGCAGTCTTATAAAGGTGATGGGAAAGGACAGGGAGCACAGGGAAAAGGTGGTTGCTGAAGAGCAGAAGGTCTCCCAAAGGAACCAGAATGCTGAAAAAAACCCACCTCAGGTTGAATTTAAGTAGGGAAGCAAGAGGGCTAGGAGCAAGTTGGAGGCTTGTCCGGCCAAACATGCTCAAACCAGTGGTGACCAGCTCAGCCAGTCCACTGCAGGGACTGGGAGGTGGGAAGGGTGCACAGGGATGGGATTGGCAGGTGACAGGTCTTTGCCCTGCGGGCATTCCCACCCCAAACCGCCCCCATTCACTATTTTTCCCCAGACAGATGGGAAGGGCTCTTAGATAGGAATAGAAATCCTGGTGGGGTTATCCTGAAGAGCCAAGCTAAAATGTTTTTGACGGCTTGGAAGCTGCCAGCACTGGGATGGGGACACTGACTGTCAGAGGGCATGGTCAGGTCCCACCTTAGGCAGGTACCAGGGGATCCTCACAGCAGCAATCCTTCCTGATGGCCATTCCCCCTCCCTGGAAGGGAGCCCGTCCATCCTAGCACAGGGAACTGGGGCAGAATCTTGGGGTATCCAGCTGCTGAGCAGGCTGGGGCAGTCCAGTGCTTGGTGGGGAGCTGAGAACTGCCTCTTCCCAGATCCTATTTTGGGTCTTACTGGAGCAAAGGACGTTGATTTCTTTTTTTTTTTTTTCTTTTTTTCCAGATGAGTCATGGTTAACCATTCCTTTCCAAGGAAGATGCTGAGTTCAGCTCGGGAGAAATGACAACGTTAAGGCTGCTGGGACAATCCCCAAGGACGCGGCAGGAACATGCCAGGACCTCCAGTTTGGGGCTGTTCTCTCCATGTTAACTCCACACAGGGAAAACACAGGCATGCTCCACCACTGACTCAGCATCCCCAGGGCACTGCTGGTCCCTCATCCGGCCACCACCCTGCACTGCAACCCGTGTCCTCCCACCCACATCCCACTCCCTGTGCCTGAGCCAGAGACAGCCACGACTTACAACCCATCGGTGCCAAGGTGACAGAGATGCTCACAGGGCTGTCCCCCAAATGACAGCCTGGGCTCCCTTAGCTCCTGGTCTCCCTGCTCCGTTACTCCCTCACAGAGCCCTTGTCTTGCCTGGCTGGATCTCAAGGCTCCCCCTTGAGCAAACACCTGTCTGTCGATGCAGGCAGGAGGAGGAACATGTTTTTTGCTCCTGTTCAAAATGAACTGCTTTTCAAGTGGTCCCTCTAGAAGGGCTGGCGAAGGGAAGTGGGAATCCAGATGAGTTTCCTTGCTCCGTGGCTGCTGGCCCTGGCTCACACCCAGCAGGGCAGGCTGTCAGGGATGAAATGAATTAAACTTCACTTTTTGAGGGAAACAGAGGTGGCAGGGGCATGCTCCATTGGAGGGGAGGAAGATTCTGGAAAACATATCTCAGCCACAACCTGGAGGCTCTGGATAACCCCCACTAACTGGGGTTAGAAAGATGTGGAGAAGCTGGAGCTGGAAGCCAGGATGTTGTAGTGTGGGAGGAGGAAGACCCCTCCCTTGCCAGAGCAACTCAGGCATCACAGAACATTTCAGGAGCTCTCCCAGCCTTCCTGGATTTGGCAGAGATGGGGACAGCTGGTGTTCCCAGCAAGTCCCGGCCCTGTGGAGGGTGTGCAGTGGGACAGGGCAGAGGGGGATGCTCCCCTCCCGCGTGGTCTCTCTGTCCTCTCCATTGCTGCAGATGCTCCCCACCCTGGCTCCTGTGGGTCGTTCTGAAGCTTCAGGGGGACCTGACCTGCACCTCGCAGCTGAGATTTGAATGCACCGAGGTTTCAGGTGGCTGCAGAGCTCTGTCCTTCTCTTCCACTCCCAGTGCTGGAGCGTGACTGCGGAGCGGGAAGGGAAACAAGTGCCATTTCCCACAGCCAGCCAAGAGGCAGAGACCCAAGGGCGAGCCGCTGGGATGAGGCATGCGAGAAGCATCCGCCGCATCGCCTTTCCCATGGAATGCTTCTCTCGGTCCTTCCTCTGATGTGTGCTGAAGTATTGATTTTCCCCTGGAGTGGATGAGTCACGGAGAAAGCCGGGAGGGGGCCGGGGCTGCCCGGACTTCCCAGGTGCCCCTGTCTGGTGGGAAGGCTGTGTGGGAGAGAGCAGGCACTGCCCAGGGGTGCGGGCAGAGGGCAGGAAAGATGTGCGTGGATCCCGGATCTGGGGTTGGCTCTCTCCCTGCTGGCTCTGCATGGGGCTCCTCAGCCCTGTGAAAGGAAGGGGGGTCCTTCCTTTGCTCCCCCTCATCCTTCCCCGGGGAGGAGGTTACTGTGTGTAGGGGTGAGCTCCCGGCTCTGCCTCTGCTGAATTCGGGGCTCCACAGCCAACGCTCCCATTTACCCTTCTCTCTCGGCTCTTTTATTGCCCGTGTCCAGCTTGGGAACAGGCCAGGCCATCTCTGTCATGTCACGACTGCTCCACAGGAGAGCTCTCCACAGCTTGTGGCCCAGGGAGAGGGGCACCAACTCCGGGAGGTGGCTGGGGCTGGGGTACTCACTTGGCCAAGCTCTTGTGCTTGCTGGCTTTCCTCATAAGGGAAGTATCTGGATTTCCAATTATTTCCACTCCCTGCCTATGCTCTTGGATCCTTCCCAAACACCCACCTTTAGTGGCTGTGTGTGCTTCACCTCTGGAAGGGAGGGATGGTTTTCCTGTCGTCCTTGGCCAGATCCTTTCAGCTGAAGGCAGGGCCTGATGCTGCCCTTTCCAGCGGACATCCCTCCTGGACCAGCTCTTCCACTGCAATCCTGGCAGCTCCTGGGCCATCAGCAGACTCAGACTTCTGAGCCAGAGCGACAGATGTGGCAGGGAGATGCAAAACCAGCTAGTCCCAGTTTTCCTGAGCACTCACACCCCTGGGCTGCAGCTGGGAGGAGGTGGCTTTCACACAGACAAATGGCACATCAAAGTGGCAGGACCAGCCACAGCCTCCGCTTGGGGACTGGCACAGATGGGACAGCCCTGCCTGTCAGTGGTTTTCTGCTCCTTCTGCCTGCTTCAGCCTTTGTTTCTCTGCAGGGACACTTGCCAGATATTATCCTCTGCCTTCTTGTCCTTTATTGCCCCCCTGACCCAATTCCTACATCTCCCACTGCTCCCCATCTCCTCAGTAAGCATGGTGGCAGAAGGACTGAGCAGGTCACAGGAGCATCTCAAGGCAACTGTGCACAAGCCACACTTTTTTGGCACTGGTGACAGCTCATGGTGCTTGCTGGCACTGCCACTGCTCCCACGGTATGTGGGTCACAGCTCCTTGGGCCACCCAGCAGCCTGGGGACACACTGCCCTTCCCAGCACCGGGACAGCCACCATGCTGAAGCCAATTCAGGAGGGGGACATGGATGCTGTCCATGAGTGCCAGACACTGCCAGGGACATGCCCCCCTCTCTGCCCAAAGGAGGGAAAAGCAGGCCAGTGTCCCACAGAGCTGCCTGGGTGACACTTCTTGGTGGCCGTGCTGTCCCAGGCGCTGAACTGGCAGGAGCTCTGTTGGGAGCTGGGGCAGCCTCTCTGTCCCCACACCAGGGTGCCCCTGCCCAGGGCCACCCAGTAGCATTGGGACCACCAGCCACGAGATGCAGGTGGGAGACAGGCACAGGGAGGAGGGGACAGCAGGACATTTAGAGAGCTGTGCAGACATGAAAAATGCCAAATCTTTGCTGGAGCTGGAAGCCTGCGGGGTAGGAGGGCGTTTTTGGCTGGGGCTTGGGAATTCTGGGCTGCGAGCTGCTCAGCCACCATTGGAGCACCTCTGGTTTCCATTTGGTCGGCTTTCGAAAGAGCTGCCTCCCTGGCAGCATGTGTCCCCCCCACCCCACGGCAGGCAGTGTTTGTTTGCTTGGGAAAAGACGAGCCTCATTATTTGTCCTTTGTGGCTCTCGGACTTTAAAGCGCAGCAGGAGGAAATTTTATGATGGGAAACTGCCCTGGTGTCATCCAGGCTTTGCATGGAGGTCTGCTGGGTGGGACCACAGGCCACAGCAGTAGGGACAGCACTAGGGCTGAGACCCGTGCACAGGCACAAGGGGAGACAGGAGGGTGGCAAAGGGTGATGTGCTTGAACCTGTCCCAGTGAACAAGCACAGCAGGAGCTGGGAGAGCACGGCCAGGCTGGGGAGTCCAGAGGTGCAGCAAGGAGGGAGTCTGGGATGTAATAGAGCTCCACATTCACCTGCATCCAGTGATAACATCGCTGTGCTCGGTGTGTGGGAAGGTCCTGGCAGGAGGTCAGTGTAACCCTGACCAGGTTTGCACCTCTGGGCCCCGGCAGTGCTGGTAATGCTAGGAAGAATCAGAACTTCCCAGTGGAGTTAAAGCAGTGCCTGCAGCAGCCTTCCCAAGGCTGAGCACGGGCTCTCCCACCTCACCAGAGCATTTATCCAGCCCATTAAAAGAACAGACCTTTGCTATCAGGCAGGATCATTTTCCATTTTCAGGGTGCTTCTTTCCAAGCACCATCCTAGCTCCAGGACTCTTCTGCCCCTTGCTCCACACTCTCCAGGCCCTGCAGCACATCCACCTTTCCAAAAACCCAGCACAGAACGGCAGCCCGGTGACTCAGAGCTGCCACGTGTTGCCTTTTGTGCAGCTCAGGTACTGCAACACCTACCTGGAGGCAAGGAATCCAGCTGCGGGAGAAGAAAGGGGTGGTAAATCACTCAGCGTCCTGCTGGGAAAGCATAAATTTAACAGTCCCGACCTCGTGAAATCATTCTGCAGCCAAGCAAGAGGCAGCTCTGGTGTCTGTTCACCGCCCCCAGCCTGGGGTCGTGCCGAGGGGATGCCTTCGGCTCCGTGGTGCAAGGTGCTGTTAAAAGATTTATAGCCAAAATTCGGATAGTGATGGCGTGCACCTCTGTGAGCAGCTGGATGTCATGGTTTGTCCTGCTAGATCCAAACCCTGGCTCAGACTAAACACGCCTGTGCCATCATTAGTGAATCACTTCTATATCCCTTGGAAGTTTCCAGGGCTTGGATTTCAGAAGCTTTCTGATGCCGCGGGGCACTAAAATGCTGCGGAAGACAAAGCAAGGTGTGGCGGCGGGTTTTGTGGGGATTATCCTGCTGGGATAATGATGGGCCTGGGGCTGGAGGGAGATGAAAGTGGGGGTACAGGGAGGAGATTAAAGTGGGCAGCAGCCCCAGCTTTAACTCCTTTCCTGGCACAAGAAAGGCGAGATGAGGTGCGTTGTCACCCTGGGACTGGCACTGCAGCCCCCAGCGAGGGCTGACCCGGGAGGGTGCCCAAGGGCCCCCAGACTCCCCATCCCACCAGGACGGGCTTGGTTCATGGTGGAATGAAGGAGGGAGGATCGTGGGGTTCCCAAGAGCCCCCCACACAGTGAGGGGGAGTGAAGGGCCAAGAAGGGAGGATACGGGGTGCCGTGCTGGAAGCACCCAGCCCTGCTCCGTGCCCCAAGGGTTCGGATAAGCGCTTGGCGAGGGGATGAGTTCAGCTGGCTGATTCACTCCGCCCTTCAAGACCAGACCTGTACCACGGGCTTGGTGAAGCAGGAGGTGCCAGGGCAGGTCCTGCGGGCGGCGGGTGCCTTTTGGGGGTGCCGGTGCTTCCCGGCGCCTCGGGCAGAGGCGGGGGATGCTCCTGGGGAAGGGATGCTCCTGGGGGAGGGATGCTCCTCGGGGAGGGATGCTCCTGGGGGAGGGACGCTCCTCGGGGACCCGAGCTGTGCCCCTCCTGCAGACCCATCCCCGAGGGGGTGTCCCCGACCCCCTCCCTCCTGCAGGAGATCAGACGCAGTACGACCCCGNGGGGCACGGGTAGCGTGGGAACCGCGGACCAGGGCCCCGCATCCTCCGGTCCCGGGGGTCCCCCGTGTGTCCCTGGGGGGTCCCGCGGTGGGGCTGCGGGTCGGGGGGCGCCCTGCATCCGGCGGGAGGGTGGGTAACCTGTGTGTCCCCTTCCCTTCCCCGCAGGTACCCCCCGCCGCGGCTGCTGCTCGGGCTCTTTGTCCTGCTGGCCCCCGCCGCTTCCCAGGAGCCGGGTAAGGCGCGGGATGCTGCGGGATGCTGGGGAGGGGGGGTCCATGTCGCTCTGCCCGGGGTCCCACGCCCCCTCCCTGTCCTGAAGTTTCCCCATCCCCAGCGATGCGCTCCTCGGCAGGAATGGGGAACGGAGTGTCCCCTCGGGCCAAATGCTGCGCCCAGTCCTGGTTCCCAAAGCTGGGGGTGACCCCCCTCCACGCACCCCCTTCCACGGCCTCGTGGTTGCTGAGGGTGGGGATTCCGTGTGCCCCGTCCGATCAGCGGCGGAGGATGCTCGGGGAAATCCCTGGCTGCAGTTCCCTGGAACGAGAGTGATTTATCTGGTCCGTGCTTGGCTGTGAGATAGAGGAGATGGCGTTGCCCCAAAGCGGCCGTGCTCCATGTGTTAGCGGTCTCTCCGCAAGCCCTCCCTGTGCCTGCGTGTCCTTGGAAGTGTTTCCAGTGGTCGGAGGCCTGGAGCGTGTGTGCCCTGGGGATGCAACACCTCTCGCACCGTTCCGGGCTTTCCCCTGCCTTCGGGGCTCCGCCAAACATCGCAGGTCGCAAGCTGCTGGTGCGCCGGGAGAGGGGAATTCGGTGCTGACTCAGCTTCCCAGCCCTGCTTTCCCCACGAGGCACACGAGCCGGTTCTCCCACTGCCTGCTTTTCTGGTGAACTTTACCTCCCCGTCAGGGAAGCTTCCTCCCGGCTGCCAGGCGGGATGAAAAGCCCTCCTCGCCTCTCAGCCGGTCTCTGGATGTGTGCCCAGTGCCCGGAGGCGGGATCAGCAGGGATGGCACAGGGAGCCCCCACCTGCATCCCAGGAACCCCGTTTGCCAGTGAACCAAAAGCTGGGAGAAGGGGGTTTTTCTCCAGGCCAATGATCTGGTTGTCTTTGGCTTGTGCCACCACATCATTCGTGTCCCTCTGTGTCATCACAGGCTGGCACAGCGTGGCAATTGGTGGTGCCCGCAGGTACAGCCGAGCTGGAAATTGGCAGTTAAATCAGTGGATTATTTACTAGAGGAAGGCTTTGTGTCTTCTAGGAACAGCTTTGGCACTGCTCTGTGGGCACCTGGGTCACGTTGCGGGGGGAAAGGGGCTGGCTGGGGCAGCGTGGATGCCCAGCACTCCCAGAGCACGTCCGGGAATACTGGGAGAAGCTGTCCAAATGCCCCAGGCTGGATTTATGCTGCTGCTTTTGGTGGCATGGGTGCCTCCCCGGGAACAAAGCTCCTCTTGGAGATCTGCAGAGATGGGAACATCGTTCCCATGTGAAATCCTGAATTGGCTATTTTAGGTCCCTGGAGACTGTCCAGTGCGGCCAAGCTGAGCTGGAGGGCCAGGAGCTGGTTTAACAGTGCTTACCCAAGAGTTATCCATGCCCTTCCCACCCCCTCTCCATCATCACCCTTGCTCCCTTGGGCACTCAGGACTGGCCAGGACCCTTTGCTGAGCTGAAGGTGCATCCCCCCCACCCTTGAACAGCCACACTGGGGACCCCAGGAGGTTTCACAGGGCTTTTGGTGCGGGGGGAGCGTGGCCGGCGCCGGTCACCGCTGGCAGGGAGGTGCCCGTTTCACCCAGCTGACTTGGCTGTCTCCCAAAGGCAGGCTGTGGATCGGGTTTTAAAGGAATTCAGCGGGTTGGTGTGGCTTTTTTTTCTTCCTTTTTTTTTCTTTTTCCCCTTCCCTTGGTTCAACGTCCAAGGACTGCAGGGCCTGTTCTGCCAGCCCGCCTTTGTGATGGCTCCTGGGGAATGTTTGCTCCAAAGGCTGTCCTGGCATGGAGATAACCTTTCTGTTTATCTGCCTGCCTTGCAAATTTGGGGGCTTAGCTGCCCCAAGCTGGGCTTGCCTCTTATCAATGAGTATCTGGGATTCCTCAGGAAGGACATGAGGACACTGTAGGGATGCTGCTGTGGGTCCAGTCTGGAGGGAGTGGGAGGAATCACGGAGTGTCCCCTCGTGTCCCTTATGGGTGTCACCCATGCATGGACTGGGTCAGATGCTGGGGAAAGCCCCATTCCCAGCAAGGCAATCCAGTTTCAGGTCCCTTTAGGTGGGGGATCCCCACCAGTGGGGGTTTATGAAGCTGGCCAGGGTCCCCAGTCTGGTGGTGGAGGTGGCTAAGCAGTGGAATAGGCTGCCCAAGGAAGTGATGGAATCACCTTCATGGAAGTGTTCAAAAAATGTGTAGATGTGGTTCTTGGCAACGTGGCTTAGTGGTAGAACTGTTTGTGCTGTGTTAATGGTTGGATTTGGTGTTCTTGGAGGTCTTTTCCAAGTGTAATAATTCCATGACTCTGTGATCTTCTCTTGCACTGGCTTGCTGTGTATCAGTCTGGAGCTGGGATGGATCCATGCATCCAGCTCTGCTGCTGCTGACAAGGGTGCAAGACAGCACCTGGGAATTCAACCTGCCTTCTGTTAAACACAGCAGGTGCTGGAGGCACTTGCTGCCTGCAGGGAGGCTCATTCCTGGTTTTATTTCCATCACCAGTGGATTGTGGGGCCTGGGTCCTGATGGCTGGGATTCCTCACAAACCTGTGCCTTCAGGGATTTACAGCCTGTGACACAACAGCTCTGGCACCGGCGCCTGGGGGGTTTTGACAGGTGGATGGGAGCTTTCCTAAGGGTTGTCTTAGGAATTTCTTGGATTGACTAGGGGAAAGGCTGTGGAGAGTGGCTGCAGGCAGCACCTGGCATCACAGGTTTGGCTTGGGCAGGGTTGGCACCTCTCAGCTCTGACAGCATGCTTTGATTGCCAAGGCTCTGGGGACGAGCTGGAGGAACTGGGGAGGATGCTGAGCTCCAGAAGCTCTGCAGGCTCTTCATCTTATCAGCTGGCAGGACTTCTGTTTGCAAAAGCTTATCTGTGCCGCCACATGGGCTCTGTGCCTTGGGAGCTGCTGGGGAGGGGGAGCTGCTCCAGGCAGCAGCTGAAAGGAGCCAAGGCTGTGGACATCTCCCTGCAGCACCACTGGGCTCCGGGTTCATCATCCTCTGGCAGGTGGATCCCATCCCTGTCCTGAGGAGGTGGCAGCAGAGATGAAATGATGTTGCTTGGATGGCACTTTTGGCCTGGAAACAGGGTTTGAAAAGAGATTAAAGTCTTCCTGCAGAGTGCCTGCACCCCCAGGCAGGAGTTTGCTAGCCTTGGTGCACACAACCTTTTCAAACCCTAATCTGAGTTTTCTCAGTATTTTCCCAGCCCTGTACCTGGGCTTGGTCCATCTGCAACACCCATTCTCCCAGATTTTAGGTTTCTGTGTGGTGTGCCCTGGCCCTGCGTGGCTGGGAGTGCCTGGGAGCTCCCTCCCCTCTGGTGTGAATCCTCGAAGGAATGGAGAGCTGAGCTGCTTTTCCTTGTGGCCACTGAAAAATCCTACCCATACACTCCCAGTTTCTGGAGAAGTGGGATTTTTTGGCTCTGAATAGCAGCCTCTTGGTGACACTGCTCCCTATTTATTTTGGCCTGCAGCTGAACTAACCTCTTCTTCCAGTGTTTATGGCGACACAGTTTGGGTGCTGCTAAATAGCAAATCCAAGCCCTTGGAGAAAACATTTTGCAATCCTGCTTCCAACGTCATTGCAGGGCTTAAAGAATCCCTGACCAGATAAATGCTCTGCTGGGAAACAGGCTCTGCTCTAGTGGGGGGATGTCACCACTTCTTTTTAAGGAAACAGAAGCCTGTGGAGCAGAGAGTGAGGACTGATCCAAGGCTGCATCCTTTTATAAGGAAAGAGGGACAGGGACTTTTGACACAGGCATGGAGTGCCAGGACAAGGGGGAATGGCTTCCCACTGACAGAGGGCAGGGTTAGATGGGACACTGGGAAGGAATCCTTCTTCTGGCACAGGCTGCCCAGAGAAGCTGTGGCTGCCCCATCCCTGGAAGTGTCCAAGGGCAGATTGGACAGGCAACCTGGGCTAGTGGAAGGTGTCCCTGCCCATGGCAGGGGGATGGAATGAGATGGGCTTTAGGGTCCCTTCCAACCCAAACCATTCTGTGACAGAGACACTGGCGTCTCTCCTGCACCACACTGGCCCATGGTGACTATTAGGGGTGGTGCTCTAAGCTCTGCAATAACAGTCCCAGCAAGTGCACTGTATCTCTTCCAAACTCTGATAGTTTACCAAGAAAAGAATTAATTCTGGCATTTCAGTGGAGAGTTCAAAGCACTGAAGGAGACATCTGGGCTTAAGTATCGATGTATATCAGCAGCCCAGGGGTATGGGATTAATAAAACATTTTAATGATCTTCCAGCATATCTGATGACATTTGGGAAAGCATTGGAGATGAATTCTTTCCAAGAGCGTCCTATGCATTTCTCTGCCTGTGTGTGCAGCCTGGAGGCAGCATCTTGGATATTAGGAAGAAATCCTTTCCTGTGAGGGTGGTGTGACAGTGGCACAGGTTGGCCAGAGAAGCTGTGGCTGCCCCATCCCTGGAAGTGATGCCCCATCCCTGCTGCCCTGGGGAGGATGGGCACTGTCCTGCTGAGAGCTGGGGTTCGGGGGAGACACTGATGGGTGGGAGGTGGTGGAGAAGAAACTTGCAGTGATTTCAGCTGGTACTAAATCCCCTTAAATACTGAGGAGTGGGAGCAAGTCTCTGTGGCTGGAGGAAGGAATGTGGTAGCAGCACGTGTGTGGCTTTTTGGCTTTTAGTATCAGACTTGATTAGTCTGGAGAGCTTGTTGCCAAATACATAATTGAAATACAAGGAGCTGACCAGGGTTAGAAAATGATTTGGTGATTTGTACAGCTAATAGGGTCTTGCCTTAATATGGATTTGGAGCCCTTGAAGTGTGGTTAATAAACCCTTTGTGGGTGAAGGGGTGGTTCCCATTGATTAAAGATGGGAACCTCCAAAAAAGGTGGAGAGGAGAGAGGACACCAACACCCCCCAGGGCTATGGGATGGGGCTGCTCCAAGGACAAGGCTCCAGGGACTTGCTGTGCTCCTGGTTTTGGCCAGCAGTGCTGTTTGGCAGGAGCATTCCCTGTGCTGGGGGCTTTCTCAGCAAGCAACATCTGGTCTGGAACATCCTGTGTCTGCTGATTTCCACTTAAAAAGGTTGTTCTGTGGAATTTTTATTGCTTTTCTTGGCATCGCCTCTTCGAAGATGGAAATTGGTCATTAATGGATTTTATAGGAGTTTTGTTTTATTCCCAAACTCTCTCTGCTGGTTTCTTCCTCCCCAGGGACTGGCTGTTCCTCTGACCCTGTGCTCAGGTTGTGGGAGGCTGCTTGAACAGCCTGGGGTGGGAATAGGAGCCAGGGCACCTGGAATCCAGCATCACTATCCCCATGCTCTTCCCACTGGCATAAACCTCCAACAAACCAACGGCCCTTGAAACTATCTCTGAGTTTATAATTCCCAAGTTAGCCACCTGCCCTCCCTCTGGGAAACACTGCAATCAAACAAATTTATTCTTTTCCACCCTCCTCGTTAGTCTGTAACTTAATTGAGTTGGAGATTGTTGACTTTTGGATAAACAGCACCTTTTTGATAACCCCAGATAAGCTGGCAGTGCTCACTTGTGGTGTGGTGGGAAGGCATCTCTGCAGCTTAGTCCTTCCCCTGTGGTTCCAAAATGCTTCCCAGAGAGGCCAGCACCCCTATCCTGGGCAACTCTCAGCTCCTGCTGGGTGTGGACAGAGACCCTGGGCTCACCTGGTGGTGGACACTCCTGGCCGGCCTGCTCTGGGGGTAGCTGTCACTTCTGAGAGTCCTTGTCAAACCCAGATCCTGGAGCAGTGGGTGACACAGAGCCCAGGACTCCCCTCGTGTCATCCTGCTGGTCTGGCATCTTCCCAGTCAGCAGAAGGGTTTGATGTGCTCTCCTGCTGAGAGCTGGGACTCAGGAGGGGCTCTGATGGGTGGGAGGTGGTGGAGAAGAAACCTGCAATGATTTCAGCTGGTGCTAAATCCCCTTGATTATCAAGGAGTGGGAGAAAGCCCCAGCCCAGGGCATTGTGGATGAAGGGAAGCATGTGGCAGCAGCACACATGTGATTTTTGGCTTTTACTGTGGATTCATAGTTGTTTGGGTTGGAAGGGACCTCAAAGCTCATCTCATTCCAACCCCCTGCCATGGGCAGGACACCTTCCACTGGACCAGGCAGCTCAGATGTCATGCAGGATTTGATTAAGCAGTTGTTACTTCTGCAGCTGCTCTGGGGACCTCTGCACCTGGAGCTTGCTGTTAAAGCTCTGCGTGGAGACAAGCACGGTGCTCCAGCCCCCAAGGGCATCCTTGGGATGTGGGGTAGCCTTGGCTGGCTCCTCAGGAGCAGGTACCTCAGTGCCACTTCACCTGGAAGCCTGGAAAGCAGTGCTCACAGAGTGTCTCCTGGCAGACAGGTGAGCTGTCCCCACATGTCCCCACCCAGTGACCATGCTCAGGCTGGTCCCTTGCCTGCCAAAGGCTCTGGAAGCTGGACACCAGGGCAGAGATCTGCTCTCTGGATTGCTTTTTGCAAGGATGTCTTGGGATAGAGGAGAGTGGCACTATCAGGGTGAGCTGCTGTCGCTCAGGTGACCTTTTCCTGGATTTCCATGGGGGAAAAGATGCCTGGTGGGGTAACCATCTGATAAAAGCATGTGGGTTTTTATTTTAACAAGTGATTGCTTCTTTTTGGTGGGGAGGTGGAGATGTCAGGCCATGAAGGTGGGGGGTGTGGGGAAATCCCACCATCCCCCATCCTCATGTGTGAGACCCAGTGGGCTGGGCTGGGCTGGGCTGGGCTGGGCTCTCCATCATGATGGCTTGAGCAAGGAAGTGGTTGCTGAGGTCAGTGCCTGATCCCACTGGGTCTCTCACGGTGCTGAGCTAGGTGGAGATATGGTTCCCTCCCAGGGTGGTCCTGCTTCCCATTGAGTCCCAGGACACCCAAGGGGATGAGTCTCCTCATGACATCCTGCAAGATTGGGATGCCACCATCAATCCAGGCATCCACTACTGACTTTGATGGCTCCTTCCCCACCTTCTCCTTGGGCTCAGCCAAAGGAGTTAAGGAAACCACTGGAGAGGGGCCCCCAGAGGCAACTGCTGGAGGGTAATAATCTTCTTTCGGCTCTTTTTTCTTTCCCCCTGCTAATTGCAGGGTTGACATTGTCCCCTCTCATGAAAGGCTCTTTTGTCAGCCGAGTTGCTGGGCAAAGCCCAGCCTTGGCAGCAGGTTGCAAGCCCCAGGTCTGTCTCCTGCACATCCCTCTCGGGCAGCAGGTAGTGAAATGACTCTTTCAGTGACAGCGATGTCCCTCCCTCCTTGGCTCCCATCTGAAACAAACCAAAAAAGCAACCAACACCAAAACAATGATAAAACCCCTCCTTTTAGCCTGGTTTTTGCCTGGTTCCACCTTGCCAGCGAAGGGAAAGGTCAGCCCGTCTAGACGCTAATCCGACGAGTGTTGTATTTCTTCGCCCGAGGGTGTCCTAGCAACGGGATTAATGCTGTGGTGTCAGGCGGACATTGGCTGGATCCCACCCCATCCCAGGCCGGTGGTCCGGATGTGTGTCGCTCCGCATGGCCGGGCAGCAGGCAGGGAGAGGAGGGCTGGGCTCCTGGACCTGCTCCCTGCGCCTGCCNGCTTTTTGCAAGGATGTCTTGGGATAGAGGAGAGTGGCACTATCAGGGTGAGCTGCTGTCGCTCAGGTGACCTTTTCCTGGATTTCCATGGGGGAAAAGATGCCTGGTGGGGTAACCATCTGATAAAAGCATGTGGGTTTTTATTTTAACAAGTGATTGCTTCTTTTTGGTGGGGAGGTGGAGATGTCAGGCCATGAAGGTGGGGGGTGTGGGGAAATCCCACCATCCCCCATCCTCATGTGTGAGACCCAGTGGGCTGGGCTGGGCTGGGCTGGGCTGGGCTCTCCATCATGATGGCTTGAGCAAGGAAGTGGTTGCTGAGGTCAGTGCCTGATCCCACTGGGTCTCTCACGGTGCTGAGCTAGGTGGAGATATGGTTCCCTCCCAGGGTGGTCCTGCTTCCCATTGAGTCCCAGGACACCCAAGGGGATGAGTCTCCTCATGACATCCTGCAAGATTGGGATGCCACCATCAATCCAGGCATCCACTACTGACTTTGATGGCTCCTTCCCCACCTTCTCCTTGGGCTCAGCCAAAGGAGTTAAGGAAACCACTGGAGAGGGGCCCCCAGAGGCAACTGCTGGAGGGTAATAATCTTCTTTCGGCTCTTTTTTCTTTCCCCCTGCTAATTGCAGGGTTGACATTGTCCCCTCTCATGAAAGGCTCTTTTGTCAGCCGAGTTGCTGGGCAAAGCCCAGCCTTGGCAGCAGGTTGCAAGCCCCAGGTCTGTCTCCTGCACATCCCTCTCGGGCAGCAGGTAGTGAAATGACTCTTTCAGTGACAGCGATGTCCCTCCCTCCTTGGCTCCCATCTGAAACAAACCAAAAAAGCAACCAACACCAAAACAATGATAAAACCCCTCCTTTTAGCCTGGTTTTTGCCTGGTTCCACCTTGCCAGCGAAGGGAAAGGTCAGCCCGTCTAGACGCTAATCCGACGAGTGTTGTATTTCTTCGCCCGAGGGTGTCCTAGCAACGGGATTAATGCTGTGGTGTCAGGCGGACATTGGCTGGATCCCACCCCATCCCAGGCCGGTGGTCCGGATGTGTGTCGCTCCGCATGGCCGGGCAGCAGGCAGGGAGAGGAGGGCTGGGCTCCTGGACCTGCTCCCTGCGCCTGCCCCGGGCTCTGCCAGCAGCTCCTGGGGGTTGACATCGGTCCAGCAGCAGGGAAATTTGGGATGCAGTTGATAAAAGAGGCTTATCTGGTCTGCATCCGTCCCAGGAATGGGTGGGCCAGTAGGGAAGCATCTCTGCCCCAAGATGGGCACCAGGCCTGGTTTGGGGACCACACTGTTGTGGGATGCTTCATGGCCAGGCCCAGCCCACCAGGTTGCACCGGCTCTACTGTGACCACACCAGGACCTTGGGACAGGCCTTGTTGCTGTAAATCTGACTCATGGTGGAAGTGGGTCTCCCAGAACGTCCTCTGCATCCCAACATTCAGGTCTCCCAGTAGATCCCCTGTATCCCAATACTCTGGTCTCCCAGTACATCCCCTGCTTCCCAATGCTTGAATCTCCCAGTACATCCCCTGCATCCCAATGCTTGAATCTCCCAGTACTTCCCTTGCTTCCCAATGCTCAGGTCTCCCAGTACATCCCCTGCATCCCAATGCTCAGGTCTCCCAGTACATCCCCTGTATCCCAATGCTTGAATCTCCCAGTACCTCCCTTGCATCCCAGTGCTTGAATCTCCCAGTCCCTCCCTTGCTTCCCAATGCTCAGGTCTCCCAGTACATCCCCTGTATCCCAATGCTTGAATCTCCCAGTACATCCCCTGTATCCCAATGCTTGAATCTCCCAGTACATCCCCTGTATCCCAATGCTTGAATCTCCCAGTACATCCCCTGCATCCCAGTGCTCAGGTCTCCCAGTACATCCCCTGCATCCCAATGCTCAGGTCTCCCAGTACATCCCCTGCATCCCAGTGCTCAGGTCTCCCAGTACATCCCCTGCATCCCAATGCTCAGGTCTCCCAGTACATCCCACCACTCCAGCTGGCACAGCCACTGGGCAGGGATCGCTGTTAACCTCTGGCATCCCTCTGGCTTCAGAGTGAACCACTCCAGCTGGAACACCAGTAAAAACCCCGTCTGCTTGGGTTGGGAGTAAAAATATTTCCCATTTCCTTCATTTTGCTGTTTGACCTTTTTGTCTCACGGTTGCTGCTCGATGTCTTGATGACCCCATTTTGCTTCCAGGTGTCACTGGTGGTGCTTCACTGCCTGTGCCTGGGTTCAGGGGGGCAGCTGGTGCCAGAGTTCAGCCCCCAGACATCCCATGGGTGTTTCCCCAGTGGGTGCTGTGCATCCGGAGCCCCCTGCATCCATGGCACGGGGCCATGGGGTAGCTGCCTGATAACATTGTCCCATTTTAATCTTTCTAAGCCTTTCCTCTGCTTTCTCAGTGGCCCCTTTCCGGCCTTTCTCCTGCCCTCTTTTCCTTGTGCAGTGGCCAGCCAGCATTTCTCCCACGATTCATGCAAGCTTTCATCCCATCCTTGCTATCCCCCCCATCTCGCTGAGCTCTGATAACCCCTAAACGTGGGGTGCAAAGCAACCAAAAGTGGTTTAAAGGGCACAATCCGGGTTTAATCTTTGCCTCTCTGATGGAGGGGAGCCAGGACTCAACCCCAGCAGCTCCTCCAGGCTCCAGCATCCTTCAAGGCATGGTGCTGGTCCCATGGCAGGGCTCACTCCAGATTGGTGCTCCAGCTTTCCACCTTGCAAGCAGCCACACGCTTTAATTAGGTGAGGAGCTGGCTCTGGAGAAGGGGGAGTTTCATTCCCTCAAATCCCAGCTGGGAGCCTTGGAGGAGACAGGCTGAAGCTTGCCCGGAGCCTATGTGGGATTTTTTTTTCCCCCTGCAGCTGGGATGGGTTAAGTGGGGTTTTAGGAGCATTTTCTTTTCTCTTGGGTGCTTAAAACAACAATAAATAAAATCCCAGCCCGGTGAAATAGGCGGGTGACCCTGCGAGGAAAGGAAGATGTTGCTCTGCTGATTTATGGGGCTTTTTTTTTGTCCCTCTTCACAGGTCACTGCTAGCATTTGTGGAATTGGCTTTGCTGCAGGAAAAAACTGGTTTCCAGCTTTCCCATTAGGAAGAAACTTCTGTGATCGTGTAATTAAAATGCAGGAGAAAATAAAATAACAAGAAATAAGTACAAGAAATAAGTAAATCCCAGAGCAGCTGCCTGTGGTGCTCGTAGCCTGTGTCCTCTGCCTTGCTCTAACCTTGGCTGTGCTGCTGCAGCCTGTGGCAGGGAAAAAAAATGGAATTTTTTTGCCATTTCTCTGAGCTTTCTGTCTCGTGCACCAGCCTGCAAAAGCAAAAAAAAATCTACATTTTGACCATGGGAATGCTTTAATCCATCTTGAGGCGTTTCCAGGGTTTTTTATCATCTTATCTGAGCTGGGGCTGGCACCAGGCTGGCCTCCTGTTAGGCAGAGAATGTTGGGACTGTGACTCCTCCATCCCATAAATGAGAAATGATGGATCTGACTCCTCCCCATCCTCTTGCAGTAGGGCAGCAACTGCCTGAAGGGTTGCATCGTGGGGTCTGGGGTCCCCAGAACTTTTAAAGAGGGAAGGAAAACGCTGCCTCCATGGGATTATTTTTGTCTTGTTTTTTGGGGTTTTTTTTCATATGGGAGTCACTGAATAGACTTGGATATTTGGATATATGGGAGATGAATATTTTTTCATCTGGGATGGCGGTGGGTGTTGCCTCAGTGGGGATGGGGAGGAAGACTACCTGCATTTTGGGGCACCTTGAACTCTGAGTGTGGCCATCAGGAATGAAACCATCCTAAATCACAGAATGTTGTTGACTCACAGAATGGTTTGGGTTGCAAGGGACCATCAAGACCATCTTGTTCCACCCCCTGCCATGGGCAGGGACATCCACCACCAGCCCAGGTTGCTCCAAGCCCCGTCCAACCTGGCCTTGGACACTCCCAGGGATCCAGGGGCAGCCACAGCTTCTCTGGGCACCCTGTGCCAGGGCCTGCCCACCCTCACAGGGAAGAATTTCTTCTCAATACCCGACCTAACCCTGCCCTCTGGCAGTGGGAAACCATTTCCCTCTGTCCCAGCACTGCAGGTGCTTGTCCAAAGTCCCTCTCCAGCTCTCTTGGAGCCCCTTTATGCTCTGGAAGAGGCTCTGAGGTCTCATTCTCTGAACAGACTCCAAACCCAACCTGGATATGATCCTGTGCCACTTGCTCCAGGTGAACCTGCTTTAGTTCACCTGCTTTAGCAGGGGGCTTGGATTTGATGCTCTCCAGAGGTCTCTTCCAAGCCCAGCAGCTCTGGGATTCTGTGAATGACGTCCCATGAGGCTCTCCCAGCCTTTCCAGCCCGCCCCCCCTTTGAACCCTGTGGTATGTGAATTTTTGCTGGTGTCAGAGGGTCGGCGGCAGCAAAAATCCCTCCCGGTTAAAGGGTGGGAATACCAGTGTGTGCAGCTTGGGATAATTACCAGTTGTCAGCAAAACAATAGTGGCATTGTAGGGCAGGAGCAAAGGGAAAGGGCCCCTGTCTTGAGCGTAATGTTACTTTTCTATTTACGTTGCCATAGTCTTTGCTGAGAAATGGCCCTATTCTCTCTAATCCTCCCCTTCAGGCATTCCTGCTGGGCTTTTTTGTGTGGTTTGGCTTTTTTTTTTTTTTAACCCTTCTCATCCCAGAAAATAGCTTGTGGGGACCTATCTCTTTGGATGCCCTTGGCCAGTGGCATTGTGCTTGTGGGCTGGCCAGCTTTGCCCTGGAGTGCTGATGCCTGGGATGGTGCCTGGCTCTGGCATCATCCCTTCACTCAGGAGGGGGCAAACCTCCTCTGGAATCTCCATCTTCATGCAAGCAGGGACTCAGTTTACAACCCTCCTTGTTCTTGACATCTGTCGTGTTACAGATGGTGAACTCCACTGCATTAAAGGTAGTTACTGACAAGGTATTTTGCTTAAAGACCAGGTGACTTGTAGAAAAAGGGAATAATTGGTCAAATGGTGGTTGTTTGTTGGAAAGGGATGATGTGTTTCCTGCCATCATCCTGGTCCTGTTGGCTTTCTGCAGCATTTCCATGGAGCAGCAAAGTATCATTGACCTCTATGACCCATTTAGATCCGTCTCCAGCAGTGCTTGGAGTTCCTCAAATGATCTAAATTTTCCTGCTTAAATACATATTTGCTCTGCCCATGGAGACGTGGTAGGGAGAGAGGGATCTCAGCCTTGGCTGGCATCAGGTTGTCATAGCTCAACTTAACCCAGAGATGTTCAACTGATTTATTTTTCCTTTTAATGTTGGGACATGCTGGGGATTGGGTCAAGGGCTGGGTGATGCCTTCCCTGTTTAAGTGGCCCCTTCTCCAGGCTGCCAATGACCCCAGCACCCACCCCTAAAGGGCCTGCTGGGCATCTCACCCCCTTGTGTCTCCAGTTTGGGGGACAAAAGGTCTGGTGTGATGCTCAGTGCCCCACAGACAGCCCTGGGATGGGATGCAGTGGGATGAGAGGACGAAGCAGGATGGCCCAACTCTGCTGCCTGGTGCAGAGGAAACTTTGCAAGGAGCCAAAGCCTTGGAAACGCTGCCAAAGTCAGCAGCACAAGCAAACTATTGTCTGGGGAGTGCAAAGAGGTGGAAGGACCACGGAGCGGACACGGAGTCTTATTACGAGCTCAGCAGGGGCCTTGCAGAGGCTCCAAGCTAAACAAAGTCGCCTGCGCTGCAGGAGGGCAGCGCTGACAAGACCCAGGCTGGTTGGATGAGCTGAAATCCCAAAAAACAAAACCCCCTTCCCGGATCCCCCTTTTCCTGTCCGTTCCCTAACAAAACAGCCTTCCTCACCACCTGGCCCCGCAGCAAGCTGGTGAGCTTGGGGCTTGTTTGCTGCACGCTGTGCTGAGGGTGAGGTGAGTGACCTGCAGAGTGATTGCCCTCGCTGTAAATCCAAGCTGGGGCTCTGTAGAGCATCCAAAAACTGTGGCAACTGCCTCTTGGAGCAGCATGGCCCAGCATCCCTGGCTGGTGGCAGGTGCAGGATGGATGCTGTTCCACGGGACGGATGCTGTGCCGCTCCGTTGTAGCTTCAGGTACGACGTCATTTGATAGCTTTTCTCTATTTTTCTTGGTGAATTGGATTTTTTAAGCTGTGTTGGTATTTCCCTCAGTTCTGAAGTCCTGGGAAACAGCTGGGAACGGGCAACTCCCAGTTTTTGTGATGCAGGTTTCAAAGTTTGTGAAGGGTTACTTGGTGACAGCGTCTCTTCCTCTGTGACATTGGAAGCTTCATATCCTGGCACGCCTCAGCCTGGAAGGATTTGTTTGAGCTCCAGGGATATGAATCCCACCTGGGTGCCTTGTCTTCCTCTGATTTTCAGCTTGGGATGGCCCTGACTTGGATCATCCTATCCTTCCTTTCCCCTAATCCTGCCACACAGCATCTTTCCACGAGAGGGATGCTGGGTGCACTGGGCTTCCTGTATCCCCAGCTAAATGGGGGACTGGGAATGGGAATGCAATTCCTGCCTGTCCCCCATGGTGACAGCAGCCAATCCCCCCTCCTCTAACCAGAGTAACCTCCTGCTCCTGCCCCGAGGGTGGTCAGAGGATGTCCAGGAGCCCCCTTGGCTTCATGCTGAGGCAAGAATGCCAGGAACTCGATTGAAATTTGGGGCTTCTCAGGAGTGGTTCCCAGGCTGAGCCCAGGACCTTGGTGAGGGATGAGAGGGGGGAGGCAAGTCTTCCCCCCTCCGAGGAGCAATTAGCCTGCAAGGTGATTTATTAACCTGGAGGAGGATGGTTGAGGGGGTCGAATTCCTTCCCTCACCTCCTGCACCTTATCTCCATCTCCGGGCTGTCAGATGGCCCTGGGGGGAGGCAAGTGATGGGAAGCAGAGTCGTTTGCCCTTGTGGAGGGAGGATGGGGGGAACAGGTCACCCCAAGCTCACCTTGTGTTTTAAAGACCCTACACTTTTACAGACCTCCCTTGGATTTGGCTGTGCCCACACATTGATGGGCCTTCTCCACCACCCCTGCCCCTCCAAGGGCACCTCGTGGGGTGGCCAGAGTCACCCCAGCCCCAGTTCTGTGTCTTGTCCCATTCATATGGATGGGGCAGAGAGGGACACCAGCATCTCTTGGCAGTGCCTTACCCAGCTCTGCTCATTTTGGGAGCAGGAGGAGGATGCAGGTGACTGGAGAGGTCTGGGCACAGCTGCCCTCCTTTCCCCCCTGGGCTCATTTAATGTCTCCCCCAGACAGTTGTGACATTTTCACGGTTTATCTTATTGAGGAATTTGCTGGGAGGATGTTTCTGGCTCTCCATGAGTAACTGTTTAGGAACGCTGTGGGGAGCTCCATGGTGTCCAGAGGCTGTGGGGGCAGGTCCTGGCAAACCAGCACCTGTGTCAGGGTGTTTGGGGCTGTGATGGTGCTGTCCCTCCCTTGTGCATCCTCAAACCCCCCCTCTCTGCCTTCCCTTCTCCCTGGCTGAGCTCCCATGCATGGGTTGGATCCCTCTGCCTCTCTCTGGGGGCTGTCTCGGCATGGGAGGTCAGTGCCTTGGGATGTGGCAACATCCTCAGGCCTTTTAAGTGGTGTTTGGGCTTTTAGATGGAGAATGGATTAAAATCCCAAATGTCAATAGGATTTATAGATACCATCTGCTGCTGACAGTCCCTGAATTTTTCTGCTCAGTGCTTGAGTGCTCCCCATTCCTTCCTTCCTTCCTTCCTTCCTCCCTCCCTCCCTCCCTTCCCCTCCCTAATCTTCCCTTCCCCTTCCCCTTCCCCTTTCCCTTTCTTTCCCTTTCCCTCCCTCCTTCCCTTCCACTAATGAATGAATTTGTCAACTAAAGCCCCAGCTTTCCAAGGGAGGCTCCCTGGGAGCTGTGCCATGGGATGCTGTGAGCTCCATCCCTCTCTGTCTCCACTCTGATATGCTCTGAGAAGGGGGCTGTCTTTCCCTCTGTGGCTCAATCTCTTGGCATTAAAACCCTTCCTGCACCTACACTTTTGTCTTTCGGGGCTCGGGGTCTCAACTGGGGGAGCTCTGGGCTGTTGGCTGGGGTGGCCCCGGGGATGGGGCATCACCATGATGGGGTCCAGCAAAGCGGGATGCGCTGAGGATGCTTCTGTGCACTTCTCAGCCTGAGGCTCCCTCTGCTGTCTGTCTGTCTGTCCATCTGCTTGTCCCTCTGCCTGCCCATCCATGTGTCCATCCCTGCCTGCCCGGCTCTTGCTGGGGAGTCCTTGGGCTGTGGAGGGGGAATTGCTGAGCTTGGCTGGGGCAGGGTCCCTGGCCACTCCCAAAATCTTGCAGGGAGCAACCCCAACCCACTTGCTTGGCCCTCATTGTCCTTCAGAGGGGGCTTTAACCACAGATGGGATGCTGCAGGTCTGAAATCTGCATGACAGGCTCTTTTTGCTCTTTTTTTCTTTCTCCTTTCTCCCCTTTTTTCTCTCCCCCCCCTTCTTTATTCAGTTTCATTTTTATCCTCGTTTTTTCCTCTTTATTTCTCTTTTTTCTTCCCCCTCTTTCCCTTTCTTTTCCCCTCCCCTTTTTCTCCCCTCTCTTGTTGTCCTCCTCTCTTTGACCCTCTCTTCCTCCTCCTCTCATTTTTCCTCTTTTCTCCTCTATCCCCTCTTTTCTCTCTCCTTTCCCCCTCTGATTTTTCCATTCTCTAATCTCTTTTTTCCTCTTTTTCCTCTTTTTTCCTGTTTTTTCCTCTTTTTTCCTGTTTTTTCCTCTTTTTTCCTCTTTTCTCCTTTCTCCCAACTTTTTCCTCCACCTCATTTTTCCCTTCTCTTCCCCCAACTCTCTTTTCCCACACTTCCCCCAATCTGTTTTTTCCTCTCTTTTTTCCTCCCCTCTCCACTCTTTCCCCCCACCATTTTTCCTCTCTTTTTCCCTTTTCTTCCCTCTCTTTCCCCCTCCCTTTACCCCTGGGACAGTGAGCAGGGCTAGCCTAATCCCCCTTTTCCATATGGTCTCTGCTGCACCACCAGATGCTGGACAGCCTCGGGAAGATGCACTCAGCCTGTTTGGGAGGGAACTGGGACCAGAACGAGGGTCCAAATTTGCTTTTAAAGAAGTTCAAGGTTATGACAAGCTGGCAGCAGCATCCTCTGGAGCATGCAAAGTGCTTTTTTGGGAACTTTCAGCCTGGAGAAGGCTAAACCAAGGGCTTTTCCCTGCTCTGCCAGCAAACCAGCTGCCATGACTTCTCCTTGGGGGAATACCTCTCCAAAATATTTTACCAGCTGGTACATTCCCAGTCCCTGCCTGGCTGCTGGGTCAGTGGCAAAGCTGGGTGTGCTGGGTCCAGACACTCCAGTGCCACCTATCCACCCTCTGAGCACCTATTTTGGAGATCCCAAGTCCCTGATTTTGGGATGGCCCAGCCCTGGCTCCTTGCCTGGGAGCTGCCAGCGTGGAGGTGTGCAGTGAAATGAAGATCATTGACCTTATGTGGGCATCCCATGGGATTGCTGCTCCACTCCGCTCTCATGAGCTGCCTAATCCCAACAGAAGGGAGAAATGGGAATTTTTCTGGCTGGGCATCACGTCTGCACACGCTTGGGGGACCTCAGCATGGTGCTGCTGCCAAAACCCTCCTGGCTGAGACAAGGCAGCTCACAGGGAGGTGTGATGCTCCCTGCTGGCCCAAGGAGGCAGCTCTGGGGGGTTTGGATCACATTGCTGCTGGGGGTTTGGATCTCATCGCTCCTGAAGGTTTGGATCAAAATCCTCCTGGGGGTTTGGATCAAATCCCTCCTGGGGGTTTGGATCACATCCTTCCTGGAGGCTTGGATCACATCCCTCCTGGGGGTTTGGATCACATCCCTCATGGGGGGCTTGGATCACATCCCTCCTGGGGGGCTTGGATCACATCCTTCCTGGGGGTTTGGATCACATCCCTGCTGGGAGTTTGGATCAGATCCCCCCTGGGGATTTGGATCACATCCCTGCTGGGGTGCTTGGATCACATCCCTCCTGGGGGTTTGGATCACACATCTCATGGGGTCTTGGATCACATCCCTCCTGGGGGATTTGGATCACATCCCTCCTGGGGGTTTGGATCACATCCCTCCTGGGGGTTTGGATCACATCCTTCCTGGGGGCTTGGATCACATATCCTTCCTGGGGATTTGGATCACATATCTCATGGGGGGCCTGGATCACATCCCTCCTGGGGGTTTGGATCACCTGTCTCATGAGGTGCTTGGATCACATCCCTGCTTCTGGCTGTCACTCTGCTTATCCCCCGCACAATTTGGAGACTGGGCTATGGGAACACCAAGCTTTTCCATCCCACCAGTGGGAGAGCAGCAGTAATTGTTCCTATCCCTCTGGGATGTGCCAGGGACATGGCAGGGGGTGTTCCCACAGCACGCTGTGCCACTGCACCCTCGCCCCAGGGGAGCAGAGCTGGGCACATCACAATCCTGTCCAAACATGCTGCAGTGGGTTGGCAGATGCCTGGCTCCTTTCCTCAGGTTGTTGGGAGCTTCAAGGAGAGGGGGCCCATGTGGAAACTCTGACACAGGGGCAGAACTGCGTTCCGTGTGGATTAGTGGTGGGCTGTTCCACAACAGGCACCCCTAACAGCATCAGTCACGGGCAAGCTGTTGGCAACAGCATCCAGCTCCCATTTGAAGGGGAAAACTCGCACGTTTTGCTTAAAAAGTAGTGTGGGAAACGTTGCATAAAGCAAAATAGGCATCTGGACATTTGTTTCAGTGATTTTCCTGGATATTTTTAAAGCAGAGTGTCAGGAGGACCACATTATGGCAGACTGTGACTTTCCCAGTGGCCAAGGGGAGCCAAAATTGTCACCTCCCCATGAACATCCCTTCTCAGGGACACTTTTTGAGCTGTGAGAGTGACTTGACTGGTGTTACCATGGCCCTGTGGGCTGTGGGTGTGCTCCATCCCTGCAGGGGAGCGGGGACTCACTCAGTGATCCCCAGGAACAGGGGGCATTGTCACCGGAGCAGGGAAAACAGCAGGGATAAGTGGATTTGGGGGGAATTTTTTACAGCTGAGGTGAAGAATGGAATTTTTTGGGGTGTGAGAGAGTGCCAGTGCTGCCCAGGGGTATTTGCATCCCGGGCTCCGGGAAAACTTGTGATTGGAAAACTTGTGATTACTCAGACCTGGCTTCGAGACGTGTCTGGCGTGTGATGCTTGTGGTGGGGGAGTTGCAAGTGCCCTCCTTTGCCATCCTGTGACAGCACCTGGGGGGTCCTGGCCCTGTCACCAAGCTGGGAAGTTGGCTTTAAACACTTGACTTTTGGGACTTGTTGTGTTTCCGGATGGTGGAAACATTGGAAATGCTTTCTGGCTTTGTTTTCCCTCCTCGTTCTGTTTTGCTGCAGGATTATAAGCTTTTCCTAAGGTCTGGAGCAGGGTGTCTCATCAGAGCTGGTGGCATCTGTGGGGACCGTGTCCATGCAGACCCCACCACGTACAGCTCTTAGTTTAACCGGAGCCACCGAGCAGAGAGATAGGATTTAGGATTTTCTGGGCAGGAAGGAGTTAAACAGCTGGCAGCAGCTGCTGGAACAGGCGATAGGGTGCGTCTGAAGGCTGGCTGGGCTCCCAGAGGTTTTGGGGGGCTCAGGTGGGTCCCCAGCCTTGCAGTGGGGTCCCCGAGGGGTTGTGCCTGGAGTGGGAGGCTGGCGCTGGGGAGAGGAGGGTTTGGCGAGCCCGGCAGCACGGCCACTCCTCCTGCTGCTCCTCTCTGGTTTGAAGGGTCGAGTGCTGGAGCTTGGGAGGAGAGAGCAATGTGAGTGCTCCGGGAGTCTGGATGGGGCAAAGCTCCTGCCTCTTCCCTCCTTTCCTTCCTCCCTTTCGCTCTCAGAAGCAACGCAGTTATTTTCCCTTTCCAATGGCCCCACCTCGCTTGGGGCTGCTGCTCCTCCTGGCTTGCTGCTTCTCCTGCTCCGAAACACAGCTCCTGGACTGGATTTGGGACAGCACGAAGACCACGGGAAGCCCAGCAGCTCCTGGAGAGGGAATCCCAGCATCGGAGCCGCTTCCCTCGGCGGCAGCTCCTGCTCCCAGCCCGTCCCCAGGAGCCTGGGGTGGGGAGGTGGTAGGGAATGTCACCACCCCACAGCAGCAGGAGCCAGATCCTGGTACAGCAGCGCCTGTGGGTGAAGGGACTGCAGCCAAAACCACGGAGCAGTGGGACAGGAATGTCACAGGGCTGCTGGAGAGCACGGCACAGACGAGCATCGCTCCTCCCCACGGCACCTCACCTGCCCCCGGACTGGGTGGGATCGGCAGCTCCACTGAGGACCCACAGCTCCTGAGGATGGGGACCACTGAGGACCCACAGCAACTTGGGGTGGGGAGCACTGAGGACCCACAGCAACTTGGGATGGCGACCACTGAGGACCTACAGCTCCTGAGGATGGGGACCACTGAGGACCCACAGCCCCTGGGATCAGGGACCATTGAGGACCCACAGCAACTTGGGATGGCGACCACTGAGGACCCACAGCTTCTGGGACCAGAGACCACTGAGGACCCACAGCAACTTGGGATGGGGAGCACTGA
>WBMV01008151.1:34608-58752 GCA_013396655.1 Campylorhamphus procurvoides
TGCGAGGGCGCCCACTGAGGTCCTGCAGCTCCTGGGGACAGGGACCACTGAGGACCTGCAGCTTCTGAGGATGGGGACCACTGAGGACCAGCAGTTCCTGGGATCAGGGACCACTGAGGACCTGCAGCTCCTGAGGATGGGGACCACTGAGGACCAGCAGCTGCTGGAGTCAGGTACCACAGAGTCCCCACAGCTCCTGGGGATGGGGAGTACCAAAGACCCACAGCTTCTGGGGCCAGGGGCTACTGGGGACCTGCAGTTCTTGGGGATTAGGAATACCAAGGACCCACAGCTCCTGAGGACATGGAGCACCAAGCACCCACAGCTCTTGGGGATGGGGACCACTGAAGGCCTACAGCTCCTGGGGACAGGGACCACCGAGAATCTGCAGCTCCTGGGGATGGGAACCACTGAGGATGTGCAGCTACAGGGGATGAGGAGCACTGAGGACCCACAGCTCCTGGGGACCACTGAAGACCCCCAGCTCCTGAGAACAGGGACCACTGAGAACTCAGAGCTCCTGGGGACCAGGACCCCCACAGCAGTGGAGACATGGATGTCCTTGCAGAGACCAGCAAGTCCCCAGACAGGTAGTGCCTCTTTTCCTTTCTCCCCAGGTGACAGTACCCATAAGCAGGCAGTGCCAATCCAGGACCCCACAGCACAGCCTCCCCGTCACCACCATGGAACGTCACCAAACCCATGGCACGACACCGGCCACCGTGGGCTGGCCTTGGCCAGCATGAATGGGAGCCAGAGCCCCGCTTTGCGTAACCAGAGGGTGGATAATGGTGTGAATCCTCCTCTTGCTGATCATTCCAGTCCTCCTGAGTTCGATTTACTAACAGCCACTAGGAGACTCTACGGTAGTAGTGGCTCGGGGCTTGCATCCTTCTTTCCTGGACTGATGCCAACAGCTGGCCATTGCCTGCCCATCCCAACCCACCTGCCCTTCTGCAGCGTGCTGGGCACCAGCCATGTCCGATTGCCAAATTACCTCGGCCACGGCAGCCCGGAGGAAATTCGGGCCGCTTTGCATGAGTGGGAGGGGCTGCTTGAATCGCGGTGCCATCGCTACCTGGAGTGGTTCCTCTGCTTGCTGCTGCTCCCTGGGTGTAGCACCTCGGTCCCCATAACCCCCCCGCCGTGCCAGGGCTTCTGCGAGGCCGTCAGAGACCTGTGTTGGAGTCACTTGGCTGGGGGGCGCCTGCCCCTGCCTTGCGATGCTCTGCCTGAGGAGGATGGAGGGTATTCTTGTGTCTTTATTAATGCTTCTGCAGGTAACGTGGCTGGGTGACATCCCTGTGTTGTGTGTCCCCTCCCCAAACCCCGCCCCAGGTGCTGAGGATGCTTCTGCCTTGTCCCCACGGGATGCTGCTGAGTCAAGAATCGCTTTCCACGCAGCCTTGGCTTTTTCAAACAGAGAACCATCAGGTTTTGGCTCCCCCCACAAGGCTGAGCATCACTCCTGGTGAAACACAGTGGGGGTCCTGGTGGTCAGGACGGGAGGTGCTCCCCAAGCACATCATGCTGGTCTTCAGGGCTGGTTTCCCAGTGCCGCAGTGCTTTGGCTTGCCAGTCCTGGGTCTGGGGCACTTGGAGAGCTGTCATCTCCCCACGGGAACAGGGGAAGGACCTGGGCCCTGTGACCACCCAACTGCAGCACTGTGGTGGTGAGGAGCTTTCAAGGTGACCCCTGGCAGTGCCCACACGCTCCCCTCTCCTGGAGCAGCCCTTTACTTTGGGTTAATGATTCACCCCACGGCTAATGTTTGATCCCCGCCTGCTTGGAAAAGTGGGAGAGGTTACTTCGCCCCTGGCTTTGTCATTTGGTGGTTGTGACCTTTCTGTGTGTCAGCCGGGGACCCAGACGTGCCTCTGGGGCTGTGGGGGTGAAGGAACCACAGTGGGCTGGGTGACTGGTGCCTGGAGAAATGCACATTGGGATGAAAGCAGGAGCTGCCCCCACCAAAGCCCCTGAATGAGGCTGTGTTCCCATGCTGGCCCCCCCGTGCCCTCGGGTGATAGCTGGGAGATGCCAGTGAGGAGCCAGAGGGGCGATTTAGGGGCTGGAGGGGGGCCGGGTGGCAGACAAGGGTCCCACACATGGTCCCCTCAGTGTCAAAGAGGCTCTGTTCACTGGGGGGATGCAGTGGGATCAGGGGGATGCACAGAGGGGAGCCACATGCCATTCCAAGACCGTGCCATAGTGTCTGGGATGGAGAGTGTCAGGAATGAGTGGGGGCTGTGGTGCACCTTGTGGAGTGACTCGAGATCCTCCTGCATGCTGGGGGTTCCCTGCATCCCACGCTGGCAGCCTGGGCTCAAGCCAGCCAGGAAGGTCATGGAGTGGGATGGTGCCTTGAGACATCCCGGAGACCTTTCCAGTGACAGAATCACTGCAGCAAGAGACATCCCCACAGCCATCCTGTGCCAGCACCAAACTCACTGTGGCCTCTGCCATCTCCCCATGCTCCACAGTGGGTGCTGCCAGTTTGCCACAGGGTTGATGGGCTGCAATATTTGGGCTCTGGATACCCTTTGGAAAAAGCAGGCACAGCCTGAAAGGTTTGGTGGGTGAGAAGTGGTACTTGGCTTTTGGAGGGGAGCAGACATTTGAAGGAGTCTCCCTTTACCCCTCTGCTCCCCAGTCCCCATCCAGCCTTTGCTTGCTGTCATGCAGGGAAAAGGGGTCTCCTTTTGCTTGGGGAAGTGCAGGCACCCAGCTCCCACTCTGGACTCGGGGCTAGTGGAGTGTTTGGAGACGAAGGAGGCTCCCAGAGTCAGCTGCAGCTCCAAGGGGAGCGTGGTTGAACATTGCACTGCTAACAAAAGCCTCTTTCAGCGTGTCCCCCACCATCCCAAACCCCGGGGAGGGACACAATGACTTGTCTGGCTGCAGGAATTGCAGTGCTGGCTCTTACACCCGTGTGGATCCCCGTGAGGAAGCTCTGGTTTCTTTTTTCCCTAAAGCTGCTGAGAGTTTGGCTTCCTTCAGCCCCAGATAAGCTCCATCCCTGCATCCTGGCATTTGAGATTGCAGTGAGCTTGCAGGGGGCCTGAGGAGGGGGTGACTCATGGGTGGGTGACAGTTGGTGGGTTGGGGGGAGCCCCACTCACTCACCCCATCATTTATGGTGTAGGGCTGTGCACATGTGGGTGTGAAAGGGTGCTGGGTTCTGAAGGATGGTGGGTTCCAACATCCAGAGGTTCCCCTATAGGGGATCCCCTATAGGAAAGCCTGATCCCAGTGCAGGGCAGAGGAGGGGGCTAGAACTGGTGGAAGATCAAGGAGGGAGGTTTTCTCCCACTCAGGTCAGTTTTGGGGTGCCAAGCTTGGGAGAGACTGGGGCTTGTGAGAGCAGTTTGAGGGCTCAGGAGAGGATCAGTGGGTCTGGCAGAGCGAAAACTTGCCCCCCACCTTTATTCAGTGGCATTTCTAACGTCCCCTCTGCTGGGTCCCAGTTATAGGGCTTGACAGTGGGGGGAGACTGGGAATGCTACATGTCCCCCAGGCTTTGGAAGAGGCACCCAGGTTTTCATCACCATCCCGAGATGTGTTTCCCTTCCAGGTTGGGCAAGACTGGGCTGATTCCTTTTTTTTTGTTTTGTTTTTGGTTTTTTTTTAAAATTTAGGGTTTTATTGATAGCTCTGGAGGACAATGCCTGGCTCTAATGCTGGGTGGAGGTTCCTGGTTGATCCTGCTGGGTTCAGCCCAGGATACCCCAGGATACATGCCTGATTCCCCCTACTCCCCGTTGCTCACATGAAAACTAGGGATAGAGTTGGGAACATTGAACCGTCTCAGCTCCTGCTCCTGACTCGGGATGGGGCCAAAACCAGCTGAACTGAACATTCATTCCCAGTGCAGATCCCTCAGCTGTTTCAGAGCCAGGGTGGTTGGGTTTCCTCACTCCCAGGAAACGAGAGGTTAAAAAGCACCCTAATGGCGCGTTCACTCCCATGGAGCTGGCACTGACCCCGAGGAGGGGTTGACATAGGAGAGGAGGAATCCAGCGCCCGGTGTGTGGGCGATGAGGATGTGCTGGCTGCCAAAACAACGGGAGCTGGAGGACAAGGGCCGGCTCGCCCCGACCAGATGTTCAGCTGCGTCGGGTAGGAGAGACGGTTGCCAGCAGAACTTCCCTAATTCCCTAATTCTCAATAGGAGTTGGGAAAGGAGGCGACCTCCAAATTGAGAGCATCTGGGAAGCTGACGGGGCGCACTGCCTTGAGTCATGTTCCCAGGGTGCTGCGAGGGGATGGCTCTGATTTATTCCCAGCTGGGATGAGCCCAGGATCCTGTCCCAGGGTGACATGAGTGGTCACTGTGACCCCAGAGCTGCTATGGATGCAACACACTTCCTCAGGCCTCCTTGGTTGTTCAGCATCCTGGTGCTCCAGCAGCATCCCCCCACCATGGGCAAGATCCTGTTGGGTTTATCCCATCTCAGGGAACTCTGATTCCCCCTACTCCCCATTGCTCACATGAAAACTAGGGGTAGAGTTGGGAACGTTGAACTGTCTCAGCTCTTGCTCCTGACTCGGGATGGGGCCAAAGCCAGCACTGAACATTCATTCCCAGTGCATGGTCCTGGTCTGCTGGAAGGGGTCTCCCTGCCCATGGCAGAGGAATTGGAATTAGATGATCTGTAAGGATCCTTCCAACCCAAACCATACTCCGGTGTCCCAGTTGTGATTGCAGAGCCAGCTGCAGGGATTTGATGGCATTTTGGGGCTCGCATCCAAATGGTGGGGTGGGAGCAGCTCAAGGTTGCTGCCTTGGCCAACCCACAGCCTGAAGGAAAAATCTCAGTCCCTGGGGAGGAAGGGCACAGGGAGCCACTGAAGAACAGTGTTTGGGGGAGCCATGGCCAGGGGTGTCCCCTCAAGGCGCTTTGTTGAGTGACCATCCTTGCGTGGCTGGTGTGACCATCCCCTTTCCTTTCCTCCTGCAGAGAACCTGAGCTCTGAGGTCAGCCTCCTGGAGCTGATTGGGGACCCACCTCCAGAGGAGATCCTCAAAATTTATGGCCCTGACAACAACCCTGGCTACGTCTTCGGTCCCAATGCCAACACGGGCCAGGTGGCCCGGTACCACCTGCCGAGCCCTTTCTACCGGGACTTCTCCCTCCTGTTCCACATCCAGCCCACCACGCCCCGGGCCGGAGTGCTCTTTGCCATCACGGACTCCTCCCAGAGCATCATCTACGTGGGTGTCAAGCTCTCAGAGCTGCGGGCAGGCAAGCAGCAGATCATCTTCTATTACACGGAGCCAGGCTCGCCCACCTCATACCCAGCAGCCACCTTCACTGTGCCCACCTTGCTCAACCAGTGGACACGCTTTGCCATCAGCGTGGAGGAGGATGAAGTCGTCCTCTACTTGGACTGCGAGGAGCATGAGCGGGTCCGGTTCGAGCGCTCCCCGGATGAGATGGAGCTGGAAGATGGCTCTGGCCTCTTTGTTGCTCAGGCTGGAGGGGCTGACCCGGATAAATACCAGGTAAGACCTCGGGTCACCCCAAGGTGCATCTCCAAGAAGCCTAGAGAGATGTGACACCGGCTATGCCTGTTGAACCAACCTCTTTGCCTGGAAGGCAACCAATAGCCACGCTCCATGTTTGTCCCTGGGGAAGGGGACACCTGAGACGGGGGAAAAAGGTGTCTTGAGATGCCACTAACTTTATTGTCTTGGGGCTCACCAAGGCAAAGCTCTCAGGAGGACTATGGGATTGCCCTACAGCAGCCACTGGTGCCCTTGCCTTTTCCCAGCAAACACATGGAGCCTCTTCAGATCTCACCATTGCTAAAAATACCCAACTACTTTGGTGGAGGAGCTGGTTTGGCTGGGAACATGTCTCTCTTAGCAGGAAAAAATGCTTGGGCTGGAGCATATCTTTGTTGGCTGATGCTGAGTGGTATCTCCAGGAAGACTCTGGAAAGTGAGGAGGGATGTGATAGCTCAGCCCGTGCTTTGAGAAGGACTCATGTTCTAGATAAGGTTTATGGAAAGTGTGGGGGAAATGCCCAGATGACATGGAAATCCCCTGCAGTGCCTGAGGAAAGGAATGTTCAGGTTTCTCATGAGTTGAGCAGGATTTGGCCAGCAACAGAGGCTCTGCTGAGGGGGGCAGTGCTTTCCCCTTGAAGTTTTGCAAAGCACGTTTCTGAGCTTAAACATCATCTTGACTGTGCTGCCTCATTCCTGGTTGAATGACTTTGGGCAGGGAAAGCTCCCCCAGGAAGGGGTTAATCATTGATGTGCTACAGGCTGGTTTGCACTGGGATTCGGGCAGGTCCCTCGAAAAGCCACTTTTTCCTCTTGAAGAGCAGTTTTTTTTGCTCTTGAACATGTTGGGAGGGCCAGGTCATGGCCCTGGATGAGCTCCTCTCCCCAGCTGGAAGTGGTTTGGCACCATATGGAAGGCAAAGCAACAGCTTGGAGCAGAGCAGACCCTTTTAGCAGGTGATGCTCCCAAGCTTGCCAAAGCCCCAGTCCCACTGCCCACCCCCGGTTTTCCCGTGGGGAATGCCTGGCCATCGAGGGAAGGAGGCTGGATGAGAGGCGAGCAGCATCTGACTGCCTCGTGGTGTTTCCAGCACTGCCCAGCCCTGACTCGTGTTATCTGGAACTAACAGGGCATCGAGCAGATTAAAACCTGGCCCTGGGTCAAGCAGCAGGATGAGCTGGAGGGGTGTTCTGGCACCTCTACTCCTTCCAGAGTCGCCTTTGTGTCCATGGCATGAAATCTGGGAGGGACAAAGCCTGCAGGTGATGCAGAAGCCCCTGGGACAGCAGTGACTAAGAGGGCAAATGGGGTCTCAGATGGGGTCTGGGAGGAGCATTTGTTTGCAGCTGGATGTGGCACTTGGGGATATGGTTTAGTGGAGGATCTGGCAGGGGTTGGGGAAAGGGTTGGACTCGCTTTTGGAGGGCTTTTCCAACCTTCATGGTTCCACGATTCTTTGGATTCATTGTGAGATCTGTGGTGCTGCTGCCCCTTTACTGGAGCAAAGAGGCTGAAAAAAGGGCCCTATAACCATCCCTCATGGGGATGCCTCAGTTCAGGGCTTGGAACTGGATTATTTCTGATGCCTCTGGCAAGCCCCAGGATTCAACCTTGCAGCCCCTGCCCAACACCAGCAGCATGGCCTGACAAGTCATGGACCAGAGCTGGCACCAGGTGGGCTGAGCAGAGGAAGGGGCCAGGACCCACCCAGCTACCCAGCAGTGCTTTTACAGGGACTTTGTTTTGGCCATGCTCCTTGATTCTCTTCTCCCAAGGGCTCCCTGCCCCATGCAAGGACTGCTGGCAGGTCCCAGTCCCTGCAGTCCACATTTTGTATTTCCTAGGATATATTTCCTTACCATTTATTTGGATTTCGCAAACACTGCGTGTATCCAGGCCACTTGTTTGTACAAGAAACCACCACAAATCCCTTCCTAAGGATGCAAACACCCGTAGCATCCTTGTCTCAGCCGGGGAGGGTGTGTGGGTAACAGCCTGAACCCCACAATGCAGGTGAGGTCACCCGGCACATCTCAGAATGCAGCTTAAATCTTTGTTGCTGAGGTGGGACACAGGGATGCTGTTGTGGGGGGATGTTGCCAGGATGGGATGCTCCCCACCCCTCTGATCCTGGTGAGGAAGAGCAAGGGACCATGCTGGGAAGAGAGCTGAGTGATGGGAGGTACCTCCCCTTTGGTGTCTCTTCTCTGGGCAGGACACCTAAAATAATATTTGGGCTGGCTTGAAAGCACCGTGCACCATGTCTGGGCAAGGAAACATGATGGCCTTAAGTAAACAAGGATCAGGGGCTGTTGCAGTTCAGCCAGGCTGACTGTGACATTATAATGTGAATACATTTTAAATAAATTAAATCAAAGATATATAAGAAATATATTTTTTTATAATAATAAAAATTATATAAATTCCTCTTGCAAGCAAATGCCCCCAGGTGGGTGGTGACCTCCTCCAGCTGCTGACAGCAGATCTCATCCATCCCTCTCCTGCCACTCGAGGTTGTGGTGGCCAAGTGGCACAGCAGGTCACATCATGGCAGGGTGGCTTGTGGCACACATCTGTTCATGGTTTTCTTCCCAGGGGGTCATTGCTGATTTGAAGCTCCGAGGGGACCCACGGGCAGCTGAACGCCAGTGTGAGGAAGAGGAGGATGACACGGAGGTGAGAGCTGGGAGCCCAGCTGGGGGAGGCTTGAGGGGTGTCCCCAAAGTGCTCCCAGCTCACCTCTCATCCCTGCTCCATGCAGCTCTCTGGTGATTTCGGCAGCGGGGCAGAAGGTGGACACCAACCCTCAGGGAAGGTTGGGGTGAGTTGTTGCCCATGGGTGTTGCAGTTGGGGTGGCATCTCAGAATTTTAGTGGGGAGGAGGGCTGAGTGCCCTCCATGGTCACGGTGGCAGGATGCTTCGTGGTGTCCTGGCACCTGTTCCTTAAGGAAAGGCACAGGGAGGTGAATGGCACCGTTGTTTGCACAGGGTGTCCCAGGGCTGCTGGATGCTGTCCCTGTCACTTCTCCACCCCTGGTGGGGAGCAGTGGGCCGAGGAGCAGTGGGGGGTCCCTGCAGCAAGCTGAGAGAACCAGAGCAGAGGAGACACTGCAGGTCTCCACGGGAGGTAATTCCAGCAGCTTTCCCCTTCCCAGGGCCACACAAGTGGGGACGTGGTGGTGTGACCATCCCCAAGCACGACCAGGTCTCTTTTCCTTTCCCACAGGCACCGGCCCCAAAGGTGAAAAGGGGGAGAAGGGCGAACGTGGCTTGAAAGGGGACTCGGGAACTGGTGGTGTCATGGGAACAGGCAATGTCAAGGGCCAAAAGGTGGGTGAGAGCATGGTCCATGGGGCCTTGAGGGTGTCAGTGACATGTTTGACACCTGCTACACTCTGTTTCTGATCCTCAGGGAGAGAAAGGAGACCTGGGCATCAAGGTGAGCATTGCTGGGTGAGCTGGGACAAAGCCATGCCTTTCCTGTGCTGCCACTTTAGGGATGTGCCACCCATCCCCATCTCCCTTCCCTTCTCAGGGCAGTGCTGGATTTGGCTACCCTGGCTCTAAGGGCCAGAAAGGGGAACCAGGTGACCCTGGCCCACCTGGGACCCTCTCTCGGCACGCCGATGGCTCGGTGGTGGAGCAGGTCACTGGGCCACCAGGCCCACCAGGGAAGGATGGAGCCCCTGGCAGGGACGGAGAGCCTGTGAGTCAAGTCCCCCATCCCTGGGATGTCCCCTGTGCCTGCACCCTTCCCACCTGCACACTGACCTGTTCCCTCTCTGCCATTCCTAGGGAGATCCTGGCGAGGATGGCAAACCTGTAAGTGGGGTGGGGGCGTGGCAGGGTGATGTGGGGTGACCACCCCCTTGCCTTGCCACCCACTGACACCCCGCTCCCCTTCACAGGGTGATATGGGGCCCCAGGGGTTCCCTGGGATGCCAGGGGAGCCAGGTCTGAAGGGGGAGAAGGTGAGTGCTGGTGTTAGTGTTGGGGGGCAGAACCTGCCACGTCCCCCTCTTCCTCTCACCATCAGCTGGGCTGCACCCAAAAACCATGCTCTCTCCTCTGTGCCAGGGTGACCCAGGCGTGGGGCCAAGGGGACCCCCTGGACCACCTGGCCCCCCAGGACCACCAGGACCCTCCTCCAAGAACGACAAGCTGGTGGGTGCCCCCTGGGACACAGGGTTTTGAGGGGTGTGGGGGTCCCTCAAGCCCTAGAGGTGCAGGATGGTGCCTCCAGCCCTGGGCACCCCTCCTGTGCCTGACATCACCCTCCTGCTTCTCCCTCAGACCTTCATTGACATGGAGGGCTCTGGCTTTGGTGGTGACCTGGAGAGCCTGCGGGTGAGTGTGGGTGAGTGCCTGTCCTGCCAGCCAGGAGTGGGGGGACACCCTTAGCCATGGCCTCCGTTTCTCTTCTAGGGTCCACGAGGGCCACCTGGTCCCCCAGGGCCACCTGGCGTGCCTGGTTTGCCAGGGGAGCCAGGACGGTTTGGGATGAACCGCACGGACCTGCCAGGACCCCCCGGGCTGCCAGGCAGGGATGGGACCCCTGGTCCCCCAGGGCCAGTGGTAGGTGTATGGAGTAGCCAAGGGGACCACCCTGTGGTGGTGGGGGGGCTCAGTGCCCACCAACCCCATGGGGTCTCCCTGTGCTGGAACCAGCTCCTGGAATCTTTCAGGGTCCTCAGGGTCCTCCAGGAAGAGATGGGGAGGCTGGGCAGCCAGGGCCCAAAGGAGAACAGGTGAGTGTCCTGTGGCCCACGTGGCCCAGGAGCATGTCATGCCCTCCCCACGGGGCAGCTGACACTCCTGGCACATCCCTGGCAGGTCCAACTCCTGGGCTGGGGGGCACCATTGTGCTCCTGCCTGGAGCTGGTCAGATTCTTCACACCCTCTTCTTCCTCATCCTCCTCAGGGCGACGTGGGTGACCTCGGCCTCCCTGGCATACCGGGACCTAAGGTACTGTGCCTGGGCTGGTTTTTTTTGGGAATCCCCAGTCCATTGAAGACTGGAGGCAGGGATGCTGCTTGGGGGACCATCTTGCATGGCAATGGGAACGGGGATGCTGGTATTTGGGTCCCTCCTACGTCAGTGCCACAGCTCAAGTGTGCATGGGGCTGCTGACTCCCTAAGGGATGCTCACCAGGGTCCTGCTACCCTGCCTTGCCTTTGCTCCAAGTGCTGCTGCAGCAGGAAGCAGGCAGGAAAGCCAAGCAGAGTGTTTGAAGGCACAGAAGAGAGTTTGCTTGGGAGGGTTTTGGGTGCTCACACCCCACTGGGAAACACACCATCTGGGCATCCCTCTCTCCTGCCTGTCTGCTCCAACTTCTCCACCCTGCATCCCTAAGGGTAGAAGTAAAGGCTTGCTGGGAGCCAGGCTGTCCCTTGGGATGACCTATCCACTGCAGCCTGAGCTGTGGGCAAGAACCTCAAAAATGAAGGTTTCTTAACCTTAATTCTAATCCTCTGCCAGCACCCATGGAGCACATGGGTTGGCAGTGGGTATAAGGACTGATCCTGGTGCTCCAAGACCCGTCACGAGCCCCAGGGATGCTTGCAAGTATCCCTTCTCAGCACTGAGTTCTACAGCATTGGAGCCAGCCACATGTGCAAAAATATTCCCATTTATGATTTTAGACAAGCCTCTGGTGGCCACTGTGGATATTACATGGGGAGCTGGTGGGATGAAGGATGCCTGAGCCGGGCAATGCCCCTTCCCACAAAGCCCCAAGACAGGGGAGCATCAGGGAGAGCATCTGTGTCCTGTCCCAAAGGGGAATTGGGAGGGGATGTACTGCTTCCTGCTTGCAGGCTCCAGGCAGGGACCATTTTCACCTTCCATCCGTCCCCTTCTTGTCCCCTTTGCAGGGTAACAAAGGAGAAACGGGACCAGCAGGACCCCCGGGAGAAATGGGCTTAGCTGGCCTTCCTGGGCCCATCGGACCCCGAGGGCAGCCAGGGCCCCCTGGGCCCCCAGGACCACCAGGGCCAGGCTATGAGGCTGGATTTGTAAGTGGGCACTGCAGTGATGGTGGGTAGGATGAGCTGGAGCTGGGGACGGACATAACTCAGTCCCTTCTCCTCCCATTTAGGGGGACATGGAGGGCTCAGGGCTGTCGTTCACCCCTGGACCACCTGGACCTGAAGGACCACAGGTAGCTCTGTTCCTGCCCTCTCCACCTTGGGCTCCATGGGGTGTTCCCTGCAATCATGTCCCCTGCCATCACACGATCCTCATGGTCTCCTTGTTGCTTGCAGGGCATGCCAGGACTGCCAGGGGTGAAGGTGAGGAACCCTCGCAGCATCTTCCTCACCCTGGCTCCATCCATGCAGGATGCCTACTAAAGGAATGCTCCTGCTCTAACACCTCTTTCCTTGCAGGGTGAGGTTGGCAGCCCTGGGCAGCCTGGCTTGCCAGGACCGAAGGTAGGAGCACGGGGAGGTTGGGATGGGTTGTGTGCCAGCACCTGGGGTTACAGGGCACCAGGCAGGACTCCTGTGCTCCCCAACCTGGGGCTGGATGCTCCCTGCTGCATCCTGCTCTTCCCCACTCCTCATTGCAGGGAGATGCTGGCATGCCTGGCGTGGATGGTCGCCCTGGCCTGGAGGGCTTCCCTGGACCACAGGTAGGAGCATCAGCTCCCCATTTCCAAAAGCCCCCTCAGTGCAGGCAGAGTACCCTTGATTGCAGCAGCTCCATCCCCAGCAGCCAAAATTCCCCCTCCCTGCTTTGGGACCCGTCTCACCACGTGCCAGCTGTGCCCACACACCTCAGGACCTGTCCCCCATCACCTTGCCACCCCACTGACTACCACCTTCACCTGAAACTGCCCCAGCCTGGCTCGCTGCCTGGACCTTGGAGGCAGAGTTGGGTGGCCTGAAGGATTTTGCTGAGCTGGAGATGGGAGGGGGTCTCTGCTTGTGAGCCGGAGTCTGGCTCCTTATCGTGCCAAGCAGGAAGCTCACCCCTGTCTGCTTCTCCTTTCAGGGACCCAAAGGTGACAAAGGCAACCCTGGCGAGAAGGTGGGTGCCACCAGGCTGGGGATGGGGATTGACTGGTGGTGGCCATGGGGCTGATGGCTTGTGTCTTCCAGGGAGAGCGAGGACAAGATGGTGTGGGCTTGCCTGGCCCCCCTGGGCCACCTGGTCCCCCTGGAAGGGTCATCACTGTCTCGGGTGAAGATGTAAGTGGTGGCACTTGGCTGCAGCACAGCTGGAGGAAGCTAAAAGTGGGGGGGAGGAAGGGGTCTTCCCATCAGCCATCATGTAGGGGGTAGGAGGCAGACCTCTCCAGGAGCTCTGCCCTGCAGAGCAAAGATCAGTGTGAAAAAGCTCATTTTGTCTCTTTTAGCAGAAGTCTTTGGTGGCTTTTCCTGGTCCAGAGGTAGGTGCTCTCCTGCCACCTGTGCCCACCCCTCAACAATGCCAGGAAGGCACCCTGTTTTTCGGAAAGAGGGGTTTTGCTCTTAGAAGCATCTCTGCTTCTCTCTGCAGGGTAGACCAGGCCATGCTGGCGTCCCGGTGAGTCAGTGACACATCTGGGGACCACAGGGGTGGCCTCAGTGGCAGCTCTGGTTGCTGGTCCTGCTGCACTTTGCCACAGGGTTTGGGGTCTGCCGTTGGTGGGTTGGGAATGACAGGAGGCTCTGTGTTCTCCCTGCAGGGTCCAGTGGGACCGAAAGGAGACCAGGGGTCACCTGGTCCCCAGGGCTCTCCAGGATTGAAGGTAACTGCTCCAGGCCACCTCCACCCCTCGGAGGGTCACTCTCCTGGTCCCCCATCCTACCTGGCCACCAGGTCCCGCTGGTGACACAAGCCCTGGCATGGCATGTCCTCTCATACCTCCTCCTCTCTTGCAGGGGGAGAAGGGGGAGCCCGGCGTCATCATCAGCCCCGATGGGACTGTGCTCACTGCAAAGGTCAAAGGAGAAAAGGTGGGAGCATGGCAGGAACGGGAGGCACATCCTCATGTGACAGCTGCCAGGTAGTCCTGGTGGTGATGCTCTTTCCCTCTCCATTGTCTGCAGGGGGAGCCGGGGCTGCAGGGACCGATGGGACCATCGGTAAGTCACCATCGCCATCCTCCTTGTATCCCATGGGGAGGGACAAGAACGATCCTGGGCAAAGGGGGATAGTGGGTGCCCCCATACTGAGCATCCTCATCCTCATCTTCTCTCCCTTCCAGGGTCCCCAGGGACGAGCAGGGATGAAGGGAGAGATCGGCTTTCCGGGCAGACCCGTAAGACCTGCTCCCGGTTTGTTTGTCTCCTCGGCCATCGCCTCCACCCCATCCCCCCACCTCGTTTGCACGTCTTCCACCCACTGAACCCCAAACCCCACCGTGTCCCCGAGGGATGGGGTGATGCCAGGGCGTCAGAGGTGACTCTGGAGCATCGGATGTGACAGCAGGGGCTGGCAGGGGGACGGGGACCAGGCTCATCTGTCCTGCTCATCCACAGGGACGTCCTGGCATGAACGGGCTGAAGGGCGAGAAGGGTGACCCCGCGGATGTGCTGGGCTTGCGGGTGAGCACTGCTGTGTTTCCCGCCCCATGGTGGGGGCTGTCCACTTTTGCAGGACCCTGACACATCTTCTTGCCCTCCACAGGGTCCCCCAGGACCCCCAGGACCCCCTGGGCCCCCTGGGCCACCTGGCAGCATAGCCTACAACAGTGGCAACGTGAGTAGCAACACGGTCACCGTGATGGAGGTGCTGGTGACTGGGTGCCCCAGTGCCCTCCGCCTGGCTGGAGGGCACAGAGGATACTGCGGTGACATCCTGGCCGAGGCTGGCACACTGGACTGTCACCAGCATTGAGGGGGGATCCCCAAGGATGCTGTTGTCTCTGCAGCAACTTCCTTTGCATCTCCACAGACCTTCAGCGACTCCAGCCATCCTGCACTGCCGGCTTTTCCTGGTAAGGGGGTGCCCCTCTCCCAGCCCCCTCTGGGCAGTTTGGGGACCCTCAGCAGGGCAGGGCTGGGGGGAAGCCCACGCCCTTAGAGCTGGGGTGCTGCGGCTCTCAGATGGCATCTCTGCTGCTGCCCACAGGTTTCCACCAGTTCCCGGGACAAAAGGGAGAGAAAGGTGATGTTGGCCCGCCGGGACCCCCAGGTAGGTGATGGGTCCCCACATGTAGAGGCAGGCAAGGCTTGGCTCAGACCCATCCCCACTCTCCTCTCCTTTTCTTCTTTCTACAGGCCACTTCCCCTATGACCCAAGTCACTTCGGTGCCAACCTGCGGGTAAGGCATTTACACACTGGTGGCTGGAACCTGGCACAGTGTGGGGTACTGGGGTGCCCCCTGGCCACTCACCTTGGGGCTGTGCCATCCCGCAGGGTGACAAGGGGGATGCAGGTCCCAAGGGCGAGAAGGGTGAGCCAGGCAGCACCCCACTCTACGGTGCCAGTGTCTCTGGGTTGCCAGGGCCTCCAGGGCCCCAGGGATACCCTGGGCTGCCGGTGAGTACCTCACGGGGCAGGGAGCAAGGGGGGCTTGGTGGGGGTGGCATCCCTGGGGGCTTTGCTCTAAGGAATGTTCTCTCACACTGCCTAGGGTCCCAAGGGGGACAGTATTGTCGGGCCACCAGGGCCTCCTGGACCTCAGGGTCCTCCTGGTATTGGATACGAGGGGCGGCAGGGCCCCCCTGGCCCTCCTGGCCCCCCTGGTCCACCCTCCTTCCCAGGTCCCCACAGGCAAGGTGAGTACCTGCCCTGCTGCATCCCTCCACCTGCCACTTCCACATCCCTCTGTTCACCCCCTGCACCCCTCCTGCATCCCAGCATCCTTCTCTGTGTCCTGACATCCCTCACTCCACCTGCCACATCTCTCCCTGCACCCCACCTCATCCTTGCTTGCATCCCATGCATCCCTCCCTGCACTTCTGCATCCCTCCCCATGCTGCATCACTCAACATCTCACCCTTTTCCCCCCACAGCTATCAGCATCCCTGGACCCCCAGGACCACCAGGACCCCCCGGACCACCAGGCACTAGCGGGATGTCTCTGGGGGTGAGTCAGGGCTCTGGGCAGGAGGTTGCCCATGGGCCGACCAGCTGGTCCCTGAGCTCCCTGCTGGGCTGTGCCCGCAGCTCCGTGCCGTGCCAACGTACCAGGCAATGCTGAGTGCTGCACAGGAACTGCCCGAGGGCAACTTGGTCTTCCTGACCGACCGGCAAGAGCTCTACGTCCGTCTGCGTGGGGGCTTCCGACGGGTGCTGGTGAGTGGGGGGGAAAGAGGGGAGCCCTCTCCTGGGTTGTGGCACCCAGCTCTTGGGGAGTGCAGACAGCACCACCCTGGGGGTTCCGTGGTGACTCTTGGTGATGCTCGGGGGTCCCCCGCTCCGTGCGTGAGGAGGAGCAGAGGGGGCACCTGGGATCTGATGTGCCATGCCCTTGCAGCTGGAGGAGCACAACCTGATCCCCAATTCAGCTCTGGTGAGTCCTGTGTTCCCCATGCCCACCCTTATCCCCCATCTCTGTCCCTGTCCTTCATCCTCATACATCCTTATGCCATCCCCATTCTCCATCCTCATACATCCTTATGCCATCCCCATTCTCCATCCTCATACGTCCTCATCCCATCCTCAACCATCTCCATCCAAAATCATCTTCATCCCCTTCTCCATCCATCTCCAGCCACCCCCTTCTCCATCTGTCCCCGACCCATCCCCAACCATCTCCACTTCCATCCCNTACGCCGGGACCCAGCCCCGTGGGCCCCTCCATCCCCTCCACAACCACGTCCCCCCGCCCACCGCCCGGCCCTGGCGTGGGGACGAGGTGGTGGCCAACCAGCACCGCCTGCCCGAGCAACCCCTGCTCCACCACCAGCACGAGCTCCTCAACAGTTACTACATCCACCGCCGGCCGGATCCGGCGCCCGTGGCTGCCCACGTGCACCAGGACTTCCAGCCTGCCGTGAGTGCCACGTGCTGGCCGAGGGGAGGTGATGATGGTGGCCAGAGCCGTGTCCCTCAAGCCCTCTTGTCCCCTCTTGGCAGCTCCACCTGGTGGCCCTGAACGCCCCGCTGAGCGGTGGCATGCGTGGCATCCGGGGCGCCGATTTCCAGTGCTTCCAGCAAGCCCGGCAGGTCGGGCTGGCCGGCACCTTCCGCGCCTTCCTCTCCTCACGGTTGCAGGATCTCTACAGCATCGTGCGCAGGGCCGACCGCGCCTCCGTCCCCATCGTCAACCTCCGGGTAGGTGTGTCCCCATCCCCTGCCCGACGCTCCATGAGCCACAAGGGATCGTGGAATAGGATCATAGAATCATTATGGTTGGAAAAGACCTCTAAGATTGTTGAGTCCAACCGTTAACCCAGCACTGCCAAGGTTTAGGGTGCAGAGCATCCCAAAATCCCCATTCATCCATGAAACATCTGCTTCTTGGAGGCTTCTGGGGCTTGTATCTCTTGGGGTGAGGGTTAACCCTCTCTCCTTTTCCCATCCTTCCCACCAGGATGAGGTGCTCTTCAATAACTGGGAAGCCCTTTTCACGGGCAGCGGGGCCCCGCTGCGAGCCGGGGCCCGCATCCTCTCCTTCGACGGCCGGGATGTCCTGAGGGATGCAGCATGGTGAGTGTGGGATTGAGCGATGGGGAAATGGGGTTTGGGGCACGGGAGGGGCAGCAGCAGCCCCTCACCTTTCATCCTTCCAGGCCGCAGAAGAGTGTCTGGCACGGCTCGGATGCCAAGGGCCGGCGCTTGCCTGAGAGCTACTGTGAGACGTGGCGGACGGAGGAGCGTGCTGTGACTGGCCAGGCTTCCTCTCTGTCCTCTGGAAAACTGCTGGAGCAGGCGGCCAGCAGCTGCCAGCACGCCTTCATCGTCCTCTGCATTGAGAACAGCTTCATGACCGCCGCCAAAAAGTGATACCTGCCCTCCCATCCCTTGGGTACCCCCATCTCCCCAGGGAGGGTCAGGGACCCTGCACCCCCAGCACCCCTGGGGTCCTCAGCCCCCTCCATGCACCTGCTCTCGCCCCGCAGGGTTTTCTTCCCCCGCAGACCTGAAGCCAAAGAGTATTGCCATGGCCCCTGCCCTGGGTCGGCAGGGGCTCGGGTCCCAGTCAGGGCAGGGCAGCCATGGGCTGGCTGCCTTCCTCATCCTCCTCCTCCTCCCCTCACTCCTCTTCTAACTCCTAATATTTAACCACTTCAGCTTGTTCCCCCACCTGCTCGGATGCTCTTTTCAGCGTGGCTGGCTGCGAGGATGCTCGGCAGGGAAAATTCAGTGCTGCCATGTGGGGTGCCCTCCCCAGAAGCCTGTGAGGGCTTTCTGACCAGCACCCCAGCCCCACACCGTCCTCAGCAGGAGCCTGGGGTTGGACCCAAATCCCTGCTGCTGGGGCCATGGGGTCTTCTCTAGCCAAATCCCCAGCATCCCACCCAAGGGACTGTCCCCTGGCGGTGCTGGGGCTCCCCAAGGTGGTCTCCGTCCTCCCCAGGTAAGGACCATCCCATCATCATCTTCACCTCCACCTCCCAGCCAGCAGAGCTCTAGTGGGGGTCTGGTCTCCCCCAACCCCTCCACACACCCTGGGGACCTCTGGCCGTGCCCCCCCAGCCCAGGTCATCTCAGCACAGGTACTGGGGTGATGGGGTGGCCCTGACATGTGGCCAGATGTGCTCTTGGCATATGTTTATGTGTGTGTGCGTGTTGAGCACGTGTGGTATTGAGGGCACACACTGCCATCCCCCTCCTCCCTGTGCCACCTTTGCTGGGCTCTAATGGTGAAGGCACAGCAAAGCCGGTTGGAATTGGTGTGGGCAAATCCAAGGTGCTAAAAAAAACCAAAAAAAAAAAAAAGAAAGAAAAAAGAGAAATCTGTAACTAGCTTTTTTTTTTTTATTGTATGGAAATTATTACCATAAAAGCTGTGCGAGTCACATGGTCTCTATTTCTTACAGTCTACTGTATTTTGTGTAATTAATGCAATTTAAAGCCTGTGGATCTTTATATTATTTTTTTTGTCGTTGGTTGTGTCCTATAAACCATTTTCTAAAGGCACTGAATAAAGAAACATCCTCTTGTAGCCTGGCTCCGTGCCATGATGGGGATGCTGTGGGATGGGGTCCCCATCCATATCCCTGTGTGGTACCCCATAGTGGCACTACGGGAATCCTGTCCCTGCCCTGTGTTTGGGGATGAGGGAGGGGCACGGCCCTGTCTCCACGGCGCAGGAAAGAAGTCCCCAGGGGTTATGTCCTCAACGGACCAGCACCAAAGACCAGCAGTGGGACAGGCGACCAAGCACATGGTGACGATGATGCTGCTCACTTAGGGAGCCAAGAGCTGGCCACAGTGTCACGGTGCCAGCGCTCAGGCTCACACAGTGCCTGTCTCTGGGCTTTTCTCCTGTTCTGGGATCTCCATGGGGAGCTGGCATGGCTCCTTGGCCAAAGCCAGCTCTGTTGGCTGCCTCTGGCGCCTGTGCCGGACGCCCACACCGATGGCTGCCAGCAGGTAGACCACGGCCAGCAGCGTGAAGTAGCCAAAATACACGTAAAACTGGAAGAGAGGAGAGGGGAGAGAACAACACTTGAAGCCCTGCCCTCATCCCACACCATTCAGGGACCAGCCCCATCCTGGGTGGCTCCCCATCCCTACCTGGGGATGCACAGATAAGCCCAAGCCCCTCTTGTCGGCCACGATGATGGTGATAATGGTCTTCAGCACGGTGCCAAAGAAGGTGTTGACCCCGAAGACCAGAGCACAGAGCTCTTTGGAGAGGGAGGTAGCAATCTGGAAACTGGGAAAAATGGGAGCACTGGTGAACCCCTGGTATCTACCCAGCTGCCGGGGTGGGAGCAGGTCCCCAGGGGCATCACGCACATGGCAATTGGCACCAGGAACTGGTAGGAGCCACGGAAGAGGACGTAGGCAACGTAGCACAGCCAGATGTTGGTGGTGGAGTTCATGAGCAGGAGCAATCCTGCCTGGAATGCTGTCACCACTCCGATCACCAGCTCTGACCACAGCGTCCAGCGGATCTTCACGTAGCCGGCGGCAAAGGAGGCAATGGCCCCTAGGTAGGGATGAAGCATGCTGTGAGAACCTCAGGGACCACCTGATGAGGTCATCCCCAAGGTCAAACCACTCCCTGCATCCCCAAAAATTCTGTAAGGACCTGCATTCCCAAGGGTTGCAGCGGGATGAAGTGTCCCACCATGTCCCTGCTGTTTCCAGCCACTCCCAGGGGATAGAGCAGGATGGGGGTGTCCCCCCACATCTCTGGTGTCCCCAGCCATTCCCAGGGGATGCAGCAGGACAGGGGTGACACCCTGCATCCCCAGGGGATGCAGTAGGATGAGGGTGTCCCCCCCAAATGCCCAGTGCCCCCATCCCACGTGAACTTACCCAACAGTGTGGAGGCAGCATCCACCCCTCCGTTGTACACCCGGCGGTTGTCGGTGGTGGGAGAGATCTCGTTCCAGAGGATGTGTGCATAGTACAGCATCAGGTAGTACCCAGCTGAGTTGAAGATCCACCACAAGGACCAGAGCCGGAGCTGGGGCTGCCTGGCCAACGCTCCCACCTCCCGCAGCATTCGGCACAGCACCGCGTCCCGCCAGCCCCGTGACACCCCCCTGCTGCCCCCCTCAGCCATCCTGACCAGCTCAGTGGATGCTGCACCGTCACCAGTCCCCCCGGGCCGGTTGAAGAAGAGGCTGCGCCGGGGCCGCTCGAGGAAGAGGGTGAGGACGAGGCCGAAGCTGACAAAGCCCAAGGAGACGTAGTTGAGGGTGAGGAATTGGACGCCGCCCAAGGTGACACAGAGCTGGCCCAACACCGAGCTGGTGAAGACACCCAGGAGGACAGCGGAGCGGGAGTAACTGGCCATCCGCTGGTAGCGGGACGGGGCGACGAGGGAGAAGATGTAGGAGGAGTAGGCGATGCGAGCGGCCATGGTGATGCCGTAGAAGAACTCCATGAGCTGCATGGCCAGGACGGAGGTGCCCAACACCAGCAGCAGCCAGATGGAGATGTGGCTCAGGCTCTGCAGCACCAGCACTGGCTTGTAGCGCAGGTAGTCGGTCAGCAGGAAGATGGGCACCAGCACAGCCATGTAGGAGTAGGACAACACTGGTGTGATCACGTTGGTCACCTGCCGTACGGGCAAGGAGGGGCTCAGCACTGGATGCATCCCTGAGGATGCCCCCTAGCCTGGAGGAACGTGGTTTGTGTGGGCACCAGCTGCTGATCTCCATCACAGCATCCCCTCAGGGAGGAATGTGACCAGCAGTGCGTTCGGCTGGGGGTCTGGCTGGGCCTCAGCCCCATCCTGTGCCAGGAATGCAGCATTCCCATAGACACAGCAGCCGGCTGGGACTGGGGCCAGCATCCCTTGGTCAAGGGATGATGACATGTGGCCCCTCCTTGTCTAACCCCATCATTGCCAGCAGCCCAGCAGTGCACTGTGCCAGCCTGGAAAGGTCTCCCCAGTGGGATGGGGTGGTGCTTCTCCCAGCCTGGCACCCACCTACCATCCCACAGGCTGCCCACATGGGCAGGGATCAAGCATCGCCCCCCAGCGTCTTATAAGGTCTTATGCCATGGTAAGTTGAGCCTGGGACTTAAGGGACTTACAGGACAGGGTGACCTCACAGTCAAGTGAGACAGGGACCCATCCCTCACCACCTTCTACCCCCAAAAAGCACCATGACAAGTCACCACACATCACCGTACCCACAACGTGACACCCCCATGACCCCAGAACTGCAGAGAGATGCTCTGGGCAGCCCCAAGGTGGAAAGGGGAACACCAGGAGGGGGGGACAGGCTCACCTCTTCCTTGGTGAAGTTCTTGTCAGGCCCCAGGAGATAGGGGGTGATGAAGCTCTCCCCAGGCCGGATCTGTGTCATGAAGCCATAGAAGCAGAGGTAGAAGACTTGCAGCTTCCAGCGCTGGTCCGGCACCATCTCCGATGCCGGCTTTTTGGCACCATCATCCTTCTGGGGCATGGCTCTGCAGCAGGACAGCGGCGTTACCCTGGGAGCCATCAGCTACACGGGCTTTTCCAGGCTAGGCAGCCCCTGTCTGTCTGCTCTCGGATGCATGGAAAACCACGGCGCTGCAGTTTCTGAGGAAAAAGCAGCATTTGGCAGGGGCTCAAAATTCCTCCAGAATCGCAAGGCAAATAAATACCCCCACCTTCTCCACGGGAGGTGTTCTGGGAAGCAGAAAAGCAGCCGTGCGTCTCGCTGTGCTAAAGCAGGGGGGGGTCATTTTGGGCAGCCTTTGTAAATCACGTGCATCCGGATGCACAAAGCACCTGGATCCACAGTGAGGCATCCTCAGATCCTAGCACGTCCTTTTCCTCTCTTTTAAGAGTCAGTGGGGTTTCACCACTTCCTCAGGGAATGCTTCCCTCTGAGTTACAGACACCTAGAGGGATGCAGCTGAACTGTGCTGGGGATGCTGGGGAGGGGAAGGGCAGCGGCCACCAGGAATGTGCTGGTTGTGGAAGCGAGTTAATGTGCACACTGGGCACAGGGCCCCTGTGTTATACAGTAGCTGGGTGGTTGGCAGGACTTTAGCTGAGCCACAGGCTGCCCCTTGGCTCTTCCCAGCGGGACACGATGCCCAGCCTGGGGGGAATGCAAAATGCCACGAGATTCACGGTCCGGAGGAGGATTAAAAGCTCAAATCCTGAGGTCTGGTCGCAGGAAATCTGGCTGTGCCAGGAGACCTGATTAGCAGTCATGGGATGAGGGAAGGGACTGGAGAAGGCCTGAACTGGGTGTCCTCTCAGTGCTTCCAGCTCCCACAACAGATCACTGACAGTACTTTTCATGCCATAAAATTCCACGTGTGCCAATCCACGCCACACGGGAGCAAGGTCCAGCAACCTGATTACCCTGCTAATTACAGAACGACTAATCACACTCATTAAAAAACAAGTCCATGGTCCCAGCCTGTGTCCCCCCCTGGATCCTGCATGGTGAAACTGGGGGGGCTCACCTGTGGAGCCCCTCCCTGCTGCTGGGTAAGGCTGGATAATGAGAACACGAGCCAGGGAAAGGTAGTTGTGACCAAAACCAGAAGCAGGAGCAGCAGGAAGCAAAGTGCCCATTTGCCCCAGTGAGGACTCACCACTCCAGGGGCTTTCCCATGGGATTTCAGTGCCTGTGCCTGAGCATCACCAAAACACGTGTCCCAGAGCTTGTGGCTGGGCAAACAGCCCCCACCTCTTAAATAGATACTCGAGGATCAGGGCAGGGATTGGGGGCTTGCTCACTGGCAGACAGTGAGCCAGCACTGGCTGGATGGAGCACTGGCTGTGGCAGGAAGGGCAAGGGGCAAAGCAGGGGCTCAACCCCCCTCAAAGGGCCACCCATGCGGAGCCACTGCCTGCCATGAGTGCCTGGACTCTGCCCCATCGCCTGCTTGTCCCCGAGCTGGCCTGTGGGTGTCACCTGCACCAGCTACTGGGTGTGAATCAGCCCCTGTTGGGACCTCCACGGCAGGTTTGGCACCCTCTGCAAGCCATTCCGTGCCATGTCCATCCAGGATGGATACACACCTTCATCCCTGGCCCAAAGGAAACCACCTGCACTAAACCCAGCATGCAACTCAAGCTGCTCCAGTGCCACCATTCCCAAGCACCCTGGCTCCAAACTCCCACCACGTGTGCCCCCACTCATAGGGGGAGTCCAGCCCAAAACCCATCTGACCGGACCCAATTCCACCTCTCTGGAGTACCCACGGAGCTGCTCCACTCAAGGTGAGCGGGCTTGAGTCCCGGGGAATGCTCCATCCTCCATCTCTGGTGCCAGGGAGGGAAGAGAGGGGGGAGTGGAAGAGGCAGAGGNCCAAGCAGAATTGGGATGGGAGAGCCCCTGGAGCGCCCTCCCTAAAAGAAGGCATGGGAAGCTCCCTAAAATACACCCTCCCCGCAGTGTGGGCACCTATTTGTCCTATTCCCCCCCCAAAAAAACCCAAAGGGGTGGGCGCTGCAGATTTGGGATGCACGTGGTCGAGGGGGGTGCTGAAGGGGGCGGGGGGGCACCCCGGAGCAGGGNCTGCAAGCCATTCCGTGCCATGTCCATCCAGGATGGATACACACCTTCATCCCTGGCCCAAAGGAAACCACCTGCACTAAACCCAGCATGCAACTCAAGCTGCTCCAGTGCCACCATTCCCAAGCACCCTGGCTCCAAACTCCCACCACGTGTGCCCCCACTCATAGGGGGAGTCCAGCCCAAAACCCATCTGACCGGACCCAATTCCACCTCTCTGGAGTACCCACGGAGCTGCTCCACTCAAGGTGAGCGGGCTTGAGTCCCGGGGAATGCTCCATCCTCCATCTCTGGTGCCAGGGAGGGAAGAGAGGGGGGAGTGGAAGAGGCAGAGGGAGCAGTGGGGACAGAGGGAGGGAGATGGGTCGAGCACGGGTCGTTATCGCTGCTTATCACCGGGTTATCGCGACGTGACCTTGACAGGGATGGCTGTCACGGATCACTGTCACGCTACCCGTGGTCACCCCGGGCCACGGGCGACAAAGGTGGCCGACGGTCAGCACAGTGCGGAGCGGACAGCCCCGGGGGTCTGGGGGATGCTCTGACAATAGGGGTGACAATGGGGGTGACAAAGAAGTGGGGTGACACAGAACGATGCGTT
>WBMV01008151.1:61515-109563 GCA_013396655.1 Campylorhamphus procurvoides
GAAGGGGAGGGAAGAGAGCAGGGGCTGGCGAAGGGATTGGGAGGGAAGGGCTGGTGCAGGGAAGGGAACGCCTGGGACAGGGTCTCTGAAGGAAAGTCACGGGATGGGACAGGGGCTGGAGCAGGAACGGGGNCCAGGTGTCCTCCCCGTGCGCTGCCACCGGCGATGATGGGAACGCTGTATGGCTTTTGGGTGGGAACATCTCGTGGGGTCCCACCAGTGTCAGTCTGAGCCCTGGCTACTGGTTTTCCGGTGCGAGTATTTACAGGGTCACAGTAGTGTCAGGCTGTGGTCATTTATCAACCCAGGGTCACTGAGCACACACCAGTGCAAATACAGCCCCAGTGTGTTTGTTTTGCCAGGGGGAGGAAGGGGTCCCAAGCCTCCAAACTTCCCCTATAGCTGGGCACATCATCTTCAGGGAACCTATTTCCCCAGCCAGGACTTTCTGTCCTTCCAAAATTAGAGTCATCATAGAGTCATGGAATCACAGAGTGATTTGAGTTGGAAGGGACTTTAAAGAGCATCCTATTCTAACCCCTACCACTATGGGCAGGGATGCCACCCACTCATCAGCACCAACCTTGAGGGAGCACAGGGTGCCCTGCACCGGGGTTGCAGCCCCCTCCTTACTGTAGCCATCACCCCTATTCCACATGGAGCAGGCTCGAGGGGTCAATTTATTCAGATCTCGCCCCTGGGACAGCATTTTTTACCCTTCTCCTCCCGGCGAGTGCTCCCTGGGTCTGGGTGAGACCTTGCTGCCCCATTCTTGCAGCCGCCCAGCCCAGTGCAGCATCCTCTGGCGTTGGCTGTGCTGCAGAGCATCCCCACCCCATGCAGATGCTCCATGGCCCCCCGGGAATGCTGCAGAGCCCGTGCTGCAGGGCATCCCCCCAGCCTTGTGCACAGAGAAGCCGGGACAGGTTGGTGCCCCAGGGGCTCCTGTGGTGCTCAGGGTGTCAGGTGAAGGTGGCACGGGGCAGATGTCCCAGGATTTCCAGGCTTCCAGCTGTGGATGGTCCATGCACTCCATTCCTGCAAAAGGAAAGAGCATCTGTGCCTCCTGAGGGATGGAGTAGCAAGAGAGTGGGTGGTCCTGGTGGGAGACACACAGGACACTGCACCCAGGGTTTTGGGTGTGCTGGAAGTGAACAGGGACCCCCACGGGTGGAGGGAATGGATAGCAACCCCCAGTGANCATCCGTCCGTCTGTCCGTCCGTCCCGACACAGGTAGGGCTTTGCCTTCCCCGGGAGGGCGGAGGTGGCGGTGCCGGAGGGTCCAGGGCGGGGGCTGGAGGGTCCCGCACTTCGGGAATGAGCGTGGGGGTTTTGGGAGCGCCTGGACGGNTGTCCTTCCAAAATTAGAGTCATCATAGAGTCATGGAATCACAGAGTGATTTGAGTTGGAAGGGACTTTAAAGAGCATCCTATTCTAACCCCTACCACTATGGGCAGGGATGCCACCCACTCATCAGCACCAACCTTGAGGGAGCACAGGGTGCCCTGCACCGGGGTTGCAGCCCCCTCCTTACTGTAGCCATCACCCCTATTCCACATGGAGCAGGCTCGAGGGGTCAATTTATTCAGATCTCGCCCCTGGGACAGCATTTTTTACCCTTCTCCTCCCGGCGAGTGCTCCCTGGGTCTGGGTGAGACCTTGCTGCCCCATTCTTGCAGCCGCCCAGCCCAGTGCAGCATCCTCTGGCGTTGGCTGTGCTGCAGAGCATCCCCACCCCATGCAGATGCTCCATGGCCCCCCGGGAATGCTGCAGAGCCCGTGCTGCAGGGCATCCCCCCAGCCTTGTGCACAGAGAAGCCGGGACAGGTTGGTGCCCCAGGGGCTCCTGTGGTGCTCAGGGTGTCAGGTGAAGGTGGCACGGGGCAGATGTCCCAGGATTTCCAGGCTTCCAGCTGTGGATGGTCCATGCACTCCATTCCTGCAAAAGGAAAGAGCATCTGTGCCTCCTGAGGGATGGAGTAGCAAGAGAGTGGGTGGTCCTGGTGGGAGACACACAGGACACTGCACCCAGGGTTTTGGGTGTGCTGGAAGTGAACAGGGACCCCCACGGGTGGAGGGAATGGATAGCAACCCCCAGTGAAGACTGTAAGGAAGCCGACTGGGGATGGGGAACCCCGTGGGAGGTGAAGAAGGCACCCAAAATCTCCATGACCTAATCCGTGCATTCTAGGAGCATTTCCATAGTGGCCTGTGGGAAGATGCAAGAGGGAAATCCCTGTCTGAGCTCGATTGAAAATGTCCAGGGCAGATCCATGCAGATGTCAAAGCTGCTGCCAGGCTGCTGGGGTGGGTCAAATGATGCTTGGCTCCCTGTGGAGAGCCCTGGATCTGTGGCAGGAGGCTACAGCCCATGGTAGTGGGTACCAATGTAGCCCCCAGCACCCTTCCCTTTTCTTTTCAATGGCCCAAGGAGAGCCTGGGCTTGTTTGGGGCCCTGCACAGTGAGGCTGGGCTGCTGCAGCCACCCTGTGTGGTGTCCCTGGATGGACACTTCACTCTCATCCCAGGGCAAGGAGCATCCTTCATCCTTCTACCCTGTCCCAGCTCAGTGAAGTTTGTGCCCACTGGCATAGCTGTAGGTTGAGGCTCCCACCTTTTAAGTGCTGCAGAAACAGGTCTGTTTTCATCAGGCTGGCAGGAGAGGTGGGTCCTGGCACCTTTCTCTCTGCCTGCAAGGAAGAAAAGCTCCTTGTAACACAAATTCTCACCTGCCCCCAGGGTGCTGTTTTCTGTTAAAGAGGGAATATGGGATTTTCCACCAGGCTGGTTCCCCCTATTTTGGGGAAAACCCATCAAGACCTGGCACACTTGTGGGGATCCCATCGGAACTATGCATAGTTGGCAGGTTCCTAAATGAAGCAAGGACTCAGGAGTGCAGGAATTGAGAGCTTTACCTCCAAAACAGCAAAACAAAGTGCTTTAAATTTTCCATCTTATTTATTTTTTTTGGTTGCTTTTTCTCCTTGGTGAACCACAAACATTGTCCTGTTTCCCAGGCAGCGTTTGTGATGGGACATGTGGAAAAGAGAAATGCCCTTCCCTAGGTGGGAGGGATATTCCCCAGGGGGGGGCCATGCATTTCCAGCCCCATTTGGTCCAGCAGTAGCACTGAGGTCTCATGGCATGTCCCCTGCCCTGACCTTGCCAAGGGAGTGTTGGCATCATGTCCACCAACCTGGTGGTGAACACGGGGGGGAAACTCAGCACTGACTGAAGGATGAGAAAGGATCTGCATAGGAGGGCACCCCGCCAGCTTTTCCCAGGAAAGGGTTAATCCTGGAGCTCCTGCTCTGGGATCCTATTGCTGTCTGCTTTAGGTAAAAGCTTTTTTGGCTCTGTTTCAAGGGCAGTGGCTGGAGGATGACTCATGAATCCCTGCCACCAAGGAGCAAACCCTGTTGTCCCCACTTTCCCAGCACAAGGTGATGATTTCCTGAAAATCCAAGTGCCCTGGAGGGCTCTGGTCGGCTGGTTGGGAAAAGCTTTGTCTAGGACCTGATGTCCTTAGGGAATCCTNAGGTGAAGAAGGCACCCAAAATCTCCATGACCTAATCCGTGCATTCTAGGAGCATTTCCATAGTGGCCTGTGGGAAGATGCAAGAGGGAAATCCCTGTCTGAGCTCGATTGAAAATGTCCAGGGCAGATCCATGCAGATGTCAAAGCTGCTGCCAGGCTGCTGGGGTGGGTCAAATGATGCTTGGCTCCCTGTGGAGAGCCCTGGATCTGTGGCAGGAGGCTACAGCCCATGGTAGTGGGTACCAATGTAGCCCCCAGCACCCTTCCCTTTTCTTTTCAATGGCCCAAGGAGAGCCTGGGCTTGTTTGGGGCCCTGCACAGTGAGGCTGGGCTGCTGCAGCCACCCTGTGTGGTGTCCCTGGATGGACACTTCACTCTCATCCCAGGGCAAGGAGCATCCTTCATCCTTCTACCCTGTCCCAGCTCAGTGAAGTTTGTGCCCACTGGCATAGCTGTAGGTTGAGGCTCCCACCTTTTAAGTGCTGCAGAAACAGGTCTGTTTTCATCAGGCTGGCAGGAGAGGTGGGTCCTGGCACCTTTCTCTCTGCCTGCAAGGAAGAAAAGCTCCTTGTAACACAAATTCTCACCTGCCCCCAGGGTGCTGTTTTCTGTTAAAGAGGGAATATGGGATTTTCCACCAGGCTGGTTCCCCCTATTTTGGGGAAAACCCATCAAGACCTGGCACACTTGTGGGGATCCCATCGGAACTATGCATAGTTGGCAGGTTCCTAAATGAAGCAAGGACTCAGGAGTGCAGGAATTGAGAGCTTTACCTCCAAAACAGCAAAACAAAGTGCTTTAAATTTTCCATCTTATTTATTTTTTTTGGTTGCTTTTTCTCCTTGGTGAACCACAAACATTGTCCTGTTTCCCAGGCAGCGTTTGTGATGGGACATGTGGAAAAGAGAAATGCCCTTCCCTAGGTGGGAGGGATATTCCCCAGGGGGGGGCCATGCATTTCCAGCCCCATTTGGTCCAGCAGTAGCACTGAGGTCTCATGGCATGTCCCCTGCCCTGACCTTGCCAAGGGAGTGTTGGCATCATGTCCACCAACCTGGTGGTGAACACGGGGGGGAAACTCAGCACTGACTGAAGGATGAGAAAGGATCTGCATAGGAGGGCACCCCGCCAGCTTTTCCCAGGAAAGGGTTAATCCTGGAGCTCCTGCTCTGGGATCCTATTGCTGTCTGCTTTAGGTAAAAGCTTTTTTGGCTCTGTTTCAAGGGCAGTGGCTGGAGGATGACTCATGAATCCCTGCCACCAAGGAGCAAACCCTGTTGTCCCCACTTTCCCAGCACAAGGTGATGATTTCCTGAAAATCCAAGTGCCCTGGAGGGCTCTGGTCGGCTGGTTGGGAAAAGCTTTGTCTAGGACCTGATGTCCTTAGGGAATCCTTAGGGAATTGGGATTCTAGGACCTGATGTCCTTAGGGAATCCTTAGGGAATTGGGATGATGACATCTCCAGCATGGGTGCTGGGTGGTACTGAAGGACCTGTGTGGATGTCCCTGGGATGGGGACCTGCTGTTGGGGCATCAGGACACATTGTTTGGAGTGTGTTTTTGCTCCATAACAGTCTGACTTGCATCTCCTTATTCCTCAGGGAAAGAGCCACCCATCCAGCTGCACCTCCACCTTCCTAACGCTGCCAGATGTGCCTTCACGTTGTGCGGTGCAGGGAACCGACTCTGGGGGTAAGAAGGCAGGGATGACCCTACCAGGGGTCCAGGGCTGTCCAGGGCACTTCTGGCATGTGATGGTGGCATGTTGCTCCCTGGCACTGGTCACACAGGCTGGTGGCAAGGCCATTCCAGACCGTCTCTGTGCTGCTGAGGGGTGGTGTGTGACCACAACAGGCATGGAGACATCACCACCATGTCCATGGGGGGCATGGAGACATCACCATGGGCACAGGGGAACCATCACTGTGGGCATGGGGACACCACCACCATGGGCACAGAGGATGTGGGGACATCACCATGGGCATGGGGACACCATCTCTGTTGTCATGGGGACACCACCACCATGGGCACAGAGGATGTGGGGACATCACCATGGGCATGGGGATACCACTGTGGGCATGGGGATATGGGCACAGAGGGCATGGGGACGCCATCATTGTGGGTGTGGGGACTCCACCACCATGGGCACAGAGGATGTGGGAACACTACTGTGGGCATGAGGACATCACCATGGGCATGGGGACACCATCACTGTGGTCATGGGGACATGGGCACAGAGAGCATGGGGACACCATCATTGTGGGTGTGGGGACACCACCACCATGGGCACAGAGGACACGGGGAGACTGCTGTGGCATCGGGACATTACTATGGGCATGGGGACACCGTCAGTGTGGGTGTAGGGAGACCACCACCATGTGCATGGGGGACCTGAAAACACTGCTGTGGGCATAGGGACACAACCATGGGCATGGGGACATTGACACCATGGGCATAGGGGACATGGGGGCACCATCATGGGCATGGGGACACCACCATGGCTATAGCAACATCATCACTGTGGGCACCACCATGGGGTGGTCCCCTCTTACCCAAGTGATGTTGGGAAGCTGGATGATCTGTGATGAGGTCCCTGCTGCCCATTGTGCTCCTAAAAGGATAAAAATGAGGACTTTTGGTGATGGCAGTGGGTGAGGACGTCTAGGGAACTTCCCCTCCCTTTTGTGCAAGCAGAAAATGGAGGACTTGGAAAAAGTTTTGAGGTCTCAAGGTGGAGTTATTTCATGCGAGGCATCCTGATCCATCTCTGGAGTGACCCTGCTCTGGGCAGGAGCTGGACCACAGACCTCCAGAGATGCTCACTTGCTGTGCCTCTGGCTTTCCTTTGAATAGGAAAATGATTCCCTTTTTAAAGGCTTTTACTGGAGTGATAACATGAAGGCAATGGTTTGAGGGACCCAAGGTATCTGAGAAATGAAGCCTTTCCCTGTGATGGTGTGAGCTCCATGGGGTGGGCAGGCCTCTCCTCGGTGGTTTCCTCTTTGACTCAGTTCCCCCACCTGGAAAATGTCTTTTTCTGGGGATCTCCTGGGAAACTTTTATGATTTTCCCAAAATCCACCCTCAGGGACATGAGGATGGATGAGTGAGAGACTTGAAGTTGCCTGTTTTGACTGCACAGCTCGAGTGGCTGTGGTCCTCAGGGACACACTGATGGCTCCCAGGTCATTCTCTTGCATGTGTGGGTGGGGTCTGGTTCTCCAGGGAAGGGGCAGAGTGATGGGTGTTACACCTCATCCATGCTCCTCCATCCAAGAACCAGAGTGCAATCCATACCCAGATGCCACACATCCCAGCCTGTACATTCTCCATCCTCTCCCTGGGTTGCAGCCTTCGCCTTCCAAGCATTTTTGGGACCTATTGTGCCTGTCCTCATCAGCTCTCCCACCTCAGAGTTTTCTGAGTAGAGCTGACAGTATCTGGTGAGATGTTTATCCCTCGTGAGCACGCAGGAGGAGTTTTCCAACCCTTCAGCAAGGGAAGAGGGAAAACGAGAAAGAAAGGATGGAAGGATAAAACAACACTTCCCAGAAGAACAGAGGGGTGGCACCAAATAATGCTGATCTCCTCACTCTCCGTGGCCTCTGGAGCTGAAGGAAAAATGAGTTGGAGTAGGTTGGCCACTGGTGGATGGCCCTTTGAGCAGAACCAGGCTGTCCTTGGGCTGATCTTGGGGTCTTCTGGGCAAAAACACCTTTCTGAAGGACACATGGGCATGGGTGGTGCCCGTGGTGGGATCTGCTGTGGGGCTCGGTACCAGCTTGAGTGCTTTGACATAGACACCTTACATCAGTCCTGATCCTTTCCAAGAGAGCATGTTTGGTTCTCCAGATCCCACCCTGAGGACCTGAACTAGCCCCTTCCAATGGACCTAATCCTATTCCAGCAGTGAGGAAGGAACAGGGATTCCACAGTGCATAGTCCATCTCATTCCTGTGGCTGCTCCTCCAGCTTCCTACACCCACCAAGGACCTCTCAGGCTTGAAGAAGCTTCAGCCTTTTGTGGCTGGGGAGTGCTTTGGAAGTTTTGAGAGCTCACCAGATGTGGTTTTTCCCAAGGACACACCAGCTGCCAGGTCTCCCTGCATAGGGCACTTAAGGCTTACCTTGCTGGGATCTAAGTGTCTACTTGTGCCCAAACCAGGTCTCCAGCAGATACCCAAAGCCCCAGTGCTGCCTCCTCTGTCCTCAGGGATGCTGAGAGCCCTCTGGGTCCCCTGCTGGGTTTGCCTTTGCCTGAGGAGGGAGGAAAAGGTGGAATGTTGAGCTTCCCCCCCTCGCCAACTGATTTGTCCTCTAGGAGATTAGTCCCTTCCCTGGCTTAGGGGGGGATTTGTGGCTGCTCCATCTGCTCGAGCCCAGGGTGCCAGGCAGGAGTGGTCAGAGCCCAGCTGCTGTTTCCTCTCCCAGGCATCCCAGGGAAAGGGTTGCACCCCATTTTGGCATTTCTGGCTGTATCTGTTGGAGCAAAAATCCCTGGAACAGGTGAAAGTCCTGCTTGGAATGGGGTTTAGACCCCAAGAGTGTTGATGGAGCTGATCAAAACCATGTGGAGTAATGGCTGAATTTTCAAGCTGTGTTTTAGGCTGGTCGAAAGCCTTGAGAATGCTTTGGGGTCTCTCCTTTTAGCCAGGATAGTCCCAAGGAGATGATTTCCCTGTAATTCCACTTGGCCTTTGGGAAAGAAGACAGGTGGGTGGGGAGGAGAGCACCTCAGTGTGGGCTTTCCCACCCTACTGGGAATCTGGGGGAAAATGGGGGTGTTTTCTGGCTCACAAATACTTTCAGAGACAGGTGTTCCCAAGGGGAAAACTGGGAGACAATAGGGGTGATACAGGGCTCTCCCTTCTCCTGCTCTGTCGCTTCTGTCTCATCACCAGGCCCCAGTTGAAGGTGGTGGGTAGCAAAGAGGCTGGGGATGAGTTAGGGAAGAGCTGGTGACAAGGGGGCTTAGGGAGGCTGGATTTATAGGGACTGACTGAACTAGGTTTCTGGAAGCGATGGGGGGAGTCTGCTGGGTGATGCTGAAGGGTGGGGCACTGCTGAGTGCCATCCTACTCCAGGGATGTGGGGACTGCAGGACACAGGAGCCCAGATCCCAGCCGAGAGCAGGTCTGATGTGCTGCTGGACCCAGGAACGTGCTCCCTGCCATGCTGCTGCCTTTTCATCGGGCATGGAGCCACATGGGACTGTGCCAGCCCCCTCCCAGCTCCCAGAAAGCACCAGTTTCTCTTCTAGCGTGGCAGAAAATCACAAATAAGGGAGATTTGGGCAGCGTAGATGAGATACTGAGATGCCAGCACTGTCCCCATCCAGCTCACCCAGCCCTGCAGAGCCTGGGGGGGGACTGGTTTCAGCCCCCCATCTCTATTCTCCTTGCCTTGCTGTTTCCCCCAGAGTACCGATGGAGGCTGCCAGGTGTCAGCTCGGAAATCTTTTAACTTTACCTCGTCTCCCAAAATGGACAATGTCTCTGCTCATTAGGTACCCGCCCAGGGGGCAGATGTCAGCTCTGCTCATGGCTTTTCTCAGCTCATCTCTGCCCAGGCTCTTGACGGCTTCGGAGCGCTCAGGTCCCATCACGTCACTCCAGCTTTGCCCATGGGGCACCTGCCCCGGGCTCACGGCCTCCCCCTCTTCAGCAGTGGGGTTTTCAAGGGTTTTTAGTTAAAAGGCTGGAAAATCACAAGCACCAGTGGCACGTGTGTGTGTGTTGCGTGTGTGTGCAGAGCTGGAATTGGTTTTCCTTGCCCAGGCAGTGCCTGGGAGGAGAAGGCAGCTCTGAATCAGGTCTGCCCTTTGAGGCTGATGCATCCCGACAGCTTGTTCACTGGGACATTAAAATCATTGCCTCTGTCTGCGTAAAACACCCGGGCAGGCGGATGATGGGAACACAGGTCAGGGGAGGATGGTTCTCTGCGCTGCACAGCGAGCGGCGGTGCTGAGAACGCCAGCCAGTGGAACAAAGAGATCCCAAATGGATGGGAGCAGGGTCCCCTCCAGCACCAAGGGGGCTGATAGTGTGCCTGGGGGCACAGTGCAGATGGAACCATCTCACTGGTGTTCCTTTCTGTAGGGTGTGCTATAGCTCAGGGTTTGGTGATACAGTGGAAGAACATACCCATCCCATCCCTATCCTATTCCCATCCCATCTCAACCTATCCCATCCACCCCCACCCATTCTATCCCATTCCATCCTGTCCTGTCCTATCCCCCTTCCCATCCTATCCTATCCCGTCTGATCCCCATCTTGTCCTAGCCCCATCTCATCCTATCCTGTCCTATCCCCATCCCCATCCCATCCCATCCCATCCCATCCCATCCCATCCCATCCCATCCCATCCCATCCCATCTTATCCTGTCCCAGCACCATCCTATCCCCATTCCATCCCAGCCCAACCTTGCCATCCCATTCTCATTCTCATCTCACCTCATCCCATCCCCATCCCGTCCCATTCATCTCATCCCAGCCATTCCCGTTCCCTTCCCATGCATCCCTCACCACTGCACGTCTTCCCAAAAAGCTTGAATTTTCCCTGTGGGATCACAGGAAAGCCAGAGGACATCTCCAAGCTCTCTGTGCTTTCTGCAGAGCTTGGACCTCACACAGGTGCCCAGTGGTCCCAAACATCCCAAGGAAGGTTCCTGATGGGCACAAACAGCCAAGGACTCACCAGTGAGGGGAAGCTGAAGTCCTGAGTTGATGGGAGATACAGGATGACTGTTGGAGCAGGCTTTGGTGTTTTTGGGAAGTGGGAGTGATATGGAGTAGGGGATATGGTAAAACCTGCTGGTATTTGGGATGGTAGGATAGGGGTCAGGAGATGGAAAGCTTTTGGTGGGATAAGCTTGCTGATGCCTCTCCCTGCACCAGTGCATGCTTCCCTGGAGACAACAACCAGGAAAAAACCCCATAATTTACTCCTTTGCTTGTACTGTCAGGGCAGACACAAGGTGCAGGGTTTTGGCCATGCCAGAGAGAGGATTTGGGAGATGGTGGTGAGGATGATAGCCCACCAGCATCCCAAATGTTGCTTGTCCATCCCGTGATGCCTTTTAAGACAATTCCTGAGTGCCTTGCACTGGTTAGTGATGAGCAAGGAGCCACTGTTTTGTGATGTGGGGACACAGGCAGCTGCCACAGATCCACATCCACATCTGCTGGGTGGCTGTGCCCAGCAGAAGCTTCTGGAGATGTCAGAGGATGGTTGAAGCAACCGTGGCCAAGATGTGCTTTGCAGTGCCTGGGTTCCTGCTTGGAGGCTGCTTTGGGGTTACTTGGGGTTCAGTCTTACCCATGCTGGGAGTGAGATTGTCCCAGCGTGGCACCTGGAGGAACACCATGTGGGTTCAGGGGCATGAGGTCATGGATGGGATCTCACCCTGCAGCGTGTGGGAAGGAGTGTAACATTAGAAGGAGCACAACTGCTGGGAGATGGACCAGTATTTGATTTTAAAAACGGCTGACAAATTCCTTGCTGCTTCATTCCCTGCTTTCTAAGCCTTGGCTTGGGATAAATTCAAACCTCTGACCTGGAAGACCAATATAATCTCATTCCCTGTGAATCGGTGGGCTGTGGGTTGTTGCTCTACACCCACACTGGCACTGGGGGGAGGATTGGGATTTCCTTGCAACCCCTCATCCTACCAACATTCTGAACCCTTGCCTGAGCTCCCTTGTTCATGGGTATGTTGATGAAGCTGGTGCCATGGCCCTTCGTTTTCTCAGTCCTGGAATCAGTGACCAGCAATTTGTACTGATTGGAATTAAACAATTACTGAGGACTGGTAATCTCTTCTGGGCTGATTTCCCTTTGTGCTGGCAGGATGCTCTTGTGGTTGGGGAGCTGGCTGGGCACCTCAGGGTACTGAGATGTGGTGTCTTCCAGATCCTTCCCTGCCACCTCCACTGCTGACCCCCAGCCCCACGGGATCCCCAGCCTGTCCCTGCGGCTCCTCCAACGGTGAGTCACAGTTTGGGGTTTCCATTCCTTCCACTTATTTCTTTTTTTTGGCTGGAGTACATGGGGAAGGATGTTGTGATTGTGACAGTGGCATTGAAAATTTATTTGGCTTGTGTAGGTTCAGTGGAGAGGAGTGAAGTCCCTCAGGGTCTATCCTGGGACGTGCCCTGCTTGCAGGTGACACCAGCTGGGGATGCAGCCGCTACCTGGAAAGAGAGACCTATAGGATATTTTAGGGAGAAAACCTATGAATTCTAAGGACAGTTGTGTACTCTCCATCCTGGGAGCTTTTCAACCCCCAGTGGGATAAAGCCCTGGGCAACCTGCTCTGATCTTAGTGCTGATGCTGCTGTGTGCATCAGCAGGACTGAAGACTGACCTCAGGAGGTCCCATGGGCTCCCCTCCTACTGACAGACCCCTTCCCACAGCAGGGAGGTGCCCAGGTCACTGGGGACAAGCACAGAGGTTGCTGAGTCACTGGGAAGAGGAAGGTTTTCCCTGTTAACACACAAGCTGCTCTGTTACATTAAGAGCAGCACCAAGTCCAAGCAAAGAGTGGGGTCTGCAGCTCACCCACCCTGCTGCCCAAGGAATCTTTTGGCCAATGGAGAGGTTTTCCTGCCCTCTGGCACTCCGTTTATTAGTGGCTCAGGCTGCTCCATTGATTGTATTGATGGGCAGTGCATGCCCCAGTTAACTTATTGGGAGCAGCAGCAAAAACACAGCAAGAAACAGGCTGGATGATTTCCATCACAGTTGGATTTCTGGATGAAGCAGACCCCTGGCTCGTGCTCCCCCTCCACAGCTGGACCACTTGGGCTGTGGTAAACTGAGGGGTCCCAGGGACCCCCTCCTGCACAGCACAGCTTTTTGGGTGGTTTCCCTTCATGGATGGGTGCTGAGGCTCTGCCCAAACCTGTTTGGCATGTAGGGAAAAATATAGGTGGGGCTTGCCTACCCCAAACACAAGCTGGAGGTGATGCTTCCAATCATTTCACCTGCACCCCCAACCAAGACTGTGTTTTATTTCTCCCCGAAATTCACATTAAGCTGCTGTTGGGTGTCCTTCCTCTGTGCCCTGTTAACCTGTGCTGTGTTCTGGTCTGCAGGCCTGGGCCGTGGACTGCTGGGTTCCCCCCTGCACTCAGCATGCCCTTTTCTGGTGCAGCCAGACCCTCCCAGGAATCACTCTGGAGCTCGTGGCCATCCTGCAGGGTGAGGTAAGGTCAACTCAGGCCCTTTTCAAATCAGAGAATCCCCAAATGGTTCATGTTGGACAGGACCTTAAAGACCATCTTGTTCTACTCCCCTGCCATGGTCAGGAGCACCTTCCACTATCCCAGTTTGCTCCAAGCCCTGTCCAACTTGACCTTGGACGCTTCCAGGGATGGGACAGGGACTGAGCAAATCCTAAAGTGGGTCTTTGCAGCTCCCTTAGGCTATAAACCAGGAGGGGTGCTGGGGCCTCTCTCCTGCATCTCTGCAGCTCTACCATCCTGCTGGCTCTGCCCTCACCACCTGCTTTCTGCCACACTGGTCACTCCATTAAAACCAGCTAAAGAGCTAAGCTGGGAAGTGAATAGACGAGGTGATTTTCATCAGCCACTCTGCTTTTGTGACTAAAATAGATCAGTGCTGGCCCGGGGCCATCGTGTTGTCCCAGGCATTGACTTGCATGAATGGATGGCGGGGCAACATTTTCCATTAGTGAAGAGGAGGACATGCATCTCCAGGGGAGAAGACAGCTCCATAAAGCAGAAATGTTGTAGTGACAGACAAATCCACCTCTCTTTTCTCCCATTCCTTTTAAAAGTGTCACTTATCCCTGTTTTCTGCATGTAAAACCCTGGGAGAGACTGGCCAGAGCAAGACCCTACACCTGCAACAGGATGATGTGTTTTGGATAACGGGATGAAGGTTTCCCAGAGGAGCTGCAGGTGACCCAGTAAGGTGCAGCAAGGGTAGAACTTGCCAAAAAATCTGTGAGGAGGTTAATCCACGGTCTGGTGATGTGGTGGGTACTGGTTATACCTGGTCATGAGGTCTCTGTCTGCAGCTCTGGCTTGCTATGGGCAGCCTCTTACAAACTCATCCATCTGCAGAGGGATTTTTGGTGTGGATGGTGGCCTGGAGGTCATGAGCTGAAGGAAAGATGCACTTGGAGTGTGCATACCTGTAGGTCCCTGCCTCTTTCCTGCTTGCTGGCATCTCCCTGGGCATAGCAAATCTTGGAGAAGGGATCCCCCATCACCAACCCCGGGAAGACCAGGACATGTCTTTGCTGGGGCAGCTGAGTGTCCAGTCTGGGACCAAGTCCCCAAACTGTCCAGCAAGTGCATTTTATTCTCTGGCTTTAGTGAAAACACTTTTTTGCAAGAAGTGGTTATTAAAGTTATTGTTCATTTGGGTGAACATCTCAACATCTTGCAGCTCCCACCTCCCTCCAGGAAGATCTCTGACACCATTTTGCTGCCTTCTCACACTCTGTCCAACATCCCATGCCTTCTTCCAGGCCTGTGTCCTGGCCCCTTTCCCACTTCACAGGTGGGAGAGAGGAGCTGGTGCCCAGCTCTGTCCGGGCTCCCCTCAAGGCTGTGTCTTGGATTTCTTGCCCCTTGGGGGATTTCTTCCTTAGAACTCAAGACTGAATCTGTGTGTGTGGTACTATGACTATTTTATGGCAAAACCCCAGGCAGGAGGGACACCTGGAAGAGCACATGGTGGGATTCTTGGGGTTGTCCTTGCCAGGCCAGCAGCTGGACTCAGTCTTTGTGGGTCCCTTCCAATGCAGGATATTCTAGGACTCTGGTTTTGAAGACCACTTTACACTGTGAAGACTGCTTCATCTCCCATCCAGGTCCTGGGGTGAGAGGTCACTGCTGCTGCTGGAAGCTAGAGATGCTGTGGGGTTAGTAAGGTGCTGGGGTGGGAATTGTCCATTCCAGCGAGGGAAAAGGCTGTGACACTGTGGTGATGGGGCCGTGCCTACCATGGCAAACCATTCCCCACTTTGACCCTTCTGCTTAATCTGAACTTGAAGGTGAATGAGCAGAGCTGGCTCATCGATCGGGGACGTGGCTGATGAGCGCCATGCCCTGCGGAGAGCTCGGCCCCAACACCAGCTCCCTCTCTCACCCTGCTTTTCCTGCCTCCCCTTCACGCCTTTCCAAAGCCATCAGTCAGAGCGTGGCACCCCAGGCCGCCGACCTTGCTGGGGGCCAGGGGGACAACATATAGTTGCCTGCAGAGAGCTGTCCTGCTGTCTGATGGGCTTCTCCCAGCTGCCACCTCCTCCTCTCCGCTGCCGGTAAGCCTGGCATCTGCCTGCCATCAGCTTGGGGGTGTGGGGAGGCACAGGGTAAGGCCAAGGTGTTGGTGCCCATAGTGCCAGGAGTCATGTTTTTCGTAGGTAGTGACGTTATCTGCTGAGCCATGTGCTGATTCTCTGGGTTTAATGGGTCTCATGTCTTAACAGGGGCAAAATATAACTTGAAGCGTCTCTGCACTGCTCTTGATCTTTAGCTAAAATGCCATATAAACTGGCAAAGTGAATTTTTTGGGAAGCAAAACCTGATTTTAGGTTGCAAACTTAGAGCTTGTCTTGGCTAATACATAAAAGCTTGGGGTTTGGGGGAAGGAAGATGATGCCCCTTCCCTTCACGTCTTCCGTGCTTTAGCCACGGATTTTTTTTTCCCCGCAGCTGAAAATAACAAACCATTTTAATCTAAGTATTGCTTGTTCTGATCTTTTAATCCAGCCTGCTTTCTATCGGCACAGCGGCCTGAAATGATTTATCCGCCTGCCTCTCTATTATATAATTATTGGGAAGATTACTGGGGAGCAGCTTTAGCTGGGGAAGGAGGAGGGGGCTGGAAGGGGAGGGAATGCTTCATGGAATCGCAGAATCATGGACTGTTTTGGGTTGGAAGGGACCTTAAAGATCATCCGGTTCCAACCTCTATGCCATGGGAAAGAACACCTTCCACTAGACCAGTTGGCTCAGATTTCTTCTCTCCCTTTGCAGCTTGGCCAGTGGGAAAAATGGGAGGGAGAAGCAGCGAGCTGAGTGCTTTGGGCTGTGTCCATAGTTTGCATCTCAGTATGGAAAGTTTCTCCCTCAATGTATATTTGTTGGAATTAAGTGCCCCGTGGTCTAGCTGGTAGCTGGAGAGGCATGACCCTCCGAGCCTGAGAGGATGTGGGTGAAATCCTGCACTTCTCTACACTGTTTGGGGCATTTTTTCGCTCTACTTGTGGTTTTGGGAACAGCATGAGGAGGTAGTGTGGCCTTGAGAAGAACCTGGAATGGGGGGTTATGCTCCTGATGCTTGTGCAGAGCTGTGGGTGGGGGAACACCCACAAGGAAGAACCAGCAGTTGGGACATGGTGATGTCAAGAAGGGATGGAGGTGGCCATGGCTGTTTCACCAAAGCCCAAGCTCAGCTGGGTCTCCAAGAAACCTTAGGTGTTATCCCTGGACAAGAAGGGCTTGAGCCCTTGGGTGGCTGCTCTGAAGGAGGGATGTCACTGACATCCAAGGGCAGATGACAGAGGTAGATTCAGTTGGAGCTTTCCCTTGGCAGAGGAGATGAACAGGTATCCCTGGCATGGCAGGATGGCACAGCCAAGAGCTGGCACAGCCAAGAGTTGATACAGCCAGGTGGAGACTCAGGTTGCCAGAAAAATGCAGCTTCTGACAGGTGTGACCTGTGGGCTTCAGCTTCAATGGTAAAAAGCACAAGGACGTCTGTGGCTCCAAAAATTCCTTTTCCCTTCTCCAGACTGAATGTCTGGTCACTGGTGGGCTGGTACCTGCCATTGTCACCAGGGGAAGGAGAGGAGATGCTTGGCCTGGAGCTGGGATGTGGTGGCTCAGAGCTGGGACAAGGAGAGACCTGCAGCACAAGTCAAAATCAGGTCCAGGGAACCGTGGCTTGGCTTTTCTTGCTCCACAAGGTCTCAGGGACCTTTTTAGAGCACAACATGCCCAGAATTGTGTTGTGCTTTGGGAGAGTCTATGTGGGGACACATTGAAATGCCCTTTGAGCCTGGCATGGCCATGGGGCCGTGGGAGATGCCCACCTGGAGCGTGCCACACTCTCTCCACTGCCCCTGGTCCTGCTTCCCAGAAAGCTGTTTCAGCAGCCCCCCAAAGCATGAGACTTGTCATCTTTTGGAGCAGTGGGTTGGTGCTGGAGGGCAGCAGAGGATGGGGACAGCTGAGGAGGGGTCAGGAGCAACGTGGGGGCACAAGATCATCTGGTTTGGAGCAGTTGTAACACATCCCCTTCCAACTGAACTCTGGGATGTGCAGGCAGGGCTTCAGCCTGGTCCTTCCCACTGTGCTGCTGCCTCTGAGATGAAGGGTTCAGCAGAGCCCTCCTCTCCCTCCCAGAGGCTCCTTTCCTGCAGCGGGTGGGCAGGCACCCTATAAAACGTGCCCAAAATATCCCCCTGCACCCAGACAGTGCCTCAGTGCTCATCTCGTGCTGAGCTCCATCCCCCTTCACGTTGGAACCATCGGCCAGCTCGCCCTCATCGCCTCGAGGCATCCAGATTTGCTCAGTGGCCTTTAAAAAAAAAAAAAANCGAAACATCAGCAGTTGGGTGCATCCCCCCTTTCCAGCAAACCCAGGGATTTGGGAGAAAATAGGTCACGTGCCCTTCATCCCGTGCCACGTGGTGGATCTCCCAGGGCCAATGAGGTTGCGAGCCCTTCTGCGCCGAACGGCGGAAAAAAAATCACTGGGATTGGTTTTTTTTTTCTCCCCCCTGTAGCATTTTTCATCCTTTCCAAACGTGAAAAGACCGGCCATCTGTCTGGACCCCCCTGCCACCAAATCGGCACGAAAGCGGCTCTTTGGGAAAGGTAAGGAGATTTTAAAAGATTGTCTTGGTGGAAGACCACCCGCTGCGGGCAACTTTTCCTTAAGGGTGGAAATCAGGGAAGAGTCATGGGTTGAGTTGGGTCTGGGGTTCCGGTGTGGGTTGGAAGAGGTTTGGTTGCTTAAGAGCAGTTTTAGGTGAATTTTGTGTTGTGGGAATTTGAGTGTGTGGCGGAGGGAGGTGGGATTAGGGGAGCCGTCCGAGCACCAGCAACGGGATTGCCTTACGTTCCTTAAGTTTGGGCTGTTCCCCAAGTCTGTCCTAGGAGATGTTTGCAAAATATTGTTGGGAAATCGTTTTGCTGAATATTTGTGGCAAAATAGTTTTGCCCGATATTTTTTTGGCCAATTGATTTTGACAAACGCCGCTGCGAATTTTGTTCTGCACGATTTTCGTCCTCGTAGCAGGTGCTTTATTTTAATTAAAGTTCCCTTTTACCTGGATCTGGTGGCCAAAGCCAAAGATTGTCTCCCTGGATAGGGAAAAGTCCATCTCTGCCTTAACCAGAATATGCAGCTCTTCCTAAATTCTGTGATTTTTGGACAGTGTCATTTGTGTCCGCGCTTGGGTGGGAATGGCACAAATGGAATTGCCTTCAAGAAAAAGATATTAAAATATCACAGATGTTAATCACGTCCTAATCTCACAACGGAATAAACCCCCCAACCCTGATTTGTTTGATTTTTACCTTCTGCTTTAATTTCCATTATTTTTCTATATTTAATTATTTTTATTAATTCTACTCTATTTCCATATTTTTATATTTTTATATTCAATTCCGTTCTATTTCCAGTATTTTTAAAATATCTTGATTTTTAATTTCATTCCACTTCCATTAATTTTTAATTACTATTTTTATTTTTTAATCCCATCCTATTTCCATTTTTTTCCTTTTTGCTGTGGAAATTTGATTTGTAGAGAGGAATGCCTTGTATTATGATGCTCGCTTTGTTTTCAGTTTGCCTTCAGATTCCCATTTTCCTCAGGGTACCAAAATTCCTGATACCATCATGTTGCATTTTCTTTGGTTACATCCCCACTTTATAAGTAAAAAAGTGAAATATTAGTTGCAAAGGTTATAGAGGACTTAAAAGCTGTTGAAATCAACCCCAAGCTATCATCTCCTTATTATAAAGGGAAAATATTCTTGGATATATTTTTCTCATAAGCTGAGTTTTCTGGGATAATGTAATTTGAACATGAACCATCTTAGAAAATCGAATTTTATTAGTGGGAAGTCACGTCCGGCTTAAAAATAAACAAGAAATGGTGGATCAAGGACATTGTGTTTAAGTTTCCATAAAATGATTGACCTTTGTTTTGACAGATGCAAGGACAGATGCTTGGCTGCTTTTTGATACAGAAACCCAACCCTGAATTAAAAAGAAAAGGCATTTTTTTCCTAATACTTTTAATACAGAATTCCAAAATAATTCTGTAATATTTCCAAAGATCTTAATCTCAGACTTCCCCCCTTTTTTTTGTGGATTCATTTATATAAATATTTTTAGTGTGCTCAGCTACAATAGCCAATTTTTCTTCTTGGGAAATAACCATCAAAAAATGTTCTTTTAATCTCGCTGAATTAAGAGGACATTCATTTCTCAAGAAAAATGATCATTTTCGGGTGGGGAAAACAGGCTTGTTGGGGGGCAGAAAATCCCTCTTGAAGTGCTTTCAACATTATTTAAATGCCTTTAAAATGTCATAGACAAGCTGTGGGAATTTAAGGCGTAGGATGAAGAAAGAGGAATGTTGGGATTGGTGTCGGACCGAGCCAGCACCCCTTTGGGGTGGCATCAGAGGGGATCGGGGAGATGCCCACACCCCACCTTGTGGGATGCTCTGCTGGGTACCAGCCAGTGGTGCTGCTTCCCCCCTTGCCTTGCTGGTCCCAGAATTGCTTTTCTCAGGGGGTAATGGTTTTATTTTACCCAGGCACCCTCTTGGAAAATGGGTGTTTGCTGCGGAGCAAGCGGAGAGGACACCTTGAGGGCATCTTGTGTCACCTGTGCCATGGGGGCACATGCCTGGCATACTGGGACAAGCTCGATCCCACTGGTGGTGGAGCACTTGGAGCCCTGGCTCCAGTCTGTGTCTGCCCTTGGAGAGGCAGAGGTGGTTTCTAAACCCACAGGGTGACACCTCTGCCATCGAGTCCCCCAAATCCCGCAGTGACAATGTGGGTGCCAGCCTGGGTGACATGAATCTGCCTATTCTCTGCAGCTGCTTTTTGGCCAGTGGGGTCGGAAAGGGAATTTCAAGGCTCCCCCAGTTGGCAAGGGCTGTCTCCATCCCTGTGTTGAGCTTTTTTCCAGCTTCCCACATCCATCCTGGTGCTGCAAACACACACACACACACACACACATGCATATCTGGTTTAATTTCTTTATTTAATTTGGATTTTGCTAAATGATCTGGCAGGGGGCCGTGGCTGCACCTTGCTTGCACCAAACCCCCTCTACCCAATGGATGCAGTGTCAGAGCTGTCTGGATACCTCCCGTTGGCATTGGTGGCACATCCCCCATGGATTTTGGCAGAGATCCTGGTGCCCCAGCCAGGGACTCCATCCAGGGACAGATTTGGGGACAGGGCCAGTCGTGACCCCTTCTCCAGCAGCCCCAATTCCCAGCAGAGCCAGTTCCCCCCGTTCCCTCACTGGGGTTTGGCTCAGTGTTGAGACCCCCGAGGTCACAGAGGACCTACCACGGGGAGAAGGGGAGAGGAGAAGGCGGCTCTCCTTGATTGTAATCGGGGCTGAGGTTTAGCTGAAGTGAAAACAGATCGGGAGTGACAGTTTTGGAGCCTGCTGTCAGGGTCTGAGCGCGGCGCCGCAGCGATCCACCCCCGGATGGATGCCCAGGGCCCCCATCCTCCTCCTCCTCCTCCTCGCGAGCTCAACCTGGGAGAGGCACCACCATGGAGTGTGGGATGGGACTGCACAGCCTGGATCCGCTGCCAGCACGGCCACCAGACAGCTTTGTCACACACCACCCCTGCATCCTCCTTCCTCGTGATGCTTTAGGCTGGGGACAGTGTCAGGCAGGATGTGGTGGCCATTGGGGTGGGATGACCCCATCTCCTCCAGCCCTGTGCCAAGGGATGCTTGAAAAAGGAAGGATGGCATTGGTCTGCATCCTGAGGTGCTGAGTTGCTTCTCCAGGGCAAGGAGACACCAGAGCCTCTCTTTTTCCATGTCTCCCATCAGTCTCCCATTCCCAAAGGGCATCTGTGGCCAGGGTGAAAGTCACGGGTTTGGGCTTGTGGAGAAACAGCACAAGCAGAGCGCTGGATCCAACTGGGATTGGTGGGACCATGTTGGTAGTGGCTCCCCCCCCTCTCTCTCCCCACCAAGCTTTGTCACCACATTTTCCATGGAGGGGACCAGCAGAATGATGCTGTACCCAATCTGTCCTTTACATCCCCTGGGGGGAGTGGGAAGACCTGTTCCCCCATCCCTTGATCAGGAGGGGGTAGGACCTGCCTCAGGGGCTTTGAGAAGCTGAGTGGTGTTCATGAGAGCAATCCCACCTCCCATCTTTCTGTCCACTAGCACCTGGACAGACCTCTCTGGGGCAGCCCGTGTGCTCCAAGCCCCGTCCCTGTTTCCAGGGATTAGAGAGATGGAGATGGGATGAGATGAAGCAGTAGATTGCTTCGCTCTCAGGATGAAGGGATTTGTGCACTGCCCCCAGATCAGTAGATTGAAAATGGAGGGAAGTAGATTGAAAATGGAGGGGAAATTATCGGGACGATGCTGCCTGTGGGATTAAAATCAGGACAGCTCCAGCAGGCTCTGGGGGAGGAGGGGAGTGAGGCATGTCGTGGATGGGGGTGCTGCTGGATGCCTGCTGTTGTCCACTGTGGAGAGATGCTCATGGTTGCATCCTCAGCTGTTTCAGAGGATGCTCTGGAAAGTGTGTGCTTTCTGCTTTCCTGGGGCCCTGGAGGGGCTCTCCTTTCAGCTGCCCCCCCCCTCAGTTACAAGGATGCTGGGAATGTGGCTGGAGCTTTTTGCAGTGCTCTGCCTCTCATTTCCAGACTGCTGGAGGACAAGCCACTTGTCCCTGGAGGTCCACACGTCTCCCTGTGGTCTCTCCTTTATGAGCATCTGGCTTGGATCTATGTCTGTGAGCATCCTTCTTGGGGAGCCCTTTGGATTCTCCTAAAAAGTGACATCTGAAAACTGGCACTTAGGAGACAGATATTTGACTGCCTCACCCCTTGGGGCATGTTTCCAACTGTGCTGGCATCTTTTGGGCAGGACATGGGCCCTTTGGAGCTGATGGCAGAGCATCCCTGGAGCATCTGTCCAGGCATTTCCTGCTGCGAGGTCGCATCTCTTGGCTCTCATTCCTTGGCCCTTGGCAGGAGGGAAAAAAACCCAAATTGGGTGCATCCCTGAAGCATGACCGACCCTGGGCACGGCTCAGTACCAAGGTTATAAGTGTGGTTGTCCAACAGGGATGAACTTTATTTGCAAATACATGAATGTTTAAAAGATTTAAACCAGGATGGTTTAAATGCCTGTGGGGAAGTTTTTTTCCTGGATCTCCAGTGCAGCTTAAGCCCCTCACTCAAGACTCAGTCTCCTACCATCCCTCTGTCCTGCAGAGCCTTGGTTCCTTCAACTCTTCCCTATGGGGCCATGTTTTCTGGCCCCAAAGATCTGGGGTTCCTTCCTGCTGGCTGGGTCTCCTGTAAAGACTCACATCATCATTCCTGGTTTCCTTCTGCAGGTCCTACAAGTCAGCTTGTCACTCCCAGCCGTTTTCAGGTGGATGGGGAGCATTTCCTCTGTGTCTGTGCACTTAATTGCACACATTAAAGTTCAGTCCTCTGCCTTTCAGAGCTCCACCTCGTTTTCTTGACCTTGCCAAGCTCGTTTTGGCTTCTTGCTCTGCTCTCCTGGCTTGTCCTCTGGCAGTTTAACAGGATCAGTGTTTTGGAGGGGTTTAGAGCATGTCCCAGCCATTATGGAATGGTTGCATTCCTTCACATCACACAGTTTCTCCGTTCTCCAGTGGGTTCTGTGCACCCACCCTCTGCAGCACTGCTAGTGGTGCTTCCCGTGTCCCCCTGCACGTTCAGGGATGTTGTGTGGCACTGAATCAGTCGTCACCCTGCTCTCTGCAGTGCCAGGCGATGACGTTTGAGGTTTGGGATGTCTTCCCATTGCTCGGGCGCTGCGGCAGAACCCACCCCGCTCTGCAGATCCAGGCTGGGGTGCAATGCAGGGCTCTGCCTTCCTGAGGTGACTGGGACACCTGGGATGAGCAAAGACCAAGCCAATATTTGGTCCTTGCTTGACCATCAGCAGCTCTGATGGATGCCCTCGCTCCCAACCTCTCCAAAATAATGACTTGGGCGATATTTCAGGAAAAAACTGTAATGGATTATTTTTATCTATACATTAATCTGATGGCTGGCCAAAGGAGAAAGAGTGATTCTCCTTATCCCAGGAAATGTTGTTTTCTTGGCACTGATGATCTTGCTACAGGCTCACAGACATCTGAGGATGCTCTTGGTCGCTGAGTCTTTATGGACCAGCTGCAAAGAGCATTGGCTCTCATCACCTCATAGGGGGAAATTTCTGATGCGCTTATGCAGTTTGACAGTCCCTGAAAATACTGTTTTTATTGGCAAGTTGTTCCAACAGTAACTAAGAGGATGATTTGGAAGTGGCTGAATTAAAGCATGTTGTTCCCACCCCCTCCCTGCTGACCCCAGACATACAAAATCAGCTTTAATTAAACAAATTCAATGAGGACCCGTTATTCTTCCAAGCAGGGTTGGAATACCCTTCTTGAGGTGGTGGTTTAAGAGGTTCAAGCTGCTGGTTTTGCTCAGGGTCCCACAATCCAAAAGCCCTGAAACCAGCCCAGACAGTGTCTCCTGGCTTTCATAAGGGTATCTAATAGCCTGCACTGCTCTGTTTCCAACCTCTGCTTGCAACACTGTGTGAGGGAATGGGAATTCTGCATCCTATAGATCTCTGCAGATACATCTCTCACGTACCTGAACTTCCTCTAAACCTGGTGATTAACATAAACATCAAAGTTTTGCCTCCTCCAGATATAACACAGAGGGCACAGAGGGAGGGAGGGCTGGTAGGGAAAAGCTGCACAGCTTTATCCACTGACCTTCACATGAAAGATGGTGATAATGGCACTGCCATTCTGACAAAATGAGTTGTTCTCCCTGCACTGGGCTTGCCTTGGTGAGGACTGAAGCCTGAGACCAGCTTGTGGGGTGCACCAGATGAAGGAGAAAACCAGGAAAACAGCTGGGAATTTTCCTGGAGAGGAGGGGTCAGGCTTAGCACAGCTTTGGGTTAATCTGAGAGCATTTGGCTGAGCCCACTGCAGTGTGACAGTGCTGATGCTCTGCATCACCATACTAGCTGAGATGTTTAGAATGAGAGGAATTGGCCTCAGGTTGCACCAGGGGAGGTTTAGATTGAATATTAAGAAAGAATTTTTTGTGGAAAAGGTGGTCAAGCACTGTCACAGCCTGCCCAGGGCAGTGGTGGAGTCACCATCTCTCCAAGTGTTAAAAAATGCATAGATGTGGCACTTGGGGACGTGGTTTAGTGGTGGAGTTGACAGTGCTGGGGGAACGGTTGGACTTGAAGACCTTGGAGGTCTTTTGCAACTTAAAGAATTCTGTGACTCAAGGATCTCACCTGGAGGGAAGAGCAGGGAAAGGGGAGAAGGACTGAGAAAGAAGCCTCCAGAGATGCCTACTCTGAGGGCCAGAGCAGAGACATTTGTCTCCCTTGATGCTTGAAAAGATCATGGGCAGGTGAGAGGCAGGAAAATCCTGCTGGATGATGTACCAAGAGAACACAGGATGTCTTTTTGTGTTAGAGAGATCTCAAATATTTCCACTGAAGCTGAGAGGAAAGAGGAATGCGTGGAAAACAGCAGCAGCTGGAATTGCAGCTTTCTTCCAAAATGGCATTTGGTGTCAGTCACGTAGATGATGCATTTCCATTTGGTTCAAGGGAACGCTTGAATTGGGTCTGCCTGTTTTTCTCTCCTTCCACCCCCGTCCTGACCTGGCCAGACTGCGTTGCCGTCATAATCCCGAGCTGGCTGCCTCTCTGTGCTTCTCAGCCACTAAAACACAGCACAGAAAACCACCAGATTAGGTCTTAATGGCAGGATCAAGTCAGCAGGAGATGAGTGGGGAGGGAAAGCTCCGGCTTACGCAGGTGGACAGGCAGCACCCCTCGAGAAAACAAGCTGGAAAGCCTAAAATATCAGAAAAAAATCATCTTCTTTCCTGGCTTGTCTTGCTTCCTCTGCATTTAGTACAGCTTTCATTTTCCAAGGGTCAGAAAACTCTGGGCTGAGCGTTGTGAAGGTGATATTGAGGGGTCAGAGGTGTGTAATGATTTCCTCCCTTGCAGAGGAAAATGTTGTTGTGAGTGGTGGATGTTCTGTCCATCTCTGGAAGTGTTAAAGGACAGGTTGGACAGAGCTTGGAGCAACCTGGTCTGGTTGAAGGTGTCCCTGCCCATGGGATGAGATGAGCTTTAAGGTTCCAAACCAATCTGTGGTTTTATGATACACATATCAAGAAAGTGTGATTTTCTGCAGGGAGTGATGGAGACTTTCTCCTTTGAGCCTGGCAGTCCCTGTGAACTTTCCATCCAAACCTTTCAGGGAGAGGGTGGGTTATGTCAGGGGTCCCCTCTGTTCATTTTTGGACAGCTTGAACAAAACATTGCAATCCCCCCCAAACAAATAACTGTATGAGACAAAGATTCTCTCATACATTACTTGTGCACTCAGGGAGCCCTAGGAATACACAGGAGGAGGAAGAAGGGTATGATTTCAGGGATCCCAACATCCATTTTTTCAGCTCCTGCGTGGAAACCAGGCTGGAGAAAAAAAGTCCAGCCCAGAGCTCCATTTCCCTCCTCCTGTTCTGCTTCGTGTGCCATCTCCTGTCTGGGAGATGGTCATGTTATTAAAGTAATTTAATACACAGCATTCGGATTTCCTCTAATTAGAAGGGTTTAGCTCGACTTTTGGGAAAGCGTCAGTATTTGTGAGGTATCAGCAAGTAAGAGTGCCAGCTTAGGCAATTGTTCCAACCTCTAAAAACTGGGAAAGGAATAAAACTGGAGTGTGTATGTTTGCATGTGGAGAAGAAGAATCTTCCTGCTGTTCTGGGTTTCCATTTTCCATCCTCTTCCTCGGTCTTTGCTGCATGAGCTGCTTTTTCAGACAGAGGGAATTCCTGAGAGATTAAGGAAGTTTCCCAGGATTTAATATATTTAACCTCAAAACCAAGCAGGAACTGGATTGCTCTGAGAACTGATTTTGTCTCCTCCAAGCGCTCTCACAAAGGAGGCTGCAATTAAAAGGCCAATTTATTGCAGAATGGGATCACCCTTTGGAAGGGCGTTGTCCATCTGTTTTGGGGCAGGTCTCCCCTTGACTTTTGGCTGTTTCTCATGCATGGAAGGAGTGTGCTCCAGTCCTCCACCTGCAGAAGGTGTGATGCTTGGTAGAGCCTGGCTTAGCTCACTGTGCAACTTCCCTTTTGGGGACTAACTTGATGATTCTGTCTTCTAATTCCACATCTTTGACCTCTGTGGGGCTGCACCTGCTTCACTTTGGCTTTGGATCTACTCTATCCATTGGGCTGGATGTAATGGTGTCCTTAGGGCTTTCAAGTGGGTGGACAAAGGAGCCATTTCAACACTGCTTGTGATGGTGAAGAGGAAGGGTCCGAGATGGGTCTCTCTCTCCAGGCAGGGAATGCTCTGAAATGCTCAAAATGGCGTTTTGGGGGATAATTTTCCCCAGCCTTTTGTCCATGAAGAATGAGGGCTGTGGGGGCAGGCAGACACCCAAAGTAAATGCTTTGGCTCTATTGTTCCCATCGTTTCCATTGAGCTCACGAACCCCCCTATAAAACACTTACCGTTCACTAGTATGATTAAGAAAAGGCCAACGTAGCTTTCCCGCTCACCGGAGCGTGAAGCGTGTTTAATTTAATAATGCTGATAAATCTTAAAGCCAGGAGCATTTGGCTAACACATGACCCACTTTTGCAATCAATTGGAAGCATTTACATAACGGCCTGACGCAGGGTTCCTCCTGTGAGGGATGTGGAGCCAGGGGTGGCAGGCACCCTCCCTGGGAAAGGACAGGGGGGAATGGCATTAAATTGAAGGAGGGGAGTATTAGAGGAGGTTTGAGGAAGGATTTCTTTCTTGTGAGAGTGGTGGTGCCCTGGCAAAGGTTGGGCAGAAAAGCTGTGGCTGCCCCTGGATCTCTGGAAGTGTCCAAGGCCAGGTTGGACGGGGCTTGGAGCAACCTGGGCTGGTGGAAGGTGTCCCTGCCCATGGCAAGGGATGGAATGAGATGAGCTTTAAGGTCCCTTCCAACCCAAATCATTCCATTATTCTGTGATTCTGTGTCAAGCCAAAAGGTACTGGTGAGGGTGGGGAGGAGGAGAATATTTCCAAGGAAGAAGGTGATGACACTGGAGACCAGAGTGATGGCAAATGGATGAGAAACTGTAACACATGGGCAGGGACGCCTTCCACTAGATCAGGTTGCTCCAAGCCACATCTAACCTGGCCTTGAACACTTCCAGGGATGTGGAAGACACAACTTCCCTGGGCAGCCTGTTCAGTGAACCTGTTCAAGTGTTCAACACATTTAATTTCTTATCCTTCTTTTGAGGATTTCATCTCTTTTTTCATTTGTAACATTCAGCAGCCTCAAGCCCTGTGTTTGCACAGAGGTCATAAGCAACCTCATTCCCAGTGAGCTGGTGTCCTTTAGCTTTAGGGAATGCCATCTCCCTGCAAACCACGTGGTTTTATCCATTTTAGGTTTCATAATAACCTCTCGAAAGAGATTTTGCATCCAAGCCATCTCCCAGCCATGGTTTGTGCGTTGCTGCTGTTTATTGGTTCTGACTTGCATTAAAGCAATGCTTGAGAACTACTTTATCTCCCATTTTTTTGGTCATATAAGTCCCTGTCTGAGCAAAGGGAAATGCCAGATGCTTGCAAGCAGGATGAAAAATCTCCCATCTGATACAGACTGAGGGATTAAATACCACGAGGGAGAACTGCTCTGTGTCTCTCAGTGTTGCATGTAGAAGGATGCTGGCACCTCCCTCTGGGATGGGACTGCTCTCCCTGGGCTGCAGGGACATTTCATATGCCATGTCCTCGTGCAGAGCTGCTCCTAAGGAGCCATCAGGAATGAAAAGGGAAGGATTTGTTACCATTCTGTGATTTTTTTCCTCCTTGCCTTCAAAACGCTGTGGCCTCCCTGGAGGGCAGGGGAGGGAAGCGAGAGAGAATGGAAAAGGAAAGGAACACATTTTAATTACATACATGTAATCTGGATGGCTGGAAATGGTGTGGTCCCCACAATGCCCAGGATGTGTGGCAATGGGAATGCCAGTTCTGTCTTCCCCATTCTGCGCTTCTGGGGTCAGGTGGATAAGTCCTGGCTGCTGGAAAATTGGCTTTTGGTTTTCTGAGCACCCTGAGGCTGAATTTTGGGTTGCTAGAGAGGTGCTGTGGGTCTTTTGAAGTCCCAGCTCAGCCACTGCTCATTTGACACCCTGGTTCTTCATCCACAGTTGCCTTTGGGCTGTGCCCCCTTGGACACTGGAGTCTTTGCTCCTGCTCTCTGCTGCTCTGCAGGGCCCATCCCAAACCTGCCAGTTTTATGAGCAGACTTTTCTCCTCTCTGTGCCCAGGTGACAGGGCCGTGGTGCTGTCTCTGCCCTCCCAGCTATCGCACGTCTCCCGTCCCCCAGTAGGAAATGGAGTCCAAGGTCTCTGAAGGTGGCCTGAACGTCACCCTCACCATCCGGCTGCTGATGCATGGCAAGGTAAGATGCTCCCAGAGAGGGGTTTTCCTCACAGATCCCTCTCCCAGCCCCAGGAATAGCTATCCTGCTGATGGGGAGGGTGGCATGGTGTTCCTAGGTCCTCTCATACCTGCCTCCCACCTTGTTCTTCTGCTGGGGATGATGTCCACCAGGTCTTTACTTCATTATGGGGTTGGTCTGGATTGTCATCACATCTACTAATATCAATTTCTTTGGTTTTGGCTTTTTCATTTGTGTAGGAAGTCGGAAGCATCATTGGGAAGGTAAGGACATTTTTTAATGAAGCTTTAATGATGTTGCCTGCACCAGTGGTGTGGTAGATGCCTCTTCCCTGTGATGTCCTGAAAAGTTTGGGGTGCATGACTTGGTTGCTGCATTTGTGAGCCAGAAATTAGGAGACCCTCACAGAGGGATCAAAGACCATTCCCCTAAAAACCCACCAGCCACCAAACTTCCTCAGCACTTCTCCCAGCTGCTTTCTCTGTAGTGATCACTGGGAGTTGCTGCTCTGATGTCTTAATCAAATAACTTCATTAAGAGATAATACAAATGTCACACAGACCCATTCACAATCTAATTTAAATGGAGGCCACAGGACTCCGTTTGCCTTGTGCAGAAAAGCTTCCTGAGGTTCTCTGCTCTCTGGTGCTTGTCATGGTGGTTTGCAAAGTCTTGGCTATATAGGATTAGGGGTTTTTCCTTGGGTGGTTTTAAAGAGCAGGTTTATGGTGGCAAAGGTTTGCAGCATGAACATATTTTCCCTATATGCTTGTGCCTTAATTTTCCATCAGCCTGTCCAGCTCTGTTGTGAATCTATATATATGTATGTCTTACATATATCTTATATATGTATATCTCTGATGACTCATCTCTTCAGCTGACCATCTCATGGGGATGCAGGGCCAGGCATCACAGAGCTGCCCATGCTTTTGGCCACGTGTTGCCATGTTTTAGGGAGATGCATGTTTGGAAGGGTTATTTTGAGGGTGGAAGTCTTGAATTTTCAGTAACAGCCTGTTTTTCCTTCTTATTTCAGAAAGGAGAGACCGTGAAGAAGATGCGTGAGGAGGTGAGTGACCTGCCCTGTGAATGATTTGTACAAAGAAGGGAGAGCAGTGTGGCCAGAGCTGTACATTGCCCTGTGCAATAAGTGCAGTAATTCCCAGGGTCAGGAAAAGCAAGCCAGCTGTCCCCAGAGCTCTTTGGACCAGTTTCCTCCCTCCACACTCAAATAAACTCCTATTGCAATTAAAGGGAATTTTCCAGAGCCAAGAATTTGCTCTGAATGAAACATTGAAATTAAGTCATTCGTAAGATGCTCTCAGTTTGTCCAAGGTCTTTGTGCCTTCAGCTCCCAGGAAGAGCAGTGAGCAGCACTCTTCTTTTCACAAGCAATGACCCCATGAGCTGGTCTTGCCTCTCTTTTATGGGTTTCCATTGCAGTAAAAGGTTGGAAAGCCTTTCTGAGTGTTGGATAAGGCAGGGCTGGAATCATCGCAGGGTAGAAGGTTGGATGGGACAGGTGATGACCAAGAATCCGGCTGAGAAAGGACCCAACCTGGGTGCTTGGCTGTGGCTATTCCAAGACTGCTCTTCTCTTTCCAGAGTGGGGCAAGGATCAACATCTCGGAGGGGAACTGCCCTGAGCGAATTGTCACCATCACTGGCCCCACCGATGCCATCTTCAAGGCTTTTGCCATGATTGCCTACAAATTCGAGGAGGTGAGAAATGTGAGCCATCCCACAGCTGGGGCCAGCACTGCAGATGGGTCTGGGGACCTCCACCCCACACGTGTCTGGTTGGTCTTGCTTAACTGGGACATGGCCTTGGCACTGGACCTTCCAGACATGTCTTAACTAGACAAGAACTGAGCACAAATCTGATGAGGAGCTGCTGAGGGAGCTGGAGGGTCTCATCTTGGAGAAAAGGAGGTTCGGGGGGGACTTTCTAAGTCTCTACAACTACTTGAGAACTACTACTACTCTACAACTAGCCAGGCAGGTGTTGGTATCTTTCTCCCAGGACCAGAGGAAATGGTCTGGATTGCACCAAGAGAGGTTTAGATTGGATATTAGGGAAATTCTTCACTGAAAGGGTGGTCAGGCATTGGAACAGTCTGCCCAGGGCAGTGGTGGAATCACTATCCCTGTAAGTGTTCAAAACATGTGTGGGTGTGGCATCTTGGGATATGGGTTACTGGGAGACTTGGCTGTGCTGGGTTAATGGTTGGACTCGATGACCTTAGAGGGTTTTTCCATCCTTAATGATTCTGTGATTCAGTGAAGTGTCCCAGAGGTCCCACAGCTCATTAACTGCAGGATTGTGCAGTGATGCAGCTGCAGACAGAGACCAGCCACGTCTGGGGGACATGACATGACCCCCCCTCTCTGGCCCAGGGCACTTGGGTCAGCGTCTGGTCGGGTACCAAGGGCTCATGTGCTGCACTCTTCCTTCCCAAGGACATAACCAACTCCATGAGCAACAGCACCGCTACCAGCAAACCCCCAGTGACACTGAGACTGGTCGTGCCAGCAAGTCAGTGCGGCTCGCTGATCGGCAAGGGAGGCTCCAAGATCAAGGAAATCAGAGAGGTAAGTCAGACTTGAATGAAGTCATTTCATTATTGCATGTCACCGCAGCTCCTCAGAGCTGATCCTCAGCCAAGGAGGAGCTGGCTTGGGAAAGGGGATCCTTGTGCTGCATCATGCATCACGTTGCTTCCCAGGGAGGTCTGGGTGCTGCAGGAGCAGCATCCCATGGGATGCCGTGTATGGGGCGGGAGGCTGGTGGCATCAGAGCCAAAGCTGGGTGCAAGGGAAGGTGTTCAGCTGTGACATTTGTCCTCCCTCTCTCTTTCTGTCTCCAGTCAACAGGTGCTCAGGTTCAAGTGGCGGGGGACATGCTGCCCAACTCCACAGAGCGGGCGGTGACAATCTCGGGGACACCCGACGCAATTATCCAGTGTGTCAAACAGATCTGTGTGGTGATGCTGGAGGTACAGTCTGTGACAAAGGGGGTAAAGTACATAAGGAAACAAATCCCAGCTGGCACCACAACAGCGCTGGGGGCTGTGGGGAGTGTCTCTCGTCCCCTTCACCACGCGTTGTCGGACCACTCTCATTGCCTGGTACCTCCGTTGGAAACCCACCCAGTGTTTTCGCCCCACCATTGTCCGTTGTTTCCAGAATCCCACACTGGAAGCCTGCCTGGTCGGGTGCCCCGAAGGAGATGGTTTGTGTTGGAGCACAGGGTGGCTTCAGGAGAGAGGGGTGCCAGGTGGGCTGGCACAGCCCAGCAGCATCCAGAGTGCCATGGGAAGGAGATGGGGGCTGCAGCTCCTCCTCCAAGCACCTGGTCTCCTCTCCACAGGGTCGTGGTGCCCCATGAGGACAACAATTAGGAGAAGGAGGAGGAGGCCAGTGCATCCCTTGTGCTGGGGGAGCTGGAACTGGGAGCACAGAGCTGAGCTCCTGTGAGGCACAGTGGGGAGAGTAGTGGAGAGCAGGAACCGTAGGGTGCATGGATATATGTCCAAGGTGCCATTTTCTGGGATAAATGCTGACAAGCAGAGCTTGAAGATCTCTGCCATGGAGAGATGCTGCTCCACCAATGTCTTACTGCTGGAGATTACCACAGCCACAGACCCCACGTCCACACCTGCCACCTCAGATGGGAGAAGCTCCAGAAGGAAAGCCCTCGGGACACAGGATGGTGGCACCCTCTGCTCCTGACACCTCCCAGAGGCAGACAAAGCAGGGACCAATGCCAAGTCCCTCTGCCTGGTTGCACAGCACTTTCATGGCAAGGAGGAGCACGTTTCCCAGTGGAAAAGCCACAGATGGAGATGGGAAGGCTTGGGGGAGGCAAAGCAAAGCCAAATTAAAGCACCTTCAGTTTGGCAGCAGCACAGCTCAGGAGAAATAGCCAGGAGCCACATTACCCATCACGTAATGGCTCTGATGCTCAGGCAGGAATTTTAGGCACATGATGACTCCAGGTCATGGACTGCAGCAGAGGTGAGCCTGAGGTGATGCTTGCAGGGGTGTTATAAAGTGTTTCTTGGCTGCTCTTCTCACAGGCAAGAAGTGCTGCTCCTCTGTGTGGCTCAGCAATGGGAAAGAGAAAAACCCATGAGTCTCCTTGGAGTCCGAAATCTGGGAAGTTCCCTGGCTCAGCAGTTCACAGAGATGCTCCTTATCACCTTTCAGTCTTACACAGATAATCCTGGCTCATCCCCTCCAAGATTTGTAATGCAATAAAAGAACAAGGAGACTTGGGATGATAGAGATGTACTTTGATCATACAGCTTTCCCACAGACAGGTGCTTAGGAGAAGAATTTAGATATGCTCTTTGCCTTTAAGTAGACATCTAGAAGAATGTACAGGAAAAAAATGCAGAATTTTCCATGAGGTAGCATAATCTATATTGCCTGTTCTTATGTAGCAGTGAATGGGTCATGTCATTTTGGGTAGAAGCAGGAGGGCTGAAATCTCTCCTGATCCCTAAAAACCTCTATGCTTTTTAGTGATGTTCAAGTGAAAACCAACACAGAAGAATCTTGGGTGAGCAGCTCCTGTGCACCACACCATGGGACGACTGCAGCTCTACTCAGACCTACCCAGGCACTGAGGAGCAAGATCACAGGATCATGTAATGGTTTTTGGGTTGGAAGGAACCTTAAAGACCATGTGGTTTCAACTCCTTGCCATGGCAGTGGCACGTCCCACTCGACCACAATGACAGTGCCTCGGAGCATCCTCTGCACGGCCATGCATGTCCCAGCTCGGATGGCAGTGGACCAAACCAAGTCCTGAAGGTGACCCTGACCCGGCAGTGAGGAAGATGAGGGTGGTCAAAGAACTGGACCAAGTGTGCCAGGTCGCTCAGATGGGCTGTACCTCCCCATCTTGCTGCTTGAGGATCAGCTCAGGGTGTTTCGAGGAGGGTTCCAGGAGTCTAGACCAGGTGACACAGTTTGCTCAGAGCGGAGATCAGGGAGTCAGCAGAAGTCCAGGGAGCAATTTAGGGGCCCGTGCCATGGCAGGGGATCTCCTGTACCCCAGGTTGTCCTTGTTGCCCACAAAACACCACTTTCCCCCGTGTCCTCCTGTCCAGAAACGCGGTGTTGCCCGGTGCGGGTGTTGCTGCCGGCGGCCCCGGGGGCCGTGCTCCGTTAGGTGCTCTCTTAACACTCTTTTTGCCGCCGTTTCAGGAAAGCTGTTCTAATGTTCTCTCTCCCTCTCCTTGTCCCTTTTCCTAGTCCCCACCAAAAGGTGCCACCATTCCCTACCGCCCAAAGCCCGCCTCCACCCCTGTCATTTTTGCAGGTGGTCAGGTAAGAGCCGACCCGCTTGCAGCCTCCACTGCCAACCTCAGCCTTTTACTGCAGCACCAGCCGCTGCCCGTTAGTGCACTCAGGTTTCTTGCCTTCTGACTTGCATGGTGTCATCCCATCCGTCGTGTGCCACGGCAGCTGGACTGAAAGCTCTTGGTGGAGCCGATGGCTTATCTGCTCTGATGGATGCTGGCAGATGAGGAGGAGGAAGGGGCCAGCCCATGGAGACAGAGTGGGTGCTCATGCACAAAGAAGAGGCTGGGATTTGCTGCACTGGACCCAAATTCAGTATTGTTAGGAAGGAGAAAATTAGAAAAGCATTGTGACTGTTTTCTGGCATCTCCAGCCCAATTAAAGAAAATACCTTTGTGTAGCTGTAATTGATCCAAGGTGGGAAGGGTTTCTCCCAGCTCCTGCAGGGCTGTGCTGAACCTCTGCCCAGGGCAACCTCCTTGGAAGAGTCGTGTCCCCAGCCCTCAGAATGCTCAGCTGGTTTGGGGTGCTGCTTCCCCACTGGAAGAGAGCCTGTGTTGCATTTCCCTCGGTGACATTGCAGCCTCACAGACACGATGTCCTATTTCTAGCCACCCTTGGGGACATTTTTTCTTTGCAGGATAACCATTGCACGGATGTGCCGTGGGAGCTGGAGGTTATTCTGCGAAGGCAAATCAGCAGAAACAAGAGCAATTTTGAGCAGGCAACTGTTTCTAAAGAGGAAAATTGCTCCATTGCTTTTTCCACCTCATGTCCTCACCTCACTTGGTGACTGAGGACCTGCCTGTGGTGCATCAGATCTAGCAGATGTACCTTCCCAGGAGCTCCAGCAGCCAGGAAGAGCCAGCACCATGAAACCACAGCTGGTGCCACCCAGAGCAGCTCCACAGCAGTTATTTCATTTCTCCCCAACCGTAATAAATAGAAGGACAGACTAAGGATGGGAGCAAAGCCCAGAGCACAGGCTATTTCAGGCTGAATTAGTCATTGCCAGGATCAGGAGGAGTGTGTCACTCAGTCTGAGCAGCCATCCTGGAAAAGAGCTTTGAGTCCAGCTGCTTGGTGAACTATCTTCTCAAAAGGGAGAGTAAGATTGAGTTAGCATTTCTCCTGCTGGTGAATGGTTGGTGTCTTGGACAGAAATGATGTCATGGGAAAAAGCAACTGTCTGAAATGAGAGCTCTTCCCAAGGCTCTGCCTGAGGGGTGGCCGGGGGTGGGTGGGGAGAGGACAGCCAGTGGCAGTGGGGACAGGTGTTTGGGGTGGGATGATCCTTCAGGAGCCCAGCAGGCTGAGGGATGCAGCTGCCAAAGGGACCAACCCCACCACCCATGGGCAACATCAGGGTTGAGTTGCATCTGTCCAAGACACCTTCCTGCCCTTAATTACCTTTTTTCACTCAATTATTCTAAGACAAAAACAACGACCAAATTACAGGACAGGCAGCTCTTCAGTGAAGCCTTTGCCATGTCCTCATTGTGCCAGGATGCCAGTGGGCAATGGGACAGCCTTTCCATTTTCCTCTTCCATGATTTTGGGGGTTTTCCTTACACAAAGCACTTTGCTGTTTGCAAACAATGTGGCCAATTTGCAGGAGCTTCCATGGAAGCTTTTCTCTATTTTTTGGGACAATCTCTACTCTCCCTTTTCAAAGTGCTCTCCATCTCGTTTGCCATTTCTTTCAGAATCATCTGAATGATGTGTCAGCCAGTGAGATACATTTACTATCTGGCTAAGTCCTAAATATTGGGCTCTCTAGTGTCTGGCTCTTCTCTTCCATCAGTGGTTGTTTTTGGGTTATTTGTAAAAAGAAAAAAGGGAAAAAAGGAGAAAGGATTGCTACAAAGGATGGGAAAACCACACAAACCCATTTGCCTGGCAGATATCTGCATGGCTTCATCATTTATAGCTGGGGAAAGGCATCGCAGTGCAGGCAGCCTGGCCCTGAGCCCTCACCTCAATGCCTTTCCAATGCCCCAGCAGAGCACTGGGATGTACTGGGTGGATGGAAAACATCCACTGGGAGCTGTGCACCTGAAAACATGGATGGGCCCACGGCACTGACTTGCTTTGTAGGACCACTCTTATGTGTGAAGGGCAGTGGTGATGTCACTGTGCACCTGCTACACAGAGAATTCTGGTTATCACACAATGCTTTGGGTTGGAAGGGGCATTAAAGATCATCCAGTTCCAACCCCCTGGCCATTGATCCTTATTTTTTGGTCAGCAACCCAGTATTCCTGCTCCATGCAATACTGGCATCTTGAAAGAGCTGATTATTTCCTTTTGAAAAAGCCAAACTGAGCCAAAGACCAGTCCCAACCCAGTATTCCTGCTCCATGCAATACTGGCATCTTTAAAAAGCTGATTATTTCCTTTTGAAAAAGCCAAACTGAGCCAAAGCCCTTGAAGTCAGGTAGCTCAGGATGTGCCACATTGTCTCCAAGGTTTTACATCTCCTCCTGCCCTGAGGATTTAGTGCCCCAGGGAATTGAATGTGGCAGAGAGGGGGGTCCATCAGGGGAATGGAGTTCTCTCACCATGTCCTGCCAGCCCTAGTGACATCTTGTTTTTTCCTTTACAGGCCTATACAATTCAGGGACAATACGCTATTCCACACCCGGATGTGAGTTTTACCCTCATTTTTCTTACACCCTTTTCTGTCACCTGCATGCTACTGTTAATTCACATCATATTAATATTAGCCAATAATATTAATAACACATTTTCAAAGTAACTGGCCGTGTGTAGTCTCTGTAATACCTCGAGTAGCCTTTGAACCTGTTAGCACTAAACTTTATTTCTTTCGAGGACTTGGCCTGATGCTAAATTGTTCCCATTGTTCAGTGCTATCCCTTCATTCTGAGAGAAAACCTACTCTATGCATTTTGTGCCTCAAAATGATCAAAACAAGCAGGAAAAAAAAAGGAAAAAAATTATAATACTTTCCCTTCTATTTTCCCCTTGTCCTTAAAATGTTGGTAAGCCAAGGGTGTATTTAGTTGCTGAGTGCTTTGGTGGAGTGGGGAGAAGCCAGAGCTCCAGGGGGTTTGTGCTGGAAGCCAGAGCAAGGAGATGTGCTTTTTTGGGAGGAGGGAAACTGGGAAAACCCCTCCCTGCATCTCCCAGAGAGATGAAGAGGATGCTGGACCTCACCTTGCTGAAGGGAGGGGCACCCCAGACTGGTTTGGGTCACCCTGGGTTTGATGGGCTGCCTCAGTGGGTTTGGGTGGCTGTCACCCAGGGCAGGGACATCGTGGGGACAGTCCCCCATCCATCTTAGGCTGCTTGGGGCAGGGATGGGTACCACTCTGACTCAGGGTTTGCTGATGCTTCGATCCCCTGGGCTCTTGTTTGTGGGGGGACATGTAGGGATCACCAACTGGGATGTGTGTGCCTAAGATTACCAAGAGGATCAGAAAATGGGTGTGCTCAGTGCATTTCTTTATGGAAAGCAGTCACAGCTCTTGGGAAATGCTGGGACTTTCTAAATGTGTTTCTGAGGGGATAAAATACCTGTCAAGTCCCATTGTGGGGGGTTCTTGCTGCGAGTTGGGAGTCTGCAGTGGGGCTGAGGATATGGCAGTGGGTGGAAAGACTTCTCCAGCCATCCCAGCCATGGGAAGGGTGTGATGTAGCTCAGTGTTCCATGGTGCATTAGGTATTAAATCATGGAATTACTCTTTCCATGATTGAGAGGGTGGTTGATACCATAAATACCTGCTCCACATGGGAACCTTTAGGACCTATAGGCTGGATTTTCAGTTTAGGAGAAACGATTTCACTGGAATTAGTGGAATCCAAGCTTTGGCTTTCCATGTGACACCAGTATGTGTGTACTCTGAATAGCCTGCTGTGATGGTTGATAAGAAATATTCTTAATTATGTACTCTTTGCCTTTGCTCTGGAAGAGGAATATAAGTAAAGAACCTGCATATTCAGGGTAGGTCAAACTTTATCCCAGTTTTTCTCTCCAAGCAGTGCTGACAGCTTAATCTTTTTCTTGTTACTATATTCCTCTGATTGTCGGGATTAAAATACATTTAATGTAATTTTCTGGCTGTGCTCTGATGCACTCCCAGCAGATTTGTTGAGACCTGGGAAGAATTGTTGCTACAGGGGCCACACACTCCATCCTTCCTCTTATAGTGCTCTCACAATGGTTGGTCATTTTAAACAATGTTCAGTGCAGAATCCAGGCTTGAATGGGATTTTAGGGCACTGTAACCACATTTTAGGTGTTTGTGTTTAGTGGGTGCCTTTGGCAAAGCTTTGAAAATTTTGAAAGCCAAATGCACGCTCTTTGATTTTCTCCCCTGGAAAAGAAATCTCAGGGCAGGGGCAGCTTTGGCACATGAAGAGCTTCAACTTCTTGTAGGCTGTTTGGAATGTGATGTGTACCATCCCAAAAGTTGTGGGATCAGAATCACAGAATGGTTTGGGGTGGAAGGAACCTTAAAGGTCATCTCATTCCACCCCCTGCCATGGGCAGACACACACAAGTATTGACTAAATACCACTATCCAAACTATGTCTGAGAAATCTACTAGATCAGGATTAGAAAGAATTTTGGTGTTTCCCCGATGGGGCAAAGCAGAACTCCTGCCCCAGGGCATGGTTATGTTCAGAGTCCTGCCAGTGTCCAGCGACCAGGTGTCATGAGGAATTCCAGAAATAGGGTGCACCTGCAGAAAACAGGATAGTTCTGGTGTTCAAAAGTGGTGGATGCTCAGTCCTATCTGGAGACAACTGTGTTTTGGCAGGAACCCACCATATCCTACCTTTGGCTAAAATAAGCCAAATAAAGCCAAAATAAGCACGGTGAGGGATGTGTAGGCACCTCTTTTCGTGGAGTGGTGACACCTCTCACTGGAGCCGGCAGAGGCTGGAAGTCTTCATGCCTCTGCAGGGAGAACAGAGATCCCACTGATACCTCTTTTAGGATTTGCAGGTGTTTCCCCCCTTCCCACTGCCTCCCTCCAGCCTCCCCCCGGTGTGTGCAGCTTCCCAGGCCAGCTCTTTCCAGCATTTCCCCCTCACTGCTGCCAGCCAGACCTCCCCTCGCTCCCTCCCCAGCCGTGCTGCAGGAGCAAGGAGGTGTTTGAGCTTTGCTGACCCCCAAAATCTCGATATTATAACTCTTGCCTTTCCATTGCCAGGGAAAATGGGCACAACAAGAGGTTTGAGCTTGGGGGATGATGATGAGATTCTGGCAATCCCCCGAGCACCTTTGAAAAGTGGGAGCTGATAAAGAGCCTCCCTCCTGCTCCCTGCCAGACTTCAGCCCAGTTTGGTTTGTTTGCTTTTCTTTTATTCTTTTTTTTTTTTGGTTGGTTTTGTTTGGTGTTTTTTTTTTTTTTTTTTTTTTTTTTTTTTTTTTTTTTTTTTTTTTTTTTTTTTTTGGCTGGAAGAGGNTAATTTGGAGCAGTGAAACGGAGCACAAAATGTATTCCAAACAAACACCTCTTCCTGACCGGGCACCAAAACATACCCAGCACAACAAGGGATACAAGGATCTGAAATACCTACTGGTCATGGCTGAAGCCCATAATTCCCAGTATTCCCAATGAGCTGACATTTAGAAATGCAGTTTATCCATCTCCCAGAGGCACTTCTTGTCAGAGACAAGTGGTGGCAAGCGGTGACAATGCAGCTCTGGTGGCACAGGGAGGGTCTCTGGGTGCTGGTTGTGATGCCCACCAACTGGCCCTGCACTGGAGCTGGCACTGAGAATGGGCTTCTTCCTGGTATCGTACTTCAGACCCTGACCAAGCACTTCTGCCAAAGATTCGGGCTTTATTGCACTATACCCAGGCCAAGTCCTTCTGCTAATGTTTTTGCCATGTCTCACCATGGCTTCCTGGTTTTGGTTTTTTTTTTTCTTATTTTTTTGGTTTGTTTTCCTTTTTTTTTTCCTTCCCCCTCCCGTTATAATTTCGTTCTTGCTTTTCGGTGTGACTTGTTGTACTCTATGACAATAACCTTCTTAGCTCTAATGTCCCTCCTACCCCTCAGCAGTTGACCAAGCTCCACCAGTTGGCTATGCAGCAAACCCCCTTTACTCCCCTTGGACAGACCACCCCCGCTTTCCCTGGTACGTACCCACACGCCCTTTCAAGATATCCTTCTCTTACCTGTAGAGTTTCTCTCTCTTTTCTGAACTCGTGCTGTTTAATGGAAATGAGCAGGGCAAAGAAAAAGTTGCTGACTAGAGATGGATATTTCGGGGGTTATGGTCCTCGAGGGTGAGCTCTCAGCCCTTTTGTCGTGCATGCCTGGACTGGCTCCCAGCTTTGCTGGCTTTCCCAGCAGAAGTGAGGAGCACCATCCTTCCCTTCCTGGAGGAGGCAGCATCCCCTGCCATGCCCTGATCTGGACCCTGGTGGGACGCCCCGAGGGGAACAGCTCGGTGCTGGCGGGGGATGCTGCATCTGTGGGCTGCAGGGAGTGGTGCTGAGCCAGGCAGGATGGCACCCCCACGACGGGAAGGAGCCACACTGATGGGAGCACAGCCAGCCCTGGCGTGGCTCAGAGCCTTGTCCTCAAGGCTGGCATGTTCACAGTGAGCTGGGAAGCAGATTAGAGCACAGGGGATGGAGATGCTTAAAGTACCGGTTGGAAAATGCCTTTTCTGACAGTATGTTCATCATATTTTGAGCTTCCTAGATGAAGTGACATTGCTTATCTCCTTGAAGGCAAAAGCATTAAACCTGTTTCTTCTTTGCTCTTCAGGAGAAAAGCTGCCCTTACATTCCTCCGAAGAAGCTCAAAATCTGATGGGCCAGTCATCAGGTAAAACACAAAACTAGGGGGAAATGAGCAGGCTTCAGTTGAAATATATATATTCTGTAAATAGGACCATGCAATTGTTGTGCTCTGAGAGAAATCATGGTATTTGTGGAGAAGAGGGCAGGTTTTCTTGGTGGGCAGGGAGAGGCCGGGCAGCACCACTCTCCTTTGTACAGCATGTGGAAAGAAAAGTGCCTGGACTTTATTGCCTGGTTTTTTGACATTTGTGTATAACTGCCATAGAATCACAGAATATTCTGAGTTGGAAGGGACCCACAAGGATCATCGAGTCCAACGCCTGGCCTTGCACAGGACAGCCCCAAGAATCCCACCATGTGCCTCAAAGTGTTGTCCAAACACTTCTTGAGCTCTTGCAGGTTTGGGGCCGTGACCACTGCCCTGGGGAGCCTGTTCCGGTGCCCAGCCAGCCTCTGGGGGAAGAACTTTTTCCCAATATCCAGCCTAAATCTCCTCTGACACAGCTCCAGTGGTTCCCTCAGGTCCTGTCACTGGTCATCAGAGAGCAGAGGTCGGTGCTGCCCCTCCACTGCCCTTCAACCACAAATGAGTTCTGTCTCAATGCCATCTGCATAACGGGAAGAGATCAGAGTCATCACCCTTATTCCTTCATTTCACTTTGCCTAAACTTTGCTCAGAAACAGCAGAAAAATTCCACTGGGGACAGCAATGACATGCAGCTTTAGCCATCTCCAAGTCATGCAGGGTGAGTTGCAATTTTAGTGGGACAGGACCCTGAGGAGCCAAGGCATGGCTGCAGCCTTGGAGAAATTTTGGTGGCAGATGTCCCACATTTATCTGTATGTGCAAAATGGATTTGTCTTTTGTCACCTACCATTGCTTATGGGAGTGATCCTGAGACCTGGAGGCTCACAGGTAATTTGAACCAGATCTCTCTGGGTGTACCTGGAGCACACAGGATCCCATGCATGCCTCAAAAGTCTGGGAACATCACCCAACTATGAAAGCAAATGTTGCCCAAGTAGATAGACCCCACAAGACTTTAGGAATAGAGATTCCATGACACTGACTTGCTCAGCCATGTTTTCTGCATGTCCTCTTTGCCCTTTGCAGTCACCCAAGGCACTAATCCTGCCCTGACACCTTCATTACAGCCTCAGGGACTGCTTGGGCATATCAGAGAGGGAGGATGTGGAGTGCTAAAATAAGCCAGTCTCCAGGGAATGGGGAAGGATGTGACCATTCCCTGTTGGCTGTGTGATGCAGACATGGTGCAGTACTGTGGCACCTTGTGTCCCAAGGGCTTTCAGCAGCATCCATAGCATCTGAGGAGCTTAGCTCATGTTCCCAAAGACCCCTGGATACCTCAGTGCTTCTTGGAGCCCATCCCTAGTGCTCTGCTCCCTTCCAAAAACATTTCCTGCCATACCCAGGCTGCTACTGAGCTGAGCCTTGTAACACATGGCCAAGAGATCGAGACACCCTCATCTGAGGGACCTGTCTGTGTTAGGTGCAGTTCATCTTGCCCCAGGATCTATTTTGTGCAGGGTTTGGCATTAGTACCCCTGGCGGGGCTGAAGGACAGCAGAGGGCTGCCTAGGGGAGGATTTGCATCCCCCATCCTGGCATTTCCTGCCCTCTCTATGCTTCCAAGTGAAAAATGTGGTGAGGAGACCTCCTGGAAGAGAGCACAGGAATCACAGAGTCTTAGAATCATCGTTTTGGTTGGAAGGAACCTTAAAGCCCATCTTGTTCCAACCCCCACTAGACCAGGTTGCTCCAAGCCCCATCCAGCTTCTCCTTTAACACTTCCAAGGACTGGGCAGCCACAGCTTCTCTACACAACCTGTGCCTCACCACCCTAACATCATGCACAAGCACATCAAAGACATCTGGAGCTCCTCTTCCTCAGTGCTGAGGCCCTCGATGGAAAAAAGTGAGGAATTTGGTGCTGCTGCTGTTTGTTGCAGCAGTCCTGCACTCCCCATCTCCTTATTCTCTTTATTCTGCACCTACTTACTCCCCTTTCCACAGATACAGCCCTGGCAGTCTCTTGTGCTGTTAAAAGCCTTCACTGGTGGTTTATATCATAAGGATAAAGGTTTTATTCCCAGTTACTGCAAATTCCTCTCACCCACCAGACAGCTTCTTTCTTGGAGATATGGCATAGGACATCCCTGCTTCGGCACTGAAGTGATTTAATATAGAAAATCAAGGGAGAGGCAGGCTTTGACCTGGAATAAAAGGGAAAACTGGTCCTGGGTCCAGCTAGGTTGCATGTCTTAGCAGTCTGCCTTAAATTCAGGTTGAGCCTGAAGGGCTTTAACTTGCAAAGGATTTGTGCCAGCACCGCCGGATCCCCTGGGGAAACTGGTTTTGAGGCACTAAGCTGCTGTCATATCCAAGCAGCTCAATGCTGCTGCATCCAGGTAGGACTGGAGGGTGCATGGACAGCATTCCTGCTGGGCTGGTGGGTGTTTTTCCCAGCTCTTTTTGGTGATGCTGGCACCTTGCACTCTCCTCTGAAGCCATTCCCAGGGGGAGGATGAAGGGTGGGAAGCGAGGCACTTATGGGGCAGCTCAGGAGATGCAGGGAAGGTGACACCCAGCTCCAGCAGAGTCAGGTAGCAACTGTCTTCCCCCTCCTTATCCCAGAGTGTGTGATCCCCTTGCCCTCCCAGCCCGGAGCAGGACGCAGCCTTTGCAGTGTCGGGAAAGCAGTGGAGCTCCCTCAGGTTGCCTCTGCAAGCTCTAACCATGTCTTCTTGCATATGCCCAGGTTTGGATGCCAGTCCCCCGGCCAGTACTCATGAACTCACCATTCCCAATGATGTAAGTACATCCAAGTGCTTCCTTGGCATGTCTGTCTGCATGTTTATATACACATATATGTATGTGTGTGTGTGTATATATATATGTATAAGCTTCAGCCATATGGCTTTGTTAAATATACTTAGAGATGCCCCTTCACCATGTTCCCTCACCATGTGCAGTCCACTGGGGATCAACCTGCAGCATAAAGCACCCACTGGACTTTACCCCATCAGTAGCTTCCCTAGGTACAATCCTTAATGCTCTATTTCCCTTTCCAAGTGAACTCAGTGCTCATGAAACATGCCCAGTTGACAGCACTGGGAAAGGGAGAGAGCTCCCATGCCAGCCCTGATTAAACTGTTAATTGCTTAATCAGACACTGGCGGGTCTGAGATGATGTTTCAGCTCCAGGATAGTGAGTGGGCTGGGGGCAGTGGTGAAGAGGAGGTAAGTAAATAATGTTTCTCATGCCACAAGTGTGTGAGGGACGGTGTGTCTCATCTTAGTACTGGTGACAGGCAGCTTTGGGGCCTTACAGATGGAGGTGTTGTGGTAACATGGGTGTTGGACTGGAGTATTTGCTGGAGTCATGCTGGACAGGGTGCTTGGGGGTGCTCAGGTGGGAGGAGGTGGGATGGAGAGCACAGCACAGCCAGCACCTGGATCCGTGTGTCTCCCTTGCTTTTGGACTGGCCCACCAGTTTGTGTGGATGAAGAACCAATCTGCAGGGGGATTACATCCAGCCCCTGGCCCCATCTCCATCACCAGCAAGCACCTTCAGCCCATCCTCAGGAGGAGTTTCTGGGTGGGGTCTGGCAGCTGTTGCTGCCTCTTCCTGCTGTTCACCAACACCTGGCAGCACGAGGGAGAGGCAGCGAGCCCAGCTCCAGCTGCCAGGCACCTCTGCCAAGACCTCCTTCCACCTGAGAGACGTGGCAGGGCAGCAGCTTCAGAGCATCTGCTGGCTGAAGCCTTTGGAAATGCTTCACCCCAGGGCCAGCTGCCATGGAAGGGATCTGCAGAGGAGCCTTTAGGAGATTGATCCCAAATCTGCATCTGCTCATCCACCCCACAAGGCTGCAGGAAGGTCTGCAAGTGCACCTGAGGTTCCAAAAGCTATGTCTGTGGAGCAATCTTCAGAAATATCAAGAGACCCCTTGCAAAAGGGGAGAAAAGGATGCCAGGGGACCTCTCAGGACCCAGGAGCACATGGAGCATTCACTCACCAGAGACCTGGATCTCACCAGACCTGGGCAGCATTAAATGTCATCCCCTGCATCTTGAAAAATCCCTCCTTAGCTCTTCCTCCTGTTGTTTCAAAGGTTTTTAAAAACTCGTTGCCAGCTTCTTGGGAAGCAGAGGACAGGTTTGGCTTTCTTTAAGAGTCTCTAGGCATGTTTCAGTGGTGTAGATTGGAGCTGTGCTGCAGTTGAAGGAAGTCTGATGGTAAACATCTTGCCCCTCATCTGACTGTCAGGACAAACTTGAATGCTTGGGTTCAACTTGGGTGTTGCTGGGCACCTGCCTAGACAGTCTGGTTCCTCAGGTCTCCCTGTCAGATTTTCATTTGCTGAAGCATCTCTGAGTTATTTCTGTGCTCTGAAGACCAGGATGGGTGGCTGTTGGGCTGAACACCCCACCACAGCCCCTGAGAGAGCCGAAGCCTTCCCGTGTATATTCAAGTCCATATGGGACAAACAACCATGGGAGCCCCATGATCTGACCGAAGGATCAGTGAACATTAGGAGGAGTAGTTGTCTCCACTTCTACCATGGCAGAAATCCAGCAGCTGCCAAAATGAACGTCCCACATATAAAATGCCCAGGTGCAACCTTGGAAAAAAGTTCAGATGTCCAAAAGGAGACGCAGAAATAACCTCATGCCTGTGTTGGTCAAGCTGGATATCTTGGTATGTGTCACCAAGCTTCAAAGATCAGCTGATTCACAAATGAGCAAGGACAAAGACCACTGAGGAAATTCAAGCCATTGAGGACCACTGAGGAAATTGAAACCATCGAGGACCATTGAGGAAATTCAAGGGGTGGACATTTGAGGAAATTCAAACCTCCAGCTGGCTCTGATTTTTTCACAAGCATGTGAAAGATGTGTTTTTAAGTAGGAGTCACCTCTTCTGTGGGTGCCACAGCCACATGGTGCTCTCCTGTGCACACTGGTGAGCCATTGGATTGCTCCAGAAGAGCTAGAGGGGGTAACAGAGGCACTGAGGGTGTCCCAGCGGGATAGAAGGAACGTGGGATGGGGTGACTGCACCAGCTGACGAGGGGACTCTGGGGTTGGGCTGTTCCCAGTGAAGGCAGTGGGCTTGTTTCCTTCTAATAACCACTTTTGGGTTTGCTGTGACTGGCAAAAGGATAAGTTATTTGCCAAACATTGATGATTTATTAGACCACGAAAATCATTATTACTGAAGTGAGCCCTCCTTGAAGTGGGCATGGTGTGTGGATGATGGAGGCTTTTCCCCACGAGGAGCAGAGCAGGGCAGGCTGCTGGATGAGCCCTTGGAGGACCGTGCTCAGGTGCAGGTGGGATTCACCCTCAGGCTGTCCCTCTCCTGTGTTCATGAGCACTAAGGTCACACGCGCCCCAGGGCCGTGCCAGGGTCGTGCCAGAGCTGCCACTTCTCAGATGTTCCCTCCGTGCTTTCTTTCCTAGCTAATAGGCTGCATAATCGGACGCCAAGGGACCAAAATCAATGAGATTCGGCAGATGTCGGGAGCGCAGATCAAAATCGCCAACGCCACGGAAGGGTCATCGGAGCGCCAAATCACCATCACAGGAACCCCTGCAAACATCAGCCTCGCGCAGTACCTCATCAACGCCAGGTGAGACCCCCCTACAGACCTCCACCGCCTCCTGCGTGGCCATGGCCGATCCTGTCCTGCTGGTGTGGTGGGAACAGCCCTGGCTCCCAGCACCGTGGGCCAGCAGGGGCTTCCTGAGGCCGGCTGGGATGGATGGTGTCTTGCTTGAGACCTCTGAGCGGGGACCAGACGTCGCCAGCGGGACATCTCCCCCCCTCGGGTGGCGCTTTGGCTGGGGACTGGGAGATGCTTCACTGCCCGCCCGCCGCCCTCGCTCGAGGATTTTGCTCGCGGGTAGGGCAAAATTGCCGCCGTCTTTCTCTGTGGATGAGGCAGGGGACGGGGACAGGGATGGAGCTGAGCTGGTGGCAGGGAGGCATCACTTGGGACCTGCTTGCTGGGACCCCAGCGTCGCTCGCTGCCTCTTCCACGTGCTTCCAGACCTCCCAAAGGCTTTCTGCCCTTCAGTGAAAGTAATCAGTCCAATAAACGCAGGACATGGGAACGGCCTGATTGCTTCCTTTTCATCATGAAAAGCTTGGCACAGCAGGACTTCACAGGGGCCAAGGGTTCCCCACGCTGCCACAGGCTGGGGGGAGATGCAGCCCATGCCGTGGGGGACCGGGGGTCCAGCCAGGGACTCCCAAAGGGGAGGTGTAGCTGGAGAGATGAGTTGGGGACCAGCTCCGTGCTGGCAGTGAACTTCATCTGGGGCGCTCGCACAGATCTGTTTGCCTGTGTCTATGGACTCACTGATAGCAAGTTTAAGGGGATGCAGGACCTTTCGCTGGCTTTGCACCCGCCTGGCACAGCCACCCAAGCAAGTCCGTCCACCTGTCCGTGCCCTGCGCCGCGGGCAGGATCGATGCCGTGCCAACCCGTCGGATGTGTGCGGCTGCAGGAGGCTGCTGGCAGGGTCCCCAGGACAGGGGGCTGTTGGCGGCGACTCTGGCATTGTTGGGGTGTGGGATGGGAGCACCGGTGAGGTCTGTATGTACTTTCTCCTCCTTGCACCCAACCCACCTCCGCCCCGACCCGCAATAGACTTCCATCATCCCATCCTGCCCCGCTGTCCCGCTGCCCATTCCTGTGGCACCTCTCCACCTGCCTGGGTGAGGGATGGGGCCAGCCCCCCGTGGGCATGGCTGGGTGGCTTTCCTGCAGCTCCTTGCCAATCCCCTCCCACCTCCCGAGTAGAGAGAGACAAAGAAAAGAAAAACAAGCTGCTCTTCATTGCTGGGAAGGGCTGGCTGAGCTGCCACCTGTGCAGATGACCTGGCAGGGGGGCAGGATGGGGCTCAGCCTCTCCCATGGTTTCCAAACCAGAGCAAAACGAAGCAGCTGGCACAGCTGCCTGTCCCCCATGGGAGGGATGCTTCTAGAAGGGAAGCCATGCACTGGGATGTCTCCCGCCAGCACCTCTGGTGGGTGACACCTCTGCCACAACACGGTGACAATAATGGGTGCTACCTGGCAGCAGTGAGGAGTGGGGAAGGCAGCCAGCCATTATGCTGGTTCTATGCTCCAGCCCCCCAGGCCACCCAGAGATGCTCTGCCCACCCCGTCTAAGCAGGGTGTAGGCAAGAGGAGGAGCACTGCCCTGCAGGGTCTTCGTTTGGTTTTCTGCTCCGGTGATTAAGCGCTTGTTTTTTGTCTCTCCCCCACCCCTCTCTCTGCCCCTGTCTATTCTAGGCTGACGTCTGAGGTCACTGGAATGGGCGCACTCTAATTTCCACCCACCATCCTCCTCTCTGCACCACCTGACCCTCTCCAGCCACCGGCACTCCACCCAGCCTGTACTGCCTTCCCTTTGCCTCCACAGATACTCTTTTCTTTCCTAACGATTATACATATATATATATAAAAACACACACACGCATATGCACACACTGGAACGATTCTTTACAAGCTCCTTGCTGTGCTCCCGAGGCTGCTCCCAAACTCTTTGGTTATGGTCCTTGTTTGCAGCGTACGATGTTAATACTTCATCTGCTTTTTGGGGACGGGGGGGGGGGGGGG
>WBMV01008151.1:109590-177679 GCA_013396655.1 Campylorhamphus procurvoides
TCTTTCTCAGTGGTGGGACTTCAGGAGATGACGGGGTCTCTAGTGTCAGTCTAGCGTAGCTACTTACACGTTTGAGTTGACATTGGCAGTACTTTCTGTAGCCTATGGACATACGTGATGCCACCCAGAGCTGTGCGTGCTTCAGATGACTTACTTTTCTCACCCTCCTTCCTTTGGTGCTCCCTCTTGCTTGTCCTGGCTCACCTTTGCCACCTCACATCCCTGCCCTCGGGGTAAGGGCCTGGTTTTCGCCCTGTGTTATTTGGGAAGCCAAACCGACGCGCATGCACAGGTTCACCCGCAGGCTTCTCTCTTGGAACATGGCATGGTCCAGACAAGCCCTTTTTCCTACTAAATTAAGGGAATCACACACACACACATTTACACAAATGCTCTTTTTTTTTTTTAAAACTAACAAGTAACTGGAAGTAGGAATAGCTCAGCTGTATGGGATTCATACCCCCAGCCCCTTTTGAAAGCACTCTTTTGGCAATCCCCATGAGCAAAACCTTTGGACGATAGCTCAGGAAGCTCTGTGAGCTGGCTGTGTTTGTCGTTGTTTGTGTTCAATAAATGTCTGTGCAGCTCTGGTACCAATGGGCTCCGACTGTTCTTCTCCTGGGTCACCCCACCCACTCCAGCTCCATCCTCCTTCCCTCTGCATCTTCCCACACCTTTTTAGCTGCTTGGAGGGAAGGTGGGGGTTGTATAAAATAGTTCTTCATTACTATTATTGCCATCACCATCATAATTTTTCATTTTAATTTATTTTATTTAGAGAAGGTCCCCATGAGCAATGCACTTTCTGAGTGATTCCATGCTTTCTGTTTTTTTTTTTTTCAAAGGGAGAGTATTTGGCTTGCATAATCTTTTGGTTTTCCCTAAGATTAATTTATAAGTTACAATACAGTGATCAACATCTCTCTCTGCCCCCTTGTCTGGACGCATCTGCCATGTCTGTGCCCCACACCTTTCCCCAAGAACCTCTATGCCCACCCTGCCTTCTGCTTCCAGGCTTTTCTTCTCTCTCCTACCTCTCAAACAGGGAAACAAATATATTTTCCACCTGTTAATTCCTGACTGTCCCTTTCCTCAGACTGCACCTGAGGGGATCATGATACCCCATGTCCCCAGACAGCTGAAGCAGCCACACGGTACATTTTCGCAGTGTACCACATGGGAAATATATTGTTTTTCCAGGTGAGCCCCAAGATTTCATGGCCTTTCCCTTTCTTCCATCCTCAGTGCTGGCAGGCACCGCTGGCAGCTTCCCACCCTTCTCCTGCCGGGATGCTGGACCACTTCTCCTCGTGTCTTCAGCACTGACTGCTCAGCACTCACACAGGGCTGCTTCAGGGACCACGGGTGACACCACCACATCAGTGGAGCCAAGGATGGGAAGGGGGTTATGGGCTCCAGCAGGGAGCTGGCAGGGATGAGAGAACAGCCCAAGAGCCCAGGAAGGTAAAGGTGGCTGCCAGCCCCTGCTGCTGAGCATCAGTGGTTTGCTCAGCTAAAACCTGTGTGCACAGCTCTCCAGAGCATTCCAAGCCTCTGTGGTTAAAGGTGCTCCCAGATCTTCCATAAGAGGCTTTGCTGTCCATCTCCAACCCCTTGCTCTGTGCTCCCTGGCACTTTGGGTTCAGCTGTGCCTTTTGAGTGGTCCAGCAGCCAGACATGCTCAAGACCATCCCCTGATTCTCCATGTGGAGAAGTGCAGGTGCTTTGAGCAGTGCTGCAATGGGCTCAGGTGAAGCCAGTAGCCTCCACTGGCATCATCTCCCTCTTGTATTTGTGCTGATGCTGACGACAGAGGGAGTCAGGCACCAAATGGTGCCTCCCCCAAGTTTCTGACTGGCCAGCACAAGCACAGAACCACCTGTCAAAGGGGTGAGTCAGTTGTGGACAGCTGGCACTCCTCATCTTCTCCTGTTCCTCACTCTGCTTTTAGACCAAGCATTTTTCCTGTTGCAAGAAGGAAATATCTATGTGTGAGACCCTGCATGAAAATAACCACCCAGCAGTGTGCCAGAGCCACCCCAGTGGCCTGGAGGTTGAGCCACAGCAGAAGCTCCACGTGCCACTGCCACCACCCTCCATGGCAGCCAGTGGCCTGATGTGATGCCCCCTAGGATGGGGATAATTCTTGGAGAGAGCCAGCACACCCTGCCATTGTCAGCTCCTCTCTGGGGCTGTAGGACAAGCCAGAGCACAAGAAGATCTTCCAGGTGATGGTGGCACAGCAGCAGCAACATCACGTTGACCAAGACCAAGAAATCCACCACAAGTCAACAAGGTTGTGGGGTTTGTACATCTGGGGAAGGCAGGGGAGCATGACAGCATCCTGCTGGCAATGAATGTGGAAATGGCTTTGCACAGCAATTGGTGGTTTCTGCAGATTACATCTGCCCTGATTTCCTTTGCTCTGTGCTCGCAGTGCTATTCCCCACCTCCACTGAGACTGCACTGCCCAAAATAGCAAATGCCAGATTGGGTCTGCCAGATGCAGCCGAGCTCAGAGGCTACCAGAGAGGGGGAGCAGACAGCAGCAGTACTTCTACACCCATCCCTATGCCAGCAAACCTATGGATAACACCCCCTTCCAGGTGCCATCCTGGCCCTGCACAGGACAACCCAAAGCATCCCTCCTTCTGGCATTCCCTTTGACTTTGCAGCTTCTCTTTAGACATCATCATTTATCCATCATCATCTGGGCTTGAGCATGGTTTGGAGAAAGAGGTGTTGAAGCCACTGCAGCATCTCCTGGGAGCATATTGATGACAATAAGGATAACAACAAAATCACAAGGAAGGTATCAAACTTGGCTTTTGATTTCTCCAGGATGGCTCAAAAGGAGATTTGCTGCTTTCTTTGGAAGGAGCCTTGATGTTTTGCTTTGATTTATGATAGGTCTTGGGTTTCCATTTTGGATGAACTTAAATGCTCCAGTGATGCATCTACACGGAAAAATTTCTGATGTTGGACTGAATATTCAGTACAAGGTGAATGCCCCAGTTAATCAACAGAACAGCTTTAATACACCGCTTTTCTTTCCCAAAACAATGCATTTTATCCAGCCAGAACTATTCTGCATTTCTGGAAGCAGCCAATGCAGTGAAACTCTTTGGGAATTAGTTATTTTGCGTGAAATTGTGACTTTGACTGGAAAGTATTGGTCCAATGCCTCCCTGTGCCCCTGGAGCATGGGAGTCTCCATCAGAGAGGGGCCAGTTGAGGTCTGTGCTCAGCTGAAGGTCTCCAATCCCCCCGAATATCCTCATTGTGCTCCCAAAATTGTTTGGAGTGTTGTTATGTGCTTGTTTTTTCCCCAGACCGTATTTGCAAATCTAGTACATAATCAGGTTGGAAAAAAAATAGTCTCTTTTCCCTAAGGGAAAGTGACTTTCACCAGGGAGACTCTTTAAATTTCATACTCTCTTTGAGCTGTTATTCAGGGGTTTGTTATGTATCCATGCTAGTCACTTTTAATTATGCTAATTCCAAGTTTATGGGCCATTAGCAAGGGTAATTTCCCCCCTCCGGTGCCGGCAGAGGTAGAATTTCTGGGGGATCGCTGCGTGCTGTGGCAGGGATGAATGCTTAATCCCATTTTCTCCTTGGCCGCAGGGATGGAAGGCATCTCCCCTAGCCCTTCCGGGCTGCATCCCCCAGCCCTGGGGAGGTGTCCCGGTCCCCAGCCCTGGGGACCCCCTGGCTGGTCACTAGATGTCCCCATCCACCAGCTTTTGCACGCCTCCTGCTCCAGCCGGGATGTGGGAAGGGCTGGGATCTCTGGTGCTTTCAGCCTCTGCTGCATCTGCGTGCAGAAGAAGACATCCCACGCTGCTGGGAAGGGAATGGGGGGTTTTGTGTGTGTGTTTTCCCCCCCTGTCCCCACAGGGGTTGACGAGCAGTGGCATCCACCGAGCAAGTGGCTGGCACTGGCACTGTGTCCCACTGCAGGAAGGGTCCCATCAGTGCTGGGACCTTCCTGGAGCCACCCCAGCCCACATGGGCAAGGACACATCTCTGATTAAATCGGCTGTGCCAAGGGGCAAGGCTGGTGGCACAAGCCACCACCTTATGTTGGCCCAAGCCCATTTGGTCTGGCAGAGAGATAAGGTTTTTCTGGAAAGGTCCCGAGGGTTTCCATCCCTTGTGGTCCCCTGGGAGGCCGGCACTCTTAGGCAGGATGCTCTGTGCCTTGGCTGGCAGCAGGAGAGGCTGCAGCTGGAGGAATGACTTGCAGAAAGGTCAGGTTCTCCATGCAATTCCCCTGCTCCCATGTTGGATATCACAGGGAGCTGGGAATCTGCTGAAGGGGATATTTTTGCTCTCTCTTCAAAAGGAATGCAGCTGTGGATCTTAATCTGCTGTGCTGTGCAGCGAGCCACAGGCCCCTGTCCAAAGGGTAACGTGGCAGTGACTTTTAGGAAGTACTGAATGTACCAGATGTGCAACTCCTTCCACTCCAGATGTGCAGCCCCCCTCCCGCTCTGCCCCGGCGCAGTTGTCCTGCGAAGAGGAAGATGAGGCTCCAGATCACTCAGAAAGCATCCCACAGACTAAATCCAGCCAAGTGCAAAGCCAGACTGGCTCTGGATTCCCACACTCATGTTTAGGCGGTTTAACCGCAGGGATGTCTCTTCCCAGAAATGATGTTCGTGCCCACTCCACACGTGGGGGACGAAACCAGCCAGAAGATGGAGAACAAGATGGAGCAGAGGGGAGAGGCTTCACATCTGAGCCCCTCGCTGAACCACAGCCTGTGGCTGATTCAAAACACACATGCTGTTTCTAGAAGGCACCACTTTGATCCCAAAAGAGAAGGCTGTGATGTGCATGAGGGCTTGAATATTTGAAGCCCTCTTGGAGCACTGTGTCCTGGTTCCCTGCAGGCACTGGAGGAAGTGCCTGTGTCTAAGAGCATTCACATCTGGATCAGAGGGCTTGGCTCTGAAACTTCTCTGGGTTTTGGTGCACCAGATGAGACTTGGTGGCACAGGATGCTCCAAGGAAGCGTGGCCACAGCAGGGGAGACGTGCTGTGGAGCGCAGGCCCAGTGGTGATGGGCCACTACAGCCAGCTGGCAGCATGACCAAGCACAAAGAGCTTGGGGACAGCAGGATGGAGGGACGGAGCAGCGTCATCCTGGAATTCACTGTTGCATGCATAACTTGGGATCTGACCACAATGGATATTCAACTGGACCTCACAGCGCAAAGGGGAGCAAGATATGATGTGCTCACCCAAAAGCAGCCAATTAGTGGTGTGGGTTTTTTGGTTTTCTTTTGGTGGGAAGACACTGACGTAGCAATGATGTAGCCTGAGGCCTCTGCTGCAGCTGGTGACATGGTTTTCCCAAGCTTCCCAAACTCTTACAGGAGAGGTGCTTAAAATCCAGTTAGAGATGCAAACCCAACACCCCAGAGAAACCACCATCTCCATGTTTAAAATATTTTCCGTGGCATAACTTAAAATTTATTTTCTTTCTGCAAGTAGATCTCCCATCTGCATATTTTGGGCTGAAACACAGTGATTTCCAGAGGCACAGGATGGTGCAGTGCAGCACCAGGGAGAGGTTGTGCAGGGGTGTGTGCTCTTCCCCAGTGCTCTTCCCTCATCTGCCCGTCACCTCCAGCCATGCAATGCCCTTGCTCATCACCCCCAAATCTTGCTGATGGGGCTGATGGGGGCCAGCAGCACCAGCCCTCTCAGTCACCATCCCACAGCTATGGGTTTGTAGGGCACAAAGAGGCAGGCAGGGGTGATCCTCAGCCCGGGAACAACCTCAGTATGTTCAGATGGCTCCTCTGAAGCTCCCAAAAAAGTCACTCTCAGCTCCGAGTGACACGCAGAACACCAGGCCACCACCTGGGCTCACATGGCAGCCCAGCTTACATTGGATGTGTTTGGGTGCAAGCTCCTATGGAAAAAAAAAAGGAGGCTTGTTGTGGCATAGCAGAGCTCAGTGTGGGCACAGCTTCTCCAGCTTGGCATTTGGGGTGTGGGTGATTTCAGCCTCACGCTGGACGGTCGCTCAGGGTGCTGTGGTTGCCACATGTTCATGTAGCCTAAAGCACCGGTGTTGGAGCCTTGGCTGAGCCCTGACCATGTCCCTTGCTTGCCCCCCAGCTCTGCAGACCCTGATCCCCACGGGAGGAACACCTTCACCGCCTGACCGGAGCGCCGCAGCCGACGTGGTGCCCGTGGCTGATGCTTGAGCCCCAACTCTGAAGACGCTGCCGGCTTCCCGTGAGCTTCTCCCACTCCTCCGTGGCATCCTTCGGGCCAGCTGCCCGAATCCCCCTGCCCACGGCTGCCCAGACCCCAATCCCTCCCTGGGGCATGGGGCAGCAGTGGGATGGGGTGGGCTCGAGCAGCAGCTCGCAGGAGGACAGCAGCTTGCAGCAGTACCCACTTCTGCCAGCCAGCGCTTCCCATCGCCCCCTCTGCGCTCTGTTATCACCCCTCACCCCCCTGCTGCTTTGCAATGTATTTCGTGGCTTATTTGTGTCATTGCAATAAAGCTTTTGTTGCTTGAGATGCCCTTCGTGGTGAGTGGGGAGCCGTGGTTTGGGCAGTGGGGCATCCACAGGGAGGGTGGTGGGATGCTGGGATGGTGCCCCAGTAGCATGAAAGCCTCGGTGCCCCCAGAATGGTTAATGGGGAAACTCAGCCCATGCAGCCTGTGAAGCAAACCGTGGTCTGGAAAATGGGCCTCAGAGCCCTGGCTCCACTCGGCATCAGGAAATGATCCCACAAGGGAGTGGGGCTGCCAGGAGGGGAGGGGGAGCAGGAGGGGGGGAAGCATTGCAAAGAGAATCCAGAGCTTTCCCGAAAGGCCGGGATTCATTATCCACCAGGAGACGTGTTTATAGCAAGCGTTGAGTCACTCTGGGCCCCCGGATGGGAGCTGCCCACATCAGGGTAGCCAACATTTTGGATGGGTACGGGCTGCCCATCCAGCCCCACACAAGGGCAGCTCTCAAACCAGCCCCACCACGCTGCCACACGCCAGCCCTGGGCTTTGGAGCAGACCTAGAGCTATTTTTGGACACACCGGGGCATGTGTTTTTATTCTGGGATGCTCCACTCCTCACTCGAGAAGCCAGAGCACTGCCCCAGCTCGGCATGTTGCCCTGATGCAGAGAGGGTCTCCATCTCCAGTAAGTCCAGCCTTGGGTTTGTCCCACATCCAGGCACCATGGAGAGGCCAGTAATGCCTGCCTGGACTTCTGCCCCATGGAGAAACAAAGGCCAAAATTCCCATTTTGACCTTTTTCTCCATTTGAAGTTATATTTTCCAAGCATGCATCATCCCTGCTCCTGTTTGGCCCTGTGGGAGGGGGCGGTGGGCAGGCAGAAAACACCCCTGGGTTTCATCCTTATTTTCCCCCTTGCTCAACTTGCTCCCAAGGAAGGGAGCACCAGCCCCAGATCTCTATGGAAGTCATCCTTCCCTCATTTGTGCCATCTGTGACAGCCCCTTCAATGGGATGCCCAGCCCAACTCCCTGACAAGCCACCTACAATGTGCAGCTCTGGGTCTGCAACCCACTTTTGGTTGAAAACCAGACTTTCTGGAACTGCAAACACTCCCAAAGGTTGTTGCCCACCCACCAGCACACAGGGCTTGAATCCCTGCCCAGCCTGGAGAGGTGGGATGCAGAGGGATGTGAACCACCTGCATGCACTGGCTTATCCTCTGCTCATCCAGCTGCAGGAGGAAGCATCTGTAGGCATTTAAAGGTGCCCCACAGCCCTCAATCCTGCATCCAGCCCTTTGCTGCAGCTCCATGGGTTCCTGCTGAGAGGGTGAGTGTTTGGAGATGAGAAACAGACTGTTTACCTTTGGCTGTCCCTCTAAAAAATAATAAAGTAGCGAAAGGGAGATGCTTATCTTTACAGCCTGCTGGGATTCCCCTGGCTGCAGCTTGTGCTGTGAGCTGCTGCAGGGAGCAGGGAAATAGGCTTGGGGACATCAATCATAGAACCACAGCATGGTTTGGGCTGGGAGGAACACCAAAGCTCATCTTATTCCATGCCCTGGACATGGGCAGGGACAACCTCCAGTCAACCAGGTTGCTCCAAGCCCCATCCAACCTGGCCTTGGACACTCCCAGGGATGGGGCAGCCACAGCTTCTCTGCCCAACCTGTGCCAGGGCCTCAACACCTTCCCAGGGAAGAGTTTCTTCCTAATATCCCATCTAAACATCCTCTGTTTCAGTTGAAAGCCATTCTCCCTTCTCCAGGGCCGAATGCTTTATATTTGCTCCTCATTGTCTGCGAAAGATCCAAGGAGGATGCTTGGCAGTGCTTGGAGCGGGCTGGGAAGGCATCCTTGCCAGGAAGGGTGGCTGGCTTGTTTTATCCTTCTAGGAATAGGCTGCAGGCTGGATCTATCTCTGGTGTGGAGAGCTCAGCTTCATGCCTTGCTGCATCCCAGGACTGCTCTGGAAGGGCTCAGCCACCCCTAGAGCCGTGATGGCATGGTAAACATAATGAGTAGAAATATAATGAGTATAAACACAATGAGTATAAACCCTAGAGCTGTGATGGCATGGTAAACAATGAGTAGAAATATAAAGAGTATAAACACAAAGAGTATAAACATACATAGAAAAAAAAATGGGAGCAGAAACAGCCTGGGAAGGGGCTAATGGGGACTTCTGGAGTTTGCCAGACATGCAGACCCCTGGGTTGGGGTGAATCATGCCCATGAAAATGGTTAGAAAAGGGTCAGGCTGGCTCTGTGCTGGGCTGTGTCATGAAGACAGTGGAGGTACATTATCCAGAGGGCAGCCAACAAGGAAGATGCTTTTCTGTGCTTCCTAAAGCTGTGGGGTTTGATGCCTACATCCATACGGGGGGTTGTGATCCATGGCAGAGGAACAGCAGGTTCCTGGCCTGCACAGCTCCTCTCCTTGTAGCCTGCTGGTGCAGACTGGGTCCTGGGAGTGTGGGGCTGGGTGGGAACCAGCCCTTCCAGTCCCCCCAGCTGGAGGCAGGGCTGTGTCTGGCAGCTGCTCGGCTGTTCCTCGAGCGCCTGGTGCCTCCCTTCCCCAAGGAAGATGTGCCCAGCCTGGCAAGCACGCTCAGCTCCCTGGGAATCACCCAAGTGACGCCGCTTATTGCAGAGAGATGGAAAATTTTCCTTGCTTCGACTGCCGGAGAGCTTAGGGCGTGTTTTTCCACCCACTTTTTCCTGGATGTGCTCCATGAGAGAGGGGTCCTCTGTCCCCTGTCCTGACAGCAGTGTCCCCAGGGCTGGGGGTGGCACGTCCCAGGGGGTGGCACGTTCTGCTCCCTTTTCTCCAGGAACAGAAGGACACTGCAAGACCTGCTGATCTTTCCAGTTTAGGCTGGTTTTATTCCCGAACCACGATGCTCCCAATCCCAAAAAACCCATGCTGTTTGTATTTTCTGAGTGTAGAAGGTTGGGGGGGGAGAGGAAAGCCCTGGAAGTGAGTTTTCCTGGCTGCTTTCAAGCCTTTACTGCGGAACAGGGGAAGAGAATGGGACTCTTTCACATGGACAGTGCAGGGAGGCCCTTCCTGGTATCCCAAATGTGTGACACCCTGCTATCCCACAACCTCGCCTGGTTGAGGATCCCTGCAAGCCCTGGGGTGGCCCAGAGAAAGGATCCCACATGAGTTATCTCCTCTCCTCCAGCTCCCACGCCGCATCCGCAACCTCCCCTCTCCTTCGACCCTCTCATCTTTCCTAAGAAGCTGAGCCAAGCTTTCCCACAGACCCAGACAGCTATTAGGGAAATATTATTACCAGATGGTTTGTTTTTTTCCATAAGAACAGAGGCCAGCGTGAGGTAATGGGGAAAAAATTAACCCACCCCACACCAGCCTGGACGTGGGGATGTGGATTTTATGGGTGGAGCTGCGCCGTGTCCAGCATGGATGGAGTGGGGTGGCAGGGGGACACTCACACCCCATGCATGATGCATGGATGGAAGCTGGACACCCCACTTGGACCATCAGTGACCCCCTGAGGTGGCTTGGGAGGGGAAGGGTGTGTGTCCAAGCGGTGCTGGAAGGCAGGGAAAGGTCCCCCCAAGGCCAGCTCGGACTGGTGGGAGCAAAGCCCAGCTGGCAAAGAGCACGGCAGGGGAGTTCGTGCTGGGTCAGCGGTTTGGAGAAGCACCATGTCCCAGCTGTGCTGCCTCTTGTGGGGCTGGAGGAAAGGGTGCCAAGGGGCCACTTCAAGTAGGGATGTGGGAGATGGGTCGTCTCTGCCACTGGGTGTTTTTGGAGGTGGGTTTTTGAGCACAAGACCCTCCTCTGGTGCTGCCAGTGGTGGGATGCTTGCAAGGCAGCAACCTCCTGTACTGGGAAGTGATGTTTTCCTGCTCAGAGGGGTTTCTCCGCTGCCTCCTCCTGCAGAGATGTGTTGTGGGAAGCTAAATTATGGGCAGAAGCACCACAAGCCACATTCTTTCCAGTGGGGTTTGTAGTTTGTGTAGTGCTGGCTTCAGCCCTCGGCTGCTCCTGTGGTGGAGGGCTGAGCGTGGGGATGGGGAGGACATGTGGGGCTGAGCCATGGGGGAGCTGGGTCGGACACCTTGGAGGTCCTACAGCCAGGCTGGGGAGGTGAAGCCCTTGGTAACCACATGCATGGAAACCTCATGTCCCCAGGAGTGGGGGGAAGGTGACAAAGATGATGTAGGCAGTTGTCAGGACACCAGTGTGCTTCCTGTGGTTACAACTGGGGAAATTTCAGTGCTCCTTCATTGTGGCATTTCCCAGAACCATGTGAGAGGACAAAGTGGTCTCAGCTGCAGAAGATGGAGCTGGGAACCTGACACTCGGTTCTTCTCTGCTTTCCAAAGCACCCTTTGGTTATGAGCATGCTGGCAGGTTCAATCCTGGCTTTTCCCATGAGAATTCATTTCAGCTCATTTCCGTGTTCCCTGTGGAAGCACAGTTTTCCATTCCTAAGTAAACTTGATTAATGGGAAGGAAAGGTTACCTGAAAGAGTTAATATCATTAAAAGAGAGCAAACTCATTCTTTTCTCAATATCTGGGAGGAGAAAAAGCAAAAATTCTGTCCCAAGTGTATGTTGTTTTTTTTCTGCACCCAGTTTGGTCTGGAATTGGACTAAAAGTTTATTGCAGTGCTGTGGGCTGGGACTTGGGAAGGAGAACACCCATTCCCTGGGGCACATTGGCACCGTGGAGGGGCTCCCCTTCCCATCTGCATGGTGAGGCTGAGAGATGGAAGAGGTCCCCTGCTCCTGGGAGGGGCAGAGCCATAGGGCTCAGTTTCCCTGGTCTCCTCTGAAGAGGAAGGGAGTGGGGACGTCCTTCACACGCAGATTTCCTTGGATTTTGAGACACAATGGCATGATGCTAATCCCAGTGATTTAGGTCTTTATTTTTTCCTGCAAAACTAACCCACACTTTTCCAAGGAAATGGCTATTCAATGTCCAGGGGACGCTGCTGGCTGTGGTTTAGCACTGCAGACCCAGAAAAGGCAAGGATTGAAAATGCTTTTGAAGCTGGACATGGCTCCAATCCTCCTGTCTGGTCAGATGCTCCTGGGGCATTAGGTCTGATAGCAGCCCCCAGGGGCTGGGGGTGGGCTTTGTACACACACTGGGGTCCCCAGTGGGGTGGGAGGATGTCCCCTGGGCACACAGGGTCTGACAAACTGCAGCTGTGCAGAGTCATGTACGGTCAGCAGGCGCCTTGCACAGGCCATACCATTATCATTAAGTCTTTGCTGATGCAGCCAACTGGCAAACTCCAGCTTGCTCCAGCTCTCTGGAGCTGCTTCCAACATGGATGTGCTTCTCCTTTCCTGCAGGGAGGGGGACGCCACCTCTTGTGCTGCTTGGGGTAATTCCCTGGGAGGGAAGGGGAGAGAGGAAGAGAGGAAGCTAAGAGGAAATACCTCTGGTGTGCAGGTTCACAGGATGACTGCTGAGCTGAAGAATGAAGACGGGTCCCTTCCCAGCTCCCCGATTTCTGGGAGCCACTGGCTGGTTTTCAAAATCCCAGGTGAGCTCCTTCATGGGAGCCTGAGGAGCTATGCTGGAGAGCCAAATTGACATTTGATCCCCCATTAAGTGTCACACAGCAGGACTTGTCCCTGGACATGCTTACTCTCTTGGAGAGCATCTTCGTTAGGTTTGAGATGCCTTGAAAATTTGCCTTGTGGTGTCCTCATCTCCCGGTGCCACCTCTGCAGCTTGGCAAAGCCCACACACCTCAGTGCCTGGGTGGCTCATTAGACCAGCCAGAGGCCAAGCCTGTGATGTTTCCTCCTGATCATCCACACAAAGATGCTGTCACAGTAGTTGTGTGGGACAGTTAGGGTGACAGAGGTGGCAGCCAGCCCTGAGTGGCAGGTCTCCTGCTGCCTTGGGGCCACCAACTTGGGTGCAAGCCATTTGTACTGGCTGGGTTTGTGCTGTCGACTCTTTGCCCTTTAGAACTGTCCTGTGGAGCCCATCAGCTTTTTATTTAATGTCAGCTTTTGGTCCCCTCCTGTTCCTTTGGGAGCAGGCATAGGGTTAGGGTTAGGATTAGGATTAGGGTTAGGGTTAGGGTTACAGCTGCAGCCATAGCAGGGTGAGCCCCCAGGGTATTTCCCCTCTGCCCCCCATAGCAATTAATGTGCTGAAGGATTTGGAAGGACCTGGGACTTGTCTCCAGTTCTGGCCATAAAGAGATGATCAATACCACCTTGGCATACCTTGCTGTGGGGGTCCAGCTCACCACTACCACAGATCCTCTGGCTCTCCTGCCATCCTACAGCGTGGGAAGATGCTCATTTATGGATCTCCCTAAGCACTTACACTCCTGCTTCCACCTCCCAGGCTTGACAGCTTTGACCCTGTCCCCACTCCGTGCCCTGAGCATGGGCCTGGAGAGAAGGGTCGTTCCCAGTCTGGGGTGTGCCTGTGGGTTTCTTCTCAGCTTGCCTCTCCTGTTCCTGACTGGGCTGAGCAGAAAGCCCTGAGGAAAATGCTTCTCCAAAAATGTGGTGCCTCCATGGTGCCCCTATCTCTGCGTGGCCATGGGGCAGCTCCAGCTCTGCCATGTAGTGGGGACTTCCTTGGGACAACACAGACCATCTCTCATGCTGGTTGGGATACAATAGGAATGCTTGTCCCCCTGTGGCAGCTTTCCTGGCCCAGGAGCTGAGAAGAAGCTGCTGGCACGTGCCCCAAGCCCCCATGCCCCAGTGAGCAGGATTAGGGCTGTCCTTCAACCCCAGGGATGAAGGATGCTGATGCCAGACACTGGCTGCACCAGGGCTACCTGCGTGAGGCTTGTGGAGGTCCCAGGCACTGGTGGCCAGGCTGCTATTGCAGGTACAGTGACATCCACAGAAAGCATAAGGAGAAATGCTTCATCAGTGTCTGACTCACAGCTGACAGCCCCTGATCCCTCCCTCCGTCCTGGGGCTGGAGAAGTCTCCTCCTCAACCTCACCCTCACCCTCCTGCCTGCTCTTCCTCCCACGGAAACCAAGGGGAAAGCTGTAAAAAAAAAAAAACCCTTCAGCAACTCCTGCCTCCGGACCGTGGCCTCTCTTGGCTGCTGGTTCTCCTGCCCTGCTTTTCTCCCTTGGATCCAGCTCGATGGTGATCTGAACGGAGCAACATGAGGCTGCGAGACTTTCTGCTCACTTTGCTGCTCCCAGCTGGTTTCCTGAGGGGGGGCTCCTATGCTCAGCAGCGCCCACAGGTACCCACCCGAGTCTCAAGTGCAGAAGGTAAGCCTGGGATGCTTTCCAGGGTGGTTTTTCCTCCACGGGACCAGCAGAGAAGCCTGCCTGCTGTTTCGCTCCCCGGGAACACACTGCAGATGTGTCAGGATGTTTGGGCTCGCTGAGGAGAGTGGTGTAAGACCAGAGAGGATCTGCAAGATGTACCCACTTCTCGTGTTTTTTACCTCTTTTTCCTTGTCTCTCTCTGGTCTGGAGTTACTGGTAGCACTGGGATGCAGGAGAGGGGGATAACAGCTGCTACCAGTTCAGCTTTCTGAACTATTTTGGGTTTGATGCTGGCTGTTAAGGAATGTTTTTGTTATTGCTCTTCCCTAAAATTATATTTTTGACAGGATGTGTCAGAAAATTGTTAGTTTCTCATTGCATGAGTTGCTAAAATGTCTCGGTTTATTTTTTTTAAGTGGTTCCTGCAGCTGCATGTTGTTTTTTATAATAAGTATTATAGGTCTTGCAAAGATATTCTTTGAATGGGAATGGAGAAGAGAGTACAGGAAAGTGTTAAATGCCACAAAGTGATGTTTTCTGAAAATGTGGCCATGTTTACCCTCGATGCCGAGGGGGTTAGGGTGTGAAAGCACTCCCCAGATCCTGGGAGCCTGCGAGTAGGGAAACTGGTGGGCAGTGCGGGAAGCCTGGGGTGGGGAGATGATGCAGCAGGACTGCTGGCCCATTCCTGCCTCTCCACTTCTTCCCAGACTGCCCTGTGGACCTGTTCTTCGTCTTGGACACCTCAGAGAGTGTTGCCCTGAGGGTGAAGCCCTTTGGGGACCTGGTTACCCAAGTGAAAGATTTCACCAACCGGTTCATTGATAAGCTGACCAAGAGGTACATCCCCCAGGGGTTTATCCAGGCTGCTTTAGGAACGGAGGATGGTGCTGGCTGGGATGCTGAGACCACCCTGTGTGTCTGTCCACAGAGGGAGAGGAGGAAATCAGGGATGCTGGGAAAGGGGATGGGAGCCTCTCATCCCTCTCCCAGCCCTCAGCTGTCCTGTTTTTACTCTGTTTGTGCTGAGGAGAGTAGTGTGGCTTTAGCAGGGCTGCCTGCACCCACCCTTGGGGAAGAAAGGAATTCCTGGAGTGGCAGACATGGCACCCCAACCCCACCACTTCTGGCTGTCTCTGTGGTTATTCTGCACTACCAAAGCGATGCTGTTCCCTGAGCTCAGGCCCAGAACAACCCGGGTGTGTGGGTGGCAGCAGGGTACCTCTGGCATTAAACCCAGAACTCAATGGGCATCCAGCAGAGCAAACTCTCCCTTGCAACTGGTGTACCCCACAACACCCAGCCCTTTATCTGCCACCTCCTCTCCCACCTCTGCAGCCACCAACCCAGGTCTGACCCTGGCTTTCCCAAGAGGAGGTTACCCGGGGATGCCAAGGAGCACAAAACACCCCAGATCCCAGAGAGGGTCATGTTGGGCTTGCCTGCTGGCAGGAGATCCAGGGATGCACAGGAGCACCACAAGTCCTGGGGGCATGTGGCTCTTGCTGAGCTCCTCAGAACAGCAGGAGATGCATGCTGGTGCCCAAAGAGGATGTCCCAGCACTGCACCAGCCAGAGGGGCCATGTCCCATCTCAGGATGGGTAGGAGTGGATTAGCAGATTATCAACTCATCTGCCCATTGCCCAGGCAGGAGAGCTACATCACAAGGCTTTGAGTGTCCAGGGGCCTTGTGCTTGAGAACAGCCCACAGGCCTCCCTCAGTGCAGCCCTGAGAAAGGTTCTGAGCTCAGTCCAGAGCAGCAGTGGGATGGAGGGAACAATGGGCAGCAAGGAACAAGGCTCTGGTGGCTTTTGGATTAGTCCCATTTCTGGGCCAGTGGCCAAAGCAGAGGTGATACCCCTGTCCCAGGGAGTCCCAGATGTTGGATGTGTTAGTGCACAGGATAGGGCTTCAACACACACACTCATCCTTCTCCATGTCACAGCATCCTTCAGAGGAAGGCATCCCTCTTTGATTTTAACACATGTAGCAGTGGAGAACATCTCTGTGGGGTATTTCAGTGGTTACCTGCCTTGCACACACACACCTGGCTGGCTGGCTCAGCATCTCCTGCTCAGCTCCAGCCACTGCAGCCTGACACCTCTTCCAGAAGCCTCTCTGCCAAGCTCTTTGATCCTTGCAGATGCCCACCAGCTGCATTGCTTTGCCCTTCCACCCTTTGGGCAAGCTGCCCTGGCCCCATGTGGTGCTTTGCATGGCAAGCATGTCCCCAGCCTTGCAGGAGAACAAGAAGCCCTGGCAAATCCCTGTTCTGGAGAGGATTTTCGTGTCCTGTGGTGGTGGAAGTGAAGTGGGAGTGGTGGGAGATCCAGAAGAAGGTGCTGTAAGGTGTGTCCTGGTGTGTCCACGCAGGTACTACCGCTGTGACCGCAACCTGGTGTGGAATGCAGGGGCTCTGCACTACAGCGATGAGGTTGTGCTCATCAAGAGCCTCACCTCGATGCCTAGCGGGCAGAGCGAGCTGAAGAACCGTGTCTCGGCCGTGAACTACATCGGGAAGGGCACCTACACCGACTGTGCCATAAAGAGGGGCATCGAGGAGCTGCTCATTGGGTAAGGCAGTGGGGCAGAGAGGGGGGTGCTGGTGGGATGGCTGTGGTGGGTGGAGGTTGGGAGTTTCTGGGTTAGGGCATCCCTGTGCATTCTGCAGAGCTGTCCCCAGGTGACCCCGGGAAAAGAGGTCACCAAGGCCTGAAATGGGCACAGGGGTGGCAGTGCTCCTGCTTTGCTGGGGTAAGACATGCCCTGACCACAGGCTGGGGCACTGCCTCGGCTGAGTGCCCCAAGGTGCCCAAACTACTCCTCTCTAACTAAATCCTTGCAACATTAAATCCTACGTTTAAACCCTTTCAGCGGTTCCCATCACAAGGAGAATAAATACCTGATTGTGGTGACTGATGGACATCCCCTGGAAGGTTACAAGGAGCCGTGTGGAGGCCTGGATGATGCTGCCAATGAAGCCAAACATTTGGGGATCAAAGTGTTCTCCGTTGCCATCTCCCCCAACCACCTGGTAGGGTCCACAAGGCAGGGATGCTCCCTGCAGGGGTCCCAGGTGGGACCATGGGACCGCAGTGGTGGCGAAGGAGGCTCTGAGGGGCACTCTGAAGGGAGAATGACGGTTCCCAGGGTCTCACTCTGCCCTCCCCACCCCAACCTTAGGACCAGCGACTCAACATCATTGCCACGGACCACACCTACCGCCGCAACTTCACCGCCACCAGCCTGAAGCCAACCCGGGAGCTCGATGTGGAGGAAACCATCGACACCATCATCGACATGATTGTGAGCGCTGCCTGCCCCCCACCCCAGCACACCCCCTGCCCAGGCTCACCCATCCCTCTCTAACCCCCTCTCTCTGCTTTCGTGTCTTGCAGAAACTTAACACGGAGCAATCGGTGAGTGTCCCCCTGTGCCTGAGCCTGTCCCACATGTGTCACCCATGGCCAAGGGGGGCTTGGTGGCACAGCCCTGACATGCAGGCAACTCCTGCCAGCCAGGGGAGCCCCCCTGCTGCTGCCCACTGCTCTAATGCTGTTTTCTCCTTCCCTCTGAGCAGTGCTGCTCCTTTGAGTGCCAGGTGAGTCGGACTTTTGAGATCCTGTCCCCTTCCTTCACATCCCTGTCATCCCAGGCTGTGCCTCAGTGGCTGATGTAACCCATACCTCTCTCCTGCAGCCTCCCCGAGGGCCCCCTGGACCTGCTGGTGACCCAGGCCATGAGGTGAGGGACTGGTTGTGGCCGTGCTGTGGGACCTGGGCATTGGGATGGACTCACTGGGGAGGCACAGAGACCTAGAATCATCATCCTAGAATCATGAAGGTTGAAAAAGACCTCTAAGGTCACTTGTGGGGCTTGGCTCCTCGGCATCCCACCACTGTCCCATGGAGAAGTGAATGAGGACCCACACCATGCTCCCATGTGGCCAGCATCATCTGGTCCCCATATCCATGGAGCATTCCTGCTCCTATCCTCCTTGCTTTCCTTTCAAGAGGTCATCATTCTGTTCCTGGGGATGATGAACTAATTGTATTTCTGTTCTGCATTGCAGGGAGAAAGAGGCAAGCCAGGTCTTCCCGGCCAGAAAGGAGAGGCTGGAAGCCCAGTAAGTCAAGGACCAGCCCTGGTGACTCTGCACAGGGGCTATTTTTTGGCTGCTTCTGGCCAGACCTCTCAGTCACAACCTCACCAGCATCACCCTGTTTCCATGGGGTAGTCATGGTGTGCAGTGGCGTGGCTCCTCCTCTTGCTACAAAGCTTCCTTGTTCCTCACCCAAAATAGCCACCCCTCCTGGAGGACATGTCTCTGACTCATGTATGCCAGGCCAGGGCTGGACTCTGGGCTCCCTCCTGCGTCCTCTGACACAACAAGCACAGCAGTGTTACAGGGAAACCTTTGGTAAATAACAGCCTAAAAGGATGAGGGAACTATTTCCCTCATCCTCCCTTGTTTTTTTAACAACTAGGCACACTTTATTTTTGGGAGGCACGTTTCTCCCACACACATGAGTGTGCCATTGCCCGTCTTGGACATTCCCACCTTGGAAACTCCATGCCATGCATTTTTCCTTCTCAAGGGTTTTCTGCCCTTCCTTTTCATCCCAAATGATGTGTCCCCAAGTGGCCAGTTTCCCTCACCCCCAGGAAGGACTGAAGATGGTGGAGGTGAAGGCAGGTCCCCTTGGCCCTCCACAATGTTCCTGTGCTCCCAGACCAGGAAAATGAAGAGCAGAGTTATGGGAGAGTCTCCTGTGGGACATTATGGTGGCTGGGCCTGAGCCCCACATCAAGAGTCTGGGGGGACACTATACCATGGTGATGGTGGTGACCACATCTGCCTCCATAACACTGTGTTTGTGTCCTCTAGGGCAGGCCAGGGGACATGGGACCTGTTGGCTACCAAGGAATGAAGGTATGGAAGGCTGCAGGGTCATAACCACTGTTCCTCCATGGGCCACGGGCTTTGAGCTGCAAGTGTTCTCATTCTCCCATTTCCCTCTCTCCTTTCCTCTCCAGGGTGACAAAGGAAGCCGAGGAGAAAAGGTGAGGACAACAAGGGTGTTTGAGGGACATCCCTGTGTCCCCCAGCTTGCTTATATCTGACCACGCCTTCAGCTGGATGGTGTTTGAGTCTGGTATGTGCCCACACTTCCATGCCTCCTGCCAGCACTGCCTGAGCCAGGAGCAGGGATCCAATGGGATCTACTGGTGTGCAGAGGCAAGGTGAATGCCAGCACCCTTGGACTGAGCTGGTGTGGGGACTGCAGTGTGGTGGCGGGATGAATCTGCTCTGCATGGGGCTCTAACATCTCTCTTCTTTCCTTTACAGGGCTCAAGAGGAGCCAAAGGAGCCAAGGTCAGCCTCTGCTTTTACACCATTTATTCCCTGAGGTTGATGCCTGGAAGGAGAAGGGTCTTTGGGAATCGCTTCATGGTCCTTATTCTCTGTTTCAGGGCGAGAAAGGCAGGCGTGGAATTGATGGCATTGATGGCATGAAGGTAAATCTCTGCTCCAAGGCATTTGCTTGTCCTGAGGACTCTGACTTTTACCCCTCCAAAACCATTGTGGGGTCCAAGAATGAAGCCTGTGGGGCAGTAGAGCTCCTTCCCTGCAGAGCCATTCAGCTGCCAAACAGGGACAGGGCTGGGATGTCCTTTCCAGGGGTCTGGAATGATGGATGAGGTCTTACCATGGTTGCCACTCATTGGACCCCTGCTTTGTCTGCCTGACAGGGTGAAGCTGGATACCCTGGATTACCTGGATGCAAAGGCTCACCTGGATTCGATGTAAGTACCCTTTGGATGCCCCTTTCATGAGCAGGTCTTCCATGAAGGTGGGTGGATATGGGGAGCCCCACAGGACGGGCAGATGTGGAAGGGAGTTTCCTGGAAATATGCAATGCTGGAATACCAGACATGGCACCTTGGAGACGTCCCTGGGGCAGTCTGCCTTGTCCTTGCCTGGAAATTGTCCCCCATTTCACAGGGCTGTCTGGGATGCTGCTCTGGAAAACATTATTCCAACACTGCATTTATCCATTTTTCCTGCTTTTTCCACGCTCCCAGGATGACACATTCATGGCAGTGTCCCTGTGGTCCAGCCACAGCAGCCTGACAACCGCTTTTTCTGCCCTTTTCCTCTGAGTCTCATAAATGTTTCAGCAATGTGGGCGCAGTGTTCCTTGCATGGCTCCATGGTGTCACTTCTGTCCATGTCCCTCCTGTCCATCTCAGTGGGGAGCTGCATGCCAGGCTGCTGGGATGCTCAGTCCACATCTAGCTTGGGTTTCAGTGATGCTGCCTTTAATTTCAACAGGGAGCTCAAGGCCCACCTGGACCAAAGGGAGATCCTGGTGCTTACGGACCCAAGGGAGGAAAGGTGAGTTGCTCTGCCCACCCTCACACGGAGGAAGGGCTGCTGGGACCCCTCTTCTGCAAGAGGGAAAGGTGGCAGTTCCTTGCACTGCTTGAGGCAAGCCTATCACAGAATCAGAATGGTTTGGGTGAGAAGAGACCTTAATGCTCATCTTATTCCACACCCTGCCATGGGCAGGGACACCTTTCATTAGACCAGGTTGCTCCATGCCCCATCCAACCTGGTCTCTACTCTAGAGGATGCCCCCTATCACCCACAGTGTGTCCAAGGTTAGTGGTGCCCACAAGCCTGGAATGAGCATCACTGAGTTATTGGAGGGCTGCTGTGAGAAGGTGTCTTTCACTGGGAGTGGACTGGGGGAGGATCTGCTGGGGATGGGGAGAGAGCACAGCCCTGAAGGAGGCTTGGGATGCACCAAGACTCCTGATAGTCTCTGTGCTCTGTACTCTGAAATCCACCACTGGGTGCTGGATGCAGTCTTAATGGTACCTTGTGTCCTTATGAAGGGGGAGCCTGGGGATGATGGAAAACCTGGCCGACAGGGGATTCCTGGCAACTCCGGAGAGAAGGTGAGTGAAGAAGTGCTCGTGTGTGAACATCCCCTGCCCATTAATAGAGGGCGAGGTCCCCTGCTCCAGCCTGGGCTTTGAAGCAGAGCTTGCCCAAATCTCTGAAAACGTGCAGGGTTTTGCTCCAAAACCTGGCTTTTCATTTGCAACCCTCTGCTTTGCTCATACAGGGTGCTAGAGGAAACCAAGGTGAGCCTGGACCAGCAGGAGAGACTGGTGATGAGGTGAGTCCTCTACCTGTGATGCCCCCTGTGTGTGATTCCTGGCCATCCCCAATGCCTGACCACCCCTCTGGTTTCTCCACAGGGTTCTCCGGGTGCGGATGGCCCTCCTGGAGAACGGGTAAGCAAGGGCACCTCTGCCAGGCACCCCAGCAGGGCATGGGCAGGGGCTGGTACCCTCTAGAAGAGGAGGAGTGGGGCTGGAGATGGACAGTGAGGGAGGGCTTTGCTCCTGCTGGGAGAAGGTCTTCATTTTGTGATCCCACCATCTCTTGACAGGGCAGCAATGGAGAAAGAGGAGCGCCGGGCTCACCGGGTGACCGTGGGCCACGAGGAGAGCCGGTAACTGCACCCACAGGGCAGCTCTCAGCATCTGCTGGCAAATGTGGTGATGCTTGGAAACCAGGGGCTGGAAATGGGTGCCCAGGGGCTGGAAAGAGGTGCCCAGGGGCTAACTCCCCAATCCTGTGGGCCAGCAGGCAAGCTCAGTGCATTCCCTGCCAGTTTGGGAGGGACTTGTCATTGCCCCCCAATAATTGCCCCTTTACATGGGCAACTAATCACCAAACAGCCAAAATCCAGAGGAGAGCATGCCCAGCAAGCCGAGAGCAGGTGAACAGCACCCAGTTCCTTCCTCACAGCTGGAAAACCAGTTGATGGAGAAGAAAGAGACAAGGTCTCCTCCTCCAGGTGCTCAGGGGCTGGGAAGGAGGGCACAGGTACCATCAGCAGCAGAGCAGCGTGAGTGGGTGTGGATGGAAGGGGGAATGCTTTTCTCTCCACTTTTTGTGTGGGAGTCACTAGGAAAGTATTTTTCCTGCCTGCCAGGGGTGAGTCAGCGAGCGTGAGTGTGGGAGGGACAGGCAGGAGCCCTCAGCAGGCCAGGACAAACATGTGGCAAACGACAGGCACACCACATGCCACAGGGAGGGATGAGGGGTGCTGCTGTGCAGGATGGGGGTGTTGGGAGCCAGGGCATCCCACAGCAGCATCCGCTATTCCCACTGCTAGGCAACCACCATGGCATCACTCATCCCCTCTCCCCGCAGTGAGGGCAGTGAGGACCCACCACCAGCTTGGAGAAGGGGTAGAGGTTTGGCTTGGGGAGGGGGCAGCTCTGGCAAGGGGCTTCTGGCAGTCTCCTCTTTCCTGTTTACTGCTCAGGGAGCGTCAGTTCTGCCGCTCGGGGTGTGCAGGGCAGATGTGCACAGGAGATGAAGGCACGCCAGTGTCCTGGAATTAAATTGTTCAGCAGACGATGGGCTGCTTCCTTCCAAGTTTGAGTCCAAGCACGAGGCTGCGTAACCTCGCCAGAAACGTCTCAGGGCCTTTTGGAAGTCGTGTTTTATATTTGCTGTTTGGCTTATCCATCTGGAAGCTTCTAGGTTGCAAACAACAGCTTTAGATCACCAAGTTTTCAACTGCTTCTCTCAAAGTTCCTTCATGCAGACTGCCCAGGGCAGGAGCTGCTCTAGAAGAGCAGCCGTGGTTGCAGAGTGTAGCTGGTTTGAGTTCAGGGCCAGGACCGCGTACCTGTAGAAGCCTTAGAAGGTGAATGTCTCCAAACATTTACTTTTCTGGCACAAAATGGGCTGAAACTGGTTACCTAGAGGCAAACTTGAGAAGATCTTCCTCTTAGGGCTATCTTCTTGGATTCAAGGTGGCCACACTAGCCCTTCTTTATCTCCATAGGTCACTGATAGTTTCCTACTCAGGTCTTGAATCTGCCTCAAAACCCTCCTTGTTTGGATGACTGCATTTCCATCCAGCTATTGGTGCTGCTCCCCATTACACACAGGTCCCTTTGCACTCTACATCTGTCCCTCTTTTTGTTTCTCATGCCCTCTGTGTATGTTTTCAGGGAGAGCCTGGACCACCTGGTGACCAAGGGCGGGAAGGACCCCTCGGACCACCTGGCGACCAGGTAAGAGTTTGTATGAACCTTCTAGCTCCCAGATGGAAGTGGTTTGGACAGTGGGGAGAGTGAGGTAGAGGGTGTAACTGATGCCACAGCATCTTGGAGTGACTTCTCAGCATCTACCAGACCAGGAAGCAAAGCTGGTGAAGAGGTGCAGGGATTTCTGTAGAACCCAGGATATGAAAAGGGCTAAAAGAAATGGAGACTTGGCTGCTGGGCTGTGGACAGAGCAACCTCCACACCGTTTCCCAATTCCATGGAAACACAAGTCAACACATCTGACAGAACTGGAAACTGGCAAGTGCAATCTGCAGCAACACACAAAATGCTCAGGCCTGGGGCCAGAAGCTGCTCACCTCAGTCAGGGGAGTCAATGAGACATCTTGTGTCAGTGAGGACATCCTGATGTGGCCCCAGTGGTGTCCCTGACACCCTTGGCATCTGCAGAGACAACCTATCCCAAAGCCAGCCTTCCTCAAGTCTGCTTGCTGCAAGGGGTGGTCCTCCTGCTCTGGGGACTGCTTGTCCTCAAGGAACAGATGTCAGACCCCATGGGCTTTCTGGAGAGCAGAGCTGGCTCCCTCCAGCCTGAGGAAGGCTTCTGTCCCCTGCACAGTTGAAGGCTCTTGCTTCCCAGAGGTGTACCCAGGTGATAACTTTGGGTCTGGAAGTGTTGCTGGGTCAGTCCTCCATGCCAATAGCACAGATTGCACTGGCCCTCAGGGTCTTTGCACCTGAGCAAGCGTGCTTTGACATCACTTTTGGGTGGGGCTTGGTGGGACAACTCTACTTCTACCCATACCATTGGAGTTCTGATGGATCCCAAGACACAGGGATATATTGACATAAAGATTCCCACACTGGTGGAGCAGGACTTCTGTAAGAGGTGGAGCATGGAGACCAGCATGCAGGTAAAGAGGAGACAGGTTTTGAACCCCTTTATGGTTGGCCAAGTGTTGGAAAGCCCTTGGAGGAGATCTGGAGGCTGTTGCACTCATGTTATCCCCAGCATGGGTGACTCCCACAGCAAACCTGGGGAGATGCCATGCTTGTGCCAGGGTTGTGCTTGTCTGGAGCTGGGCTTCCCTTGAGCCTGCCTCATGCTCGTGAGGAGCGCCAAATCCACACAGGAGGATTGTCCAGCTCTTACTGTCCTGATATTGTCCAAATGTCCTGATATTGTCCAGATCCTGTAGCAGAACTGAGCTCCTGCCTCAACCAAAGGGTGTCTGGCAGCATCCAGCTTGCTGGGCACTGCCAAGGTGTCATTTTGGGAGGTGGCCCTGGTAGGAAGGCAGCTCTTTCAGTGTGTGTGCATTGGACCTGTGCTGCAGACAACACCAGCAAAGGAGGTTGGAGCTGGAGCTGCTCTCTGTGTAGTGGAAGTTCATCCTAGGTTCAGGGCAGGAGCAAGACCATGCCGAAGACAGAAAGTTGATGCAAGCATGGAGAAGAGCCAGGCTGGGATGGATTCTTCTTCCAGACAACCTTCACTCTTGGGGAGGAAGAAGAGAAAGAACAGTCTCCCTGCTGTCTCTGAGCCTGTGGGACACCAGTTTTCCCTCCCCACCTCTAAACTTGAGTCAAAACGCTGTCAGAGAGAGAAGCATTGCAAAAGCAACCTCCCCAGATGCCTCCCCAAACCAAAGGTTGCCCCAGCGCCTCCACCACTCCAGGGAGATTTGAAAAGTAATTGCAAAGCAAGGATGACTTTTCCATAAGCTGAGGAACAATGCTTTTGTTTGGCCAAATTAAAAATGAATGCATAATTGGCCTTGGGTAAGAGTAGGACTTTGGCAAACACGAGTATTTTTCAAACCCTGCTATCTGCAAGTTCTGGATCTTGGAGTGTATTTCTCTTGGCAAGGGAAAAGGGCTCCCGCTAACCTGTGACTCCCTTTCATCATTTAGCTCCAAGGGGAGCTAAAGGCCAGCATGCTCTTTGCCTGATCCTCATGGACAGGTTTGGTGGCCCTTCTCTATTCCTGGCTGTGATGCCCATCCCTCCTGTGGCTCTTGTTGCACGCAGAAAAGTAGTGGACAAGATCTCCTGGCCCAAAATCCTGCAGCATCATAAACTCCTCCAGGGCCGTGAGGGATTTGCACTGTGTGCTCCTACAGTGAGGACATGCATGGCCAGCACGAGCCAAGGGTGCTGTGGCGCCAGCCTTGGCTGATGTGAAGGATCACAAGTTCCCGTCCCTCCTTCCAAGATTTCTCTCCTCTGGACTTTTGTGCAGAAATAAGGTCACATGCCTTGGAGCAGTTCAGTGCTCTGCTCTGTGCAGTTTTAAGTCTTCTGCACCTTTCCTTGGAAGAAGTGTATGGATGTTTGGCACCAGCTCTCTGCCTACCTCTGTCCCCTCCATGGCTTGGGGGCCAGTCATGCACCCAGCTCCACGTGAGAGGCTGCCTCACTTGAGCACTTGGACTCAATCAAGAGCACCACTACCCAATCAATGTCCCCCATCATTACCAGGAAAGCAAACCCTACAAAGGGCTGCCAGCACTGAGCACAAGGTGGAGGGGGTCCCTTGGACATCTGTGAAGCTCTCAGAGAAAAGAATCCTCTCCTGTCTCTTGCTGTCTCTGGCCAGCCCTGCAGCTGATGGAGCGAGCGGCCACTGTCCAGATGGGATGTGTCAGAGTGACAGCTTTGGTCTGTTCCAGCACCTGCTGCCAGGGCTCTGCAGCCTCCTGAGGACAGAAATTCCCTGGAGTCGTGAAAGAGCCTCTCCCAGCCCGGCTGTGCCCCAGATGTGTTCGAGTCTTGAGGCATGGGGAGGTTTGTGCCACCTTCAGGGTGATGTGCTTGCACCAAGGACAGACCTCTGCCCCAGGGGCACCCCTGTCACAGCTGATGAGATGACATTGTGCCACCCAGCTGTGCTTTGATGCTGCAAAGCACCAGCCCTTCCTCCCTGCCCTTCTTCCCACCAGGTCATCTGTTACTGGGGTGAGCTGTGGAGGAGAGGGATGTCTTTGGAGTCCTCAGCCGCCACTGAAAGGAGATGATGTTCAACCCATACCTGCGGTGTCACATCTTGCCCCAGAACCTTCCTGGTTTGGTTGATGCTCAGCAGGGATCTGCCTTCAGCAGGGCAGAAGGAAACATGGGGAGGCAGGAGAGCACAGGGAGAGCAAGGCCCAGCTCTCGTAGCATCTCCTCACTGGCTTAAACCCATGTCAGTAGGTCCTCCCTTGGGCTGGCTGAGGTGGAGGTGACTCACCAATGGGTGCAAAGTATGAAGCGGGCACACATCAGGAAATTAAGAGACCAGCTCCTTCAGGCCAGGAGCAGCACGGAGAGAAGATCCCTACTGAGTGAGCTCTCTGTGTTTCCCTAGGGGGAGCCTGGACCACCAGGACCCAAAGGCTACAGGGGAGATGACGGTCCCCGCGGCAATGAGGTCAGTGCTGCTTCATCACCTCATCTTCTGTGGGGAGGGGATGAAGGGACCACCAGGAGGTGTTGCCCTCGAGGGCTTTCCCCAAATCCCTTATGTATGAGAAGCCTACTGTAGGTACAAACTTGCTCTCAGACACATGGGGGCATCTCCCACGGGTCCTTGACCTTTCCCCCACCTCCCATAGGTCATTTCTTGGAGAGGGTATAGTTATACCACAAGTCACGTGGCTTCCCATCACAGATGCAGGCAAAGATGCCCTCCAGGGCCAGCCACCTCAATCTCCCAGGAGGTTTGAGCCCCAGGGCAGGGAGCAAACTGAACTCTAAGCCCAGCTATTGGTTTGCATAGAAATCATATAAGAGTGTGGGTTGAAAGGTACCTTAAAGCTCAACTCGTTCCACTCCCCTGCCATGGGCAGAGACATCTTCCACTATCCCAGGGTGCTCCAAGCCCCATCCAACCTGGCCTGGGACATTTCCGGGGATGGGACAGTCACAACCTCTCTGGGCAATCTGTGCCAGGGCCTCACCACTCTCTGAGTAAAGAACTTCTTCCTAGCACCTAATCTAAATCTCCACATTGGTCTTGTATGAGCAAAGCACCTCCTGAGATGGGATTGTGTTGGTAGCTCATTGCCTCAGAAGTCATCATGTTCCCAGCTGAAATGACGTGCAATGCATGACTGCTTCTTCTGCTCCTTCCAGGGCCCAAAGGGATTGCCTGGAGCACCTGGGCTCCCTGGAGAACCTGGGCTGATGGGAGAAAGGGTGAGTGGTCCTGCTGTGGAGATTCACTGTCCGAGGAGAGCAGGATCCTGCTGCTGTGCTGTCTGAGGGGTCTGCTTTTCTTTACCTCCCCTGTCTCCCTTCCTTTTCAGGGCGAGGATGGACCTGCTGGGAACGGCACAATTGGATTCGCAGGTGCCCCGGTAAGTTTTTTGTGCTGCCTTGAAACTGTTAACCCATTATTTCTCCTTGTCCAACCTAATGTACTTCCTTTTCTTCATCCACAGGGGCAGCCAGGAGACAGAGGTGACCCTGGTGTTAATGTAAGTGTGTTCCTTCCTCATACACCCAGAATCTGCCCTTGGTTAGGGCACTTAGAGAGCCTCCCCATCAGCTGCATGGTGGAATGGGCTCCCTGAAGCAACCTGCTCCTCCTAATCCCTCTTTTCCTTCTGTCCACCTCTCTCTGCTGTGGATGCTTCCAGTGGAAGTGTCCTACCTTGGCAGTAACACCCAAGGGCAGCAGCCTGGGCTGGGTGCTCTCTGATGCAGTCCCAGAGCCACAGTTTGGGTTTGGGAGTGCCAGGAGGAGCTGGTGGAGACATGATTTAGTGATGGACTTGACAGTGCCGAGTTAATGGTTGGACTCAATGATCTTAGAGGTCCTTTCAAGCTAAATGATTCCATGATTCTATAGCAGTAAAAGCCACCTAAGAAGTTCTCTCTCCATCAAGGGCACTGAAATTTGGTGCTAGGGACAACTTACACTGCTCTCCACCCCCCTTCCCTAGCCAGCTCTCACAAGGTCACTTCATGCCATCACCAACTTTACACTCTAACAATAGCCATCCATGCAGGAGTCTCCTCTGTATTGTTTTTCAGGGAACAAAAGGCCATGTTGGACTTAAAGGCGATGAAGGAGAAGCTGGAGACCCTGGCAATGATGTGAGTAATCTGTGTAATGGTGAGTCCTCTTTTCCTGTGAGCACAGTGCAGGACCTTTTGGCTGGATCTCTAACACTGATGGGTCAGAGCCCATCAGACTTCGTAAATCTTCACCCTTTGCTGCCGAGCAGTGCCTGAGGGATGGCAGGAGGAGCTCTCTCCAGGTGTCCATTTTGTGTCCTAGAGGTGACAAACTTCCAGATCTGTTAGGTGGAGGTGGGCATCACATCTGCAAGACTTTGTAAGCTTCCAGGTGGCACTAATGGTTGCACATGTGCACCACTGTCCCATGGAGTGAGATTTTCCCCATGTCCATCCCTACCCTTCCAATTTCTGGTTTGCTTGGGTACAGCAACCTCAGATAACACTTTTGTGATGAAGGAGGGATCATTAGACACCTGGAGGGGAAGGTGCTGTGCCTTGACATACACAGATTTGTGGGGTTTGTTTTTGTTTTCATTTCAGAACCCAACCCCTGGCCCCAGGGGCCTCAAAGGAGCAAAGGGTTACAGGGGACCTGAAGGCCGCCCGGTAAGTAAGGACCCTGGCAGGGTTTGCACCAATTCTATCCATCCATCCATCCATCCATCCATCCATCCATCCATCCATCCATCCATCCATCCATCCGTCCATCCATCCATCTATCCGTCCGTCCATCCACCCATCCATCCATCCATCCATCCATCCATCCATCCATCCATCCATCCATCCATCCATCCATCCATCCATCCACCCATCCATCCATCCACCCATCCATCCACCCATCCATCCCCTGGATGCCCTGAGGGCAACACCAAGCCATGACACACATTGTGTGCATGGCGCACATGGAAAGGAGTCTCCTTTCCTGCCTCTGTGCAGCACCAGCAGATGCACCTGCTCCAATCCCAGTGCAGGGACCAGCACCTGGGAAGCCCAAAGGCTTTTCCCAACTCTGCATTGCTTAGTAAGGTATCAACAAAGTACACCACAGATAAGAGTGACTGCTCTTGTAGCTCCTCTCTCCTGTGCTTCTGTTTGACAGGGACCACCAGGACCTGTGGGGCCTCCAGGACCAGATGTGAGTAGGACAGGACTGGGATTCTTCTTTCTGGCTTGATCTGTGCACCCCCCCTCCTATGTGATGGCTCCTGGGGTGGGGGGCACTGTTGGGGGAGCCTCCTGCTCCTGGTTTCAGTGTTGGTTACCCCTCATTACCATCCCAGTGAGTCTCCCTGGCCAGATTTCCTTAATGCTGGTCCATCACCAGCCAGTCCCGACTCGCACAGCACTCATTTCCAGATCAAGACCTGCTTTGGGCACACAGAGCAGCAGGAGGGGTGATGGGCAGCCAGGAAACCACTTTCATTGTTAATCAAACGTTTCTTCTCCTCTGCTTTCAGGAATGTGAAATCTTGGACATCATCATGAAGATGTGCTGTGAGTATCCCTGTATCTCTCCTCCACCCTGTGCTAAGTGGGAGGGAGGATATTTCCCTGTCTCCTCCATCAAGAAGGACCATCTCCAGGCAGTGGAATGCCATCCAAGGGCACCACTCCCCTTCCATGAGGCACAACTAAGTCCCCTTGACCCCAAGACCTCCAGCTCCATCTCTAGAGTAGCTGATACAGCTGTGTTTCACTTGTACGTGCTGTAGAATGGTTTCTCTGTGGCTCTCTACAAGGAAAGTTGCGTAAAATCCTTGAGTGGCCCATTTTACGATGTCTTTTTTTTTAAATTGTTTTTTGTTATATATCAGGGTCTAATTTTCCCTCCTGGGAAAGGGTGGTGTGTTTTGGAGCGTTCTGCCATGGGGAGAATCAGCACACACATGTGCTGCTGAGGGTTTCTGGCCCATGGCCAGGAATGAAGTGCTGGAAGGACACAGGGTACTTGGGGAACTGAGTTTGAGCTCTATACTCTGGCGACTTTCTTAATCCCTCCAGGATTACATGATTTTATTTAAGTAAGAACACATAAACGTGTGCAGAAACAGCTCTGCTGTGTGTTGTGCTCCAGGGCAGGGCATCCCAGCCTGAAACAGGAGAGACATCTGGGTTATTTCAAACCAGGAGGGAAACTTCCATGAGTTTAGATTAGCCAGGCCAGGTGCCTCTGGGTTTGCAGAAACACAAACCTGCAGTCTGTATTAGGGTGTGAAAAACCCTTTTGTCAAGCATTTTAACATTCTCTCTTTCTCTCCCTTCTCCTCTAGCTTGCTGTGGTGAGTGTTACTTGGCAAAGTCACTCTGCAAACATTTGCTAGACCTTCTCCTCGCTTGCACCCCTCCCTTTCCCTGCTCCTTGCCTTCTGCTGTGGAGATGTGAGAGACCTCGAGGGAGAACCAGGCATGAGCCAGGCAGGCGAGGGCAGTAAGCAGTCCCTGAGGGCGCCACACAAATCCAGAGCCTAATGTGGCTGAGTCCCACAACTGGAAAACTGTTGTCAAGGTGCCCTGTGCCAGCAGGGTGGATTTTCTCCACCCTTTTTGCAGTTGGGATGTCTGCTCAGAGCACACTGTGGTTCCGGCTCTGCCCTCTTCCTTCCAAATCCTGTGCTGGTCAGCCTAGGAATGTGCTGTGTTTTTTCCCTGTTGCTGTCCCAATAAGTTGGGTTTGCAGTCCAAAAGCTTGAAGGAAGAGCCAAGGGCACATGATGTCCTTCAGCCATGGGAAACAGGGGAGCAAGCTGAGTCAGCCTCCTCCAGCCCACCGGTGTCACCTCTGTTCTCCTGGGCTGGGTGAATGGAAGAAGTGAGAAAGCTTATGAGGAAATGGGTTGTGGAATAATTACTGGGTGATTTAAGGGTACTCACAGCCTGGAAATACCATATGTCTTATAAGGGAGGAAATGCAGATGGAAAAATTCATAAACTGACTCTCAAATCTCTTATTGAGCTATTTTGCTGCATTGATTTACCCCATGCTTTGTGGCTGGGTAGGGCATGGGCTAACAGCAGGCTGCTGCCTTTGGTGATGCCACCCTTCAAAACATGTCCCCCCGCTCCTGTGCCTTGCTGCAGAGTGCACCTGTGGGCCTGTCGACCTCCTCTTTGTGTTGGACAGCTCGGAGAGCATCGGCCTGCAGAACTTCCAGATTGCCAAGGACTTCATCATCAAAGTCATCGACCGCCTGAGCAAGGACGAGCGAGTCAAGGTGAGATTTGCACTGAGTTCCACAATACTTGTGTGCACTCATTTATTGTATACAGCAAGCAGGAAGATAGGGAGATGCCTCCACTCCAAAAACCCTCCACAAGCCTTGGGAGTGGGTCTTGATTCTTCCCGAATTCATCAAGTGATGGAGATTAGACAGCAGTTTGTCCCAAAATATTGACATCTCTCTGTGCAAATGGACTCTGCCTGATGTGACTGGGAACAGTTCCTCCATGTCCCAGATGGCTCACCAAGCATTCAGTCAGCCTGATTAGTCTCTGATCAATCAGTGTCTCAGTCTCTTCCTTGTCCTGATGCTCATTCCAGGTGTCTGGAGTAGAGGTGTTCTGAAAATCTATGATGTCCAGCCCCCCAGGCACCTCTATCTGCCACCCATACTTGGGTTTTGGGTTTAACCTGCTGTGTGTAGGAAATTGCATTTACCTCTGTGATTTTGAAGGGATGGTTGGGATCTGGAGTTTCCCTAAGGTATAACCAGCCACATCTAAAGCACACAGTCTCTAAAGACACCATGACTTGCTGTTGAACACTTGTGTGGGCAATCATGGGGGTTTTGGGTGGCAAAAGCTGGTAAGAAGCAGAAATGCTGGAGCTGGGCAGCAAACCCACCATGCTGGAAGAAAGCCAGAAGTTTTGAAAACAGACCTTCTCATAGAACCATCGAATCTCCTGAGCTGGAAGGGACCTAAAGGGGTCATCAAGTCCAACTCCTGACTCTCTGCACATAGGGCAACCCCAGGAATCCCACCATGTGCCTGAGAGTCCAATGGCTTGTGTTGAGACCACTGAGCCAAGAGACCTAGATTTGGGTCTTCTTTCACTCACTGACTCACCAAATTCGTCTCCACGTGCATCCACTCCTGTTGGGGTTCTGTCTGCCTGGAATAAAGCAGAGGAGAAGCATCAAAGCCTGCCATGAAGGCATTCAGGACAAACCATTAGCAGCACTCTGAGGCTTGGGGTTCCCCTGAGGTATCTGACTCTTACTAGATTATGTTTTGCCCAACAGTTTGAACCTGGGGAGTCCCGTGTGGGCGTTGTGCAGTACAGCCATGACAACACGCAGGAGCTGGTGGCCATGGGGGATGCCAACATAGACAACATCGGGGCGCTCAAACAGTGAGTCTGTGGGGTCTCAGCACATCACAAACCCTAACCCTAACCCAGGCACACCTGCTCACCTCCCATCCTCCATCTGCAGGCTGGCAGCTCCTGCATCTGCAGTGGTGCTAAATGGTCTCTGGTGAAAGGTAGCAGCTGGTGGAATCCTAAATGATGCTGAGGCCGAGGAGCTTGCCAGTTTTCCACCCAAATCTCCATGCAGGGTGTTACCCTGGTCTCAAGCATGTCAGAGATATATGTTCTGTCTCCTCCCGTAGCCACAGCTCGCAGGCTCACTGGGGTCTGTCCTTGCAGGGCAGTCAAGAACCTGAACTGGATAGCTGGGGGGACCTACACTGGAGAAGCCCTGCAGTTCACCAGGGACAACCTGCTGCAAAGGTTCACCTCCGACAAGCGCGTCGCCATTGTCATCACAGACGGGCGCTCCGACACGCTGCGGGACCCCACCCCACTCAACTCCCTGTGCGATGTCACCCCGGTAAGGCCACGGGGACACCTGCCACACAGCAGCTGTGCATCACAGTGCAGGCTCTCTGGGTGTCTCCATGTCTCTGCCACCCAAGGCTAGGGCAGGGGACACAGGTGTCACTAGAAGCGCTCTCACAATGGGAAATGCACTTGTGGTGGCGAATGCATTAAATGATGAGTGCATCCAGTGATAGGCTCTAACTTCCCTGCAGGTGGTTTCCCTTGGGATAGGTGACATATTCCGGAACCCTCCAAATCCAGATCACCTGAATGACATCGCTTGTTTGGGCAGACCAACCAGGCCAGGACTGTCCATTCAAAGGGACAACTACGCCGAGCTCCTGGATGACACCTTCTTGCAGAACATCACCTCATACGTCTGCCAAGGTGGGTGAAAAGGGGTGGCTGGAGGCAACGAGGAAGGTAGTGAGGATTGCCTCAGGCAGGGGGTGAGGGATGCAGGATGCCCCCCCTTGAACCCCCTTAGTCATGGTCTTATGCAGGTGTTGAGGGAAGAGAACAGAGATCAAATTTAGTTGACTAAGGAGCAGGGATATCTTGTGTCTCAGAACACTTTGCAGTCAGGTCCACGTCCTCACCTGCTGCAGGACATCTCTGTCCACAGCACTTTTCAAGCACATTTAAAGCCTTTGTAAAGTGCCTTGCACAAGTGACCAAGGTGAGCATCTATCCCGTCTGTGTCTCCGTGGGATAAGTGGTTTTCCAGAGTAAGCTGGTGACATTAACGTCTCTAATTTTCTTTAACAGAAAAGAAATGTCCTGACTACACCTGCCCAAGTGAGTATTGATTGCTCGTGCCACGCTGAAAGGTTGTGGGTGCTGTGGTGGGGGAAGTGGGAGTTTGTGTTTGTGGGGACCTGTGGCTTGGACCTCTATTGCAATGGGGAGACTCCTGGGCTTGGAGAGGTGAGCAAGATCTCTCAGACACTCTCAGGGTCTCTCAAACAGTCCAAAGCACCTGGAGAAAAGCCTAGATGGCTGCTTGTCTTGCACCTCAAACCTAGAGAGCAAGCTGTGACAGACTGTAACCCTCCCAGGCTTTAGTGGATGCAGGTAATGAGGTCAGTTGCTCCCTGGTGGTAGGAACATGAGGAAAAATCAGCCAGGGATATTGGAGAAAGGTGCTTGAAAAGGGAGGATTTTAATGGAGTACCCCTCCAAGTCAGAAGCACATGTAGTCCTCAGACTCTCCATGGAAAGAACTGAGCAAGGGAGGTGAAGTGGTTCCCCAGACACACAAGGGGAGCCACTGTTTTTAAACAAGTCACTAGATTATCTAAGCCAAATAAACACCTGGGAATGCAGCCTGTCCTAAACCAAACAAAAGAAGGAATGAACGGGTAAAAGGACAAGCGTAGGACAGCACTGGGGTCGGGGAAACAAGGCTAGCAAGAGTAGGGATTTCCCAGGTCTGGTAAGACAGGAAGCCTATGAGACAGCCAGTGACTTCATCAGCTTCCTGTGGAAGGGGCAGGAGGAGAAGAGCAATGTAATGAGCCTTGGACCTTTCCCCTTGCAGTCACCTTCACCAGCCCAGCGGACATCACGCTGCTGGTGGACAGCTCCACCAGCGTGGGCAGCAAGAACTTTGAGACCACCAAGAAGTTTGTGAAGCGGCTGGCGGGGCGATTCCTGGAGGCCGGCAAGCCCGCTGACGACTCCGTGCGCGTCTCGGTGGTCCAGTACAGCGGCAGAAACCAGCAGAGAGTGGAAGCCCAGTTCCAGCACAACTACACGGTCATCGCCAAAGCCATCGACAACATGGAGTTCCTGAACGACGCCACGGACGTCAACGCCGCCCTGCAGTACATCACGGGGCTGTACCAGCGCTCCGCCCGCGCCGGCGCCAAGAAGAGGGTGCTGGTGTTTTCCGACGGACACTCCCAAGGCATCACTGCCAGGGCCATCGAGAGGGCTGTGCAGGAGGCCCAGCAGGCTGGCATCGAGATCTACGTGCTGGCAGTGGGCAGCCAAGCCAACGAGCCCAACATCCGTGTCCTGGTCACGGGGAAGAGCGCGGATTATGACGTGGTCTATGGGGAGCGCCACCTCTTCCGTGTGCCCGACTATAACTCTCTGCTGCGTGGCGTCTTCTACCAAACTGTCTCCAGGAAGATAGCTGTTGACTGAGCATCTGGGGGGGGGTTTCTGCCAAGGCCATAGCTTTTTCTGTCTTGCCTAAAAAGGAAAACCAACATAATGAAACAAAACAAAAGTTTAACAGTATTCTTGACCAACCCGAGGAATTTGCATCTATGCAGGTAACCATAGTGCCACAGCCTGGCTCTACATAGTCTCCTTCCTTCTCCCCCTGCTTCATCATCTGTGTCTCTTCTCTCTTAGCCTCAAACTTCCCTCGCTGCCCGTGACTGCCCTCCCTCCCCACAGCAGGAAAACACCAGCACACTTAGAAATAAGCCACGAGAACACAAATACCAACCTCATCCCATTGTGTCAAGAAAGAACCAGGATGAGGAATTTTGTACCACTAAGAACTAGCCTGGTCTCTTAAGGCTGATTATGCTCTTTTCATGTACTTTTTTTTTTTTTATTGTTCATTTCCTTGTCTCTTTCATACATCAGTTGAGCCATTGCCCAGCTCACAATAATCCTAACCTAACGCTGTGCTTCAAGTGAAATATTCACACTTCAGCAAGCTTTGAGAGGGGATTGTTGCCACAGCTGGAAAGTTTGGTTCCTATCTCCCAAGCCTGGGGAGGAGGGAGGGCTGGACTGCATCACCCAAGCTGTGTGGAAGCATCTCTGCCCTCCAGTGCCATGGGATGGGACACTGACTTCCCAGGGCTGGGGTAGAGCTGGGTGGTGGAGCATCCCTTGGCACTGATACTCCTATTCAGGGCAGGGAGGCTGAGCACCAACCAAAGGAAAGGTGGGCAGCACCCACTGGGGAGGGGGGAAACCCCAAAAGAAGCTACATAACTGCACTCCTTACTTACTGATCTCATGGTTCTACAGTGAAACCAGGAACCTCATGAATAACCTGATGCCTTGTGTCATGGTTCAAGCTCCATTCTGGAAAATCTCTCTGAGCCCAGTTAGTGGGATTTTTTTTTTAATTTTTTTTTTCCCCAAAAGAGCCAAGCTGACTAATTCCCAGTGAGCTCTTTGTGAGTACTGTTTCTATAGGACCACCTCAGAATTAGGCACCTGGGCCCCAGGGAAACCCACTAACTGTACTATATATTGAATTAAGGCCTCATCCTCAGTCCAGCAAAGTCAAGGGAAAGGCTGCCATCATCTCCCAGGGTCTTTGTCTCACACCCTACGGATATACTGACAAAGGTGCTATCACTTACGTGGGGGACGTGGGCTCTTGGTGTTTACACAGTTGTTTCCAGGACCACACAGAAGGTGTGGTTAGGCTGGGTGAGATTTTGTTTCAGTCCTTCCATTGGTGCTCATGCTATGAATTCATGCACTTCCAAGAAATCAACAGTGATTGCCAGGTATCGGCACCCCAAACTCTCTACTCTGTAATCCAAAACCCCATTGTATGAGTTAGTTTTATTTTATGCCTGTGTTTTACTGAAATTGTCCACTTTGGAAATTTGTCAAATAAATTGTTTTCCACGGTCTCAGTGGAAGTTTGTCTGGCTTGAATTTCAAGGGCTCAAATGTTCAAAAAGTCACTTGGTAAAGTAGAGGTTGCTGGGATCTGGGAGGACTCCAGCAGAATTTCTCACAGAAAACTGAGGGATAGAAGCAAAGAGATAGATTGGGTTTGCATCACTTGTCTGGCTGTTTGAAATACACTGTGAATCCTCTTCATCTATTAAATGGTGCATAAAATTTTATGAGAAGAGAGCTAAGCTCTTATAGGATGGAAAATGCTTGCACAGCTTCTGTTTGCCCTCTGGTTGCAAAAAAACAAACAAACAAAAAAAAAACCACACAAAAAAACCCAAAGCAAAAGCCCAACCCTGCACAGCTGCATTTGCTTATTGTTTATATTCAGCATCTCTCCTTAGTACCTCATTTCCTGGTCAGGTAGGGATGGTGCTCTGGAAACGGGGCTAGTGTTGGAGGTATCAAACAGCTCATCCAGCTTCATCAAGCTCAGTGCTCCCCAAATATTGGTTTTACATCCTAAGATAGCTCTGAAAAGCCTTTGGGGAAGCTCCCAAGCCACACCTGTACATCCCAGGGACTTGTTGCAACCTTTCATTGTAGATTCATGCAAAGCCACTTGTTCCCCAGACAGTGGGGACATTCAACAGGACAGTCATGTCCTGTTTCTGTGACAGGGAGGCACTGCCTTGCTCCTGCCTTGTCTCATGTCCTCCTCTTAGTCATGCTGTCTCCAGGATGTCTCAGTTGAGATGCTTGTTGGGCTCCCTGCAGCGCTGGGGACACCTCACTCACAGCTGGAAAGTCTGAGGAGCATCCTTGGGGAGGCTCTGTGTGTGGCTGCTCTTTGTATCAGGTATCCCTCTCTCCTCTCCAAGGAAAAAATGCATTCACATCTGCCCTAAGAAAGCAGCTGTTGTTACAGCTCAAGAAATACCTATTATTGGCTTGCCACAGTCCTTGGAGTGAGTCAAGGGATGTGACAGGGACAAGCCCCTTGGTTACACCCTCGTGGCTGGGGCTGCCCAGCCAGCAGGACGTGCTGCCAGCAACAAGAGATGGGAAAAGGGGGCCATGTCCAATGCAGGAGTGTAAAAGGCACCTGGGGAAAGATCTCTCTGTCTTTGGGCTGGTTTACAGCTCTTTTGCTAAAAGGTGGTAGGAGGGATCTTTTCTGCTTCTGTTCATTTTCCCCCTCCACCCCTAACCATGCCCTGGCATTTTACCCTCTGCAGAAAGGAAAAGAAAATCCCAAACCTGCAAAAAATGTAGGTTCCCAAGCCCTCAGTTCTGGAGTGTTTATCAGTTTTCTCCTTTTTTTTTGAGAAAAAAAATCTAAATGTTCCCTTTAAACTTCATTTTGCTCAGAAGAAACTATTTTAAATGGAGCCGGGTGGCAAGTTGGCTTTCCCAGGAGACAAGGAGCAGCAGGAATTTTTCAGCAGTGCCCAGAAAACTTGTGTTTAGGACTGCTGCCTTGTCTCTCCCCACTCCTGTGCACTCTTCAGGCAGAACTACAGGAGCCCTTGTTGGGTGTTTGGGTCAAGGTCAGCCTCAGGATGCTGGACTCCTTTTGTCTCCCATTTCTGGTTGTGTTCTCTTCTCTTTTCAGCCTCAATTTTTGTGCTTCCATTACAGGGAAGGTCAAAAATGCCTCTGCCTGCGGGCCTGCTTTGTTAAACTTCAGATGTTCTCCAGATGTTCAGTGAGGGGATTTATGTAACAACAACAGAATTTGGGCCACATTTCTGTGTTTTCCTCTGGCTAAATGCTCCTCATTTGAGGCAAGGCTGATTCACAGCCCTTCATGGGAAGGTGATGGCTGGGGAAGGAGGGGATCACTGAGGCCACTTCACCAGTGTGGTAGGAACCCGAAAATGCATCCCCAGCTCATCTGGAATGATTTTGAACTCTGTATTTAAGAGCCTTTCCTGTGCCTACAGTTATCCCAAGGAGCAGAGGTCCATTGCCTTGCCTCTCAGAGCTGTGACAGCCAAATAACTGAGTGTTCTCTCCTGTGGTTTGGGGTTTGCTTTAGCTCTTAGTCCCAAGCGTGTTTTACTTCAAGTTTTCTGTTATTTTGTCTAATTGCATGGCTTTTCCCCTTAACAGAAGTAGTATTTTATAAGGAGAAAAAAATCGTGGTGTCCATAAGCTTGTGGACAAGCAGCAAAGACTGTAACCTATTAAGAAATGCAGAAATATGGGGTTGCCCCACATAATTAATTCTGAGCCAACTCACGACCATGGAGGAAGACCTTTTTCCCCCCTACCCCCAGCACACACTGTCATCATCCTCCTCCTTCCCTAGGGAAAGGATTTAGGAAGGTGATGGCCTCCCATAATGTTGCATGGGAGGAGGGAGCATCACCAGAGCATGGAGCAGCTCTAGGAGACTTGCATTTCACAGTTGTAGTTTTCACTGATTCCCATCAATGATTAGGTAAATTAGATTACAGGGACCTATTTAGCAATGAGATTAAATAAGTTGTTATAGCCTGGACAGGCAAAGAAAACTTTAACTAGACCAACAATGAATTTTTTATATCTATGCTTCACAGTGTCTTCCTTGGTTGTCCTTAGCTAAAGCCCATGGGCACACAATTCTCTACCAGGGTCTTGCCACTCAGTCTTGTACTTCTGAACACAATAATGGGTACTGTTTAATTCCTATTTTGTTGCTTTTCCTGTTCCTTTTCGTTCCTTGCAGGTGTGGCCATCCCTGTGACACAGAGCTGCTCACAGGAGCACCCCAAGACAATGACATGGCTCTTCCAGTGAGGACTGGGAATGCATGGAGTGACTTATCCCCCTGAAATTATTGCTGCAGCCCTTCCATCTGCCCCAGGCTTCTCCCCTTCCCATCCATCACTCCAGAAACCAGCAGGAAACACTTCCCTGCTTTGTCATCTCTGTGAAAATGTCGGAGTTCGACATCCAAGCTGCTGAACCGAAAAACCAGATGCAGCTGGGGTGTCTCTTCTTGATGGTAATATATTATAAAAGTGGAAAGAGAAAGAAATAACAGAACCTGGAGGCAAAGCAGACGCTTCCTACCCCTTACCTCATGCATCTGGAGAAAAATTTCTTTATTTTTTTTCTTCCCTTCTGGTTATGGCACCTTATAAAATCATAGAATGGGTTGGAAGAGACCTTAAAAATCATTTCATTTCACCCCCTGCCACGGGCAGAAACACCTTCCATTAGATCAGGTTGCTCCAAACCAGGGATGGGATTTCAACAACTCTTCTTCTTCTTTGTTCTGGGTGCCTACAAAGGTCTTGGGAGACAAATTGTTCCTTGAAATTAATTTTCTAGCAGGGAAGAACCGTGCAAGAAACTCTGGGGGCCATCTATTTTGATGGTGTCATCTGATTGAACTGCTCAAAGCTGTACCAGTCCCGATGCAGTCACAGACTTCAGGCTCTGCCTAAAACCTTTTTTCTTTTTTCTTTTCCCCCCACAATCTGTTAGCCACATAAAAGATGCTGCCTCATCGAACTCAGGGTTCTTTATTTACTGAAATATCAAGAATAAGAAATGAAGATGAGACTAGGAAGGGATTAATGCACAAATTGTGCACAGGCACCTTTGAAACAACCTCTGAGGAAGGAAACCTCTGTTTTGCATGTGGAACTGAATGAGCTTTAAGGTCCCTTCCAACCTAAACCATTCTGTGATTCTATGAAAAGCCAGTCCTTTCTCAGGATGATCTTGGGGTCATCTCTGCATCTGCTTCCTTTTTTCCCTTTTGTTGAGGATGCTCCTCTTGGCTTCCAGACTGAAAACCACTGGAAGTAGGTAGTTTCATAGTTAATCCCTCCTTGCCCTGTGCATGGGGAGTAGAGGCTCTTTGATGTTCTTCCTGCTTTCCAGAAACAAGCTTTTCCTGCATTAGGACTGGGGGGATTAACACCTGCTGGCCTGTTAAACCTCAGATGTTGGTGTACACCAGAAAGGGAATTCTGCCCTGTCAGAAATCCATCTCTTGCAGTCAGGCTTATCTGAATCAGATAGCAGGAACCCAGCCCAGCTGCACGACCTCGTTCTGCATTCAAGGCACACCAAGGCCAGCCCTGGAGGGCAGCCAGCAGTTTCAAGACATATCCTGCAATATGGATTTGAAATCTATAAAAGATCCATTTGCCTCTGTTGTTACTGCCCTGGTCCTGGCCTGAGACAGTGGAAGGACAGGCTGTGGGCAGCGTGGGTCTGAGTACTCTGTTTTGGAAACAGGCTTTGCCACATGGCACAAACCTGACGTAATGAGACCCTAAAGATCCTTAAACAAGATTCTAAGGTTGCCCTTGAAGGTTTTCTCTGTGTCTCTTTTCTTCTGTCCCAACAACCAAATCCCATTCCCCACAATTTGCATTTTTTGTGGCGTAAGAGAAAGTAAGCAGGGCAGGAATAAGCAGAAATAACCTAGATTCCACAGTTTTTCACTGCTCCAAAAGCAGGGGGAAAAAGCATATCTGTCATATGCCTGGATGGTGTTGCATTCCTGGCTCAGCTCTAGAAAGCAGTTCAAACCTTCATAAACATGGATATTAGCTCAAAGCCCTTGCCTATAGCTTCTGAAATCCCTGCAAATCCCTCCCATGGCCTATAAGAATCCAAACCCTCAGGAGCCACAAAGTGTTTGCTCCTTCATCTGAGTCGTATTTATTTACGCATAAATGGGAAATTCAACCCGGATTATTTCTCTGGATTTCTGGTGATAAAATTATCCCTGCATTTAAAATACGGCTTTGGTTAACATGACAGATACATACAGTGTTTGCCATGGGACTTGAAGTGCTTGAGATTTTTCAAAGGCAGCTTGTGAGAACAGCACGCTGCGTTTCTAGGACGAGCCTGGCCCGGATAAATCCCAGTTTTTTCTGGCTCCAAGAGCCTGGTGTGGAAGACAGAGCTGAGGGCTGCTGGATGCATCCCATCTGGAGCTCCACAGCTCCTTTGAAAAGTGTGTCAAAAGGGGTCTGGCATGCAGGGGAAATGAGAACATGTGGCAGATTACTGTGCCTGGAACCAGCCGTCCCAACAGCAGCCCGGGATGTGACTGGGTCCTGCTGGGAGTGCCATGGACTGTGAGGCAGGAACAGACTGGCCTGGCACAGATTTGGCCTCTGCAGCATCCCTGGGTCTCACAAAGATCAGAGAATGTGCAAAGAAAGGGCACCATAAGGAGGGTCGTGCAGGATCTAAAAGGGAAGTTGTATGAAGAGCAGCTGAGGGCACTTGGGTTCTTCAGCCTGGAGAAGAGGGAGGACTCATCAGGGTTTGCAGCATCAATCTGTGTGTTCAGTGGTAGGATCCAAGGGAACAGTTGTGGCTGAATCAGGGGAGGTTTAGGATGGGTAGAAGGAAAAGGTTCTGCCCCCAGAGGGTGGTCAGGCACTGACCAGGCTCCACAGGGAAGGGGTCACACCCCCAAACCTGCCAGAGCTCCAGGAGCATTTGGGCAGTGCTCTCAGGCACGTGGTGGGACTGTTGGAGTGTCCTGTGCAGGGCCAGGAGTTGGACTTGATGATCCTGATGGGTCCCTTTCAACCCTGGATGTTCACTTATTCTATGAATCTGATTCTATCAACCCCAAATTGAGTGGCTCTACTCATCATCACAGGAGGATTTGGGATTTCCTGCAGATTCAGAGGTCCTTGGTTGCACATTCTGTGTTTTTTGCAGAGCCTGGGAAGTCCCTTCTTGATGTGGTAAGACGTGGCCAAAAACTGCTCTGACAATAGATGCTCCATGACTGAACAGTGAGTCAACAATGGCATTCCTTATGCAGAATCCAGGCATTGCCACATCTCAGGAGCTGTTTCATATGCTTCCAACAAGGTAGTTGACAAAGATATTTGAGTAATGTTTCTTGTTTGTTTGGATAGGACATATGTGCTGCATCAATTTATTACTATGCATGTTTTTTCCATGAAATTTGCATCAAAGCGGCCCAAAAAGACCCTTGAATTCTATTAAAACCCTTGAAATGTAGTCTTAAATGTTAATTATTCAATGAATCAGAGCCTGATAGGTTTTAGTGATCCCTTAAGAGAAATGTAGTAATTAAATGATTTTAACAGGAAAAGAGGTAATAGGCACAAACTGAAACACATGAAATTCCACTTGAATACAAAGAAACACTTTTATTTACAGGGAGATTGGTCAGACCCCAGAACTTTTTGCCCAGAGACGTTGTGTGATCTCCAAAACACTCCAAATCAGGCTGGACATTGCCCTGGGCATCCTAATCTGCCTGACCCTTCTCGAGCCAGGGGTTTGGACTGGATGGTGCCTGCCAGCCCCAAGTGTTCAGCTGCCACCCTGCTGGTCCCCATGTCACCAGAGGTGACAGAAAGTCCTCCCTGCAGAGTCCTGGGTTAGTCAGGGTTTCAGAGCAAAGCAGTCTGCAATTCCAAGGCACTACATGAGACAGAAGAAAATTAAAGAGCCATCACCTTGGCTCAGAAAGGACCTGGAAAGTGTGGGGTGAGGTTTATAAGCTCGGAAATGGTTCCTGATGTTTTATTTCAAGGGGATCCTGCTGGATTTGGGACCACCCCACTTCAGAGCACCCAGAGGCAGGCTTCAGGAGTTGGGCACCCCCTTGCTGATTATCTCCAGTGTCTTTGTGTTTGGGGTCACCAAGCTCTACCTGGGAATAGCAGAGGAGTTGCAGGAGGTGTGGGTGGGTGTCTGCATGGTTTCTGTCTGTGTGAAAGAGCAGCAGTTACAGAAAGTGCAGCAACTTGTGCCGATTTTGCTGCTTAGTCATCCTGCAGCAACTGTGACTTGGCAGCTGGTCTGACCCTGTTCCTTACAAACGTTTCCATTTATGGCTGGGGTTTCTTATTTCCCTTTGCCTCCTATCCCCACACAGCTGGAAAGGTTCCAGAAGGGAGAAGCCATTGGTTTACATCAGGAGAAACCAGCTGTGCATATTCATACCTCACATTTCAAGTCCCTCTTACAGGAACACACCACCAGGGATGCTCCAGGGACTCATCAGGGATCATTTTGGCCAGAAGCAGGTGCTGTGCCTGCCTGGTGGCAGGAGCACAGATGTCATTGTGGCTGTCAATATTTTCCTTGCCCAGGGCTCGGATATGCTGTGAAGCAGAAAGCTGCAGCCCTATGACCTGGTTGCCCCTGAGAGCAGCTGGGTGCTGTGCCTGGTCCCATCAGGCCAAGAGAGCAGATGCTGGAGACCCTCAGGGCTGTGTCCATCCTCTCCCCAGAGCTGTAGCTCTTGAGTGCTCCTTTCTGCCCTCTGGGAAGAGAAGATCTGGTCACAGAGGCCCAACATGTGGAATCCAGGTTCCCTCCATGCGTTACAGATGTGCAGGTTTATGATGTGCTCAAGCCAATGGAAAAAAGCATTCCTGGCTTATGAAGAGCTTTAGGGCAGATAAAGCAGAGTCATGACCCGAGCTGGAAAAGGGATGTGCCTGCTGTGAGTTTATTGCTGTGGCTAGAGCTGGAGCCTTTGGGGGAATGGCACTAGGATGCTGCACCCCATCTTGCTCTCACAACTTGTCTATGCCCCTTCCCCATGTCCTGCTCACATGGAGAACATCAAACAAGTGGGCTGAGAACAACTGAGGAAAACAGTAATTTCCCAGATTAGAAAAAAAAACCCTGATCTTTCATTTAAGGCCAGATTCCAGCCAGGTACTGAAAACCCCGTGCTTTTTGCACTTGCTTCATGTATTTTTGTGGAAATTTAGTGTGTGGCTCAGTGAAACCTGAACAGACAAACCAGAGTTGGCTTCAGGCGAAGTGGGACTGCCGTCTCATCCCCCTTTTTTTTAGAGAAAGGGTGCACAGATGGGAGCACTGACCTGGCAGCCTCTTTATCAGGCTACAGATAACCTCATCATGTCTTGAATTGTTTCCTTTCAAATCTTTGGCTGGGTTCTGGGTATTCTGTAGAAACACGGGATTTCTGGAGAAACCTGCTGAAAACAGAGCATTGATTTTTCCAGCCAAAAATTCCTAATCTTTGCCAGAGCTGATTCCTCCACAGTTAAACCATTCAGCTCTTATGAACAGGGAGTCACCGTGGGAAGAACAAACGTGGTGTTATAACCAGGACATGCTGAGGAAATCCTGCCTGCAGCTCTTGTTAGGACAAGGATTCGAGAAAAGAAGATGGGAGCCCTTTAAAACCATTTTGTCAGAGCATAGCATCCCTCACCCTATGTCTCAGGACACAGAGATGTGAGTTCTCCATTTCCCAAGGCTTGAGTCCTACCCCCAAGCAGGGGAAACAGGAGAAAAGCTCAGAGAGATGTGAGACCTCCACAGTGCTCTCCCCAGATGAGAAGCCAGATGGGATGGGTCCTACTCCAAGCTGCAGGAGAAGCTTCTGTCAAACTGTTCTGATGGCCTGGATCTGGGACCTGGATCTGGGACCTTTTCCCCCCAGGGATGAAAATTCCAACCAATTATTTATGGGGTCCAAGGAGCTGCTGATGGGTCGCTAGTGGAGGTTCCAGGCTGGAAGGCAGCACTGAAGCTGCCCCTAAAGCTGCTGCAGGAGCAGATGGAGGGAGGGAACTGACCTCCCACCACCAGAGGGGGACCCCAACACTTGATACAGGAAAATGGGGATATGGTCCTGCAGTGGCCGTGATGGAGCTGGGATGTTGGAGCTGGTGGGATGCAGCTGATGGCTCATGAAAGCTGGGACACATGGTGGCAGAAAACCTTGGAGAGGGACAAGAGGAGGGATTTGTGGAGCAGTGGGTCAATCCTGCTGTTCTGGGAGACAGCCAGACAGAGTGACAGGACATGGAGACTGCAATAGGTGAATATTCAAGTGCTAGATGTGTTCTGGGATGTCTGTTCTGCACAGGGAAGGGATGGAAGTTATTACAGTGCAAACCCTGTAAGAGGGGCACGGGGTGGAGATTGTCACCTATATGTGTTTGAACTTGTAACAACTTCCTAATTTTGGTGTTTTGTAGGGTGAGGAGGTTGTCATGTCCCCCTCAAATTCATCTGTGAGGAAAGGTAGCACCTATAGAATGCATCTGTTAAAATGATGTTAAAAGACTTTGTAATGAACATGTATTCAAACTTCTATCCAAATGACAGCCCTTACATGTGTGTTCTCCTGAAATGTGGACTTTGGGCTGCAGGAAAGCAACTTAAGTCAGCATGATGCTGTTGAAACCGGGGCTGGGGCTGCTTGTGGGTATCAGCAGCACAGAGATAGCAAACCCAGACTCTCATCTTTACTGGCATTTCTGGTTCAGGTCCTCTCTGGTGTTTGGAGGGAGCCCAAACTGATTTTCTTGGTGGCTGCAGCATCCACACTCAAGGCTGCTGAGGGGCAAATCCAGACCTGGCACCTCCTTTGCTCCGACACCTCTTCCCAAAGGTTTCAAGAGCAAAACCCCCAGACCAGAGGCAATCTTTCTCTTCGCTCCCAGGGACAAATCAGGACAGAGGCTTTGCCAAAACCAGCTGCTGACTCCTCCTGCCAGCCCTCAGTCCTCCCCAGGGAGATGACTCTCTACTGTGGTCTCTCAATGGGATCCATGTGTTGCTGATGAGAGGCCTGGAAAACTTAATCATCCTGGGTTTGGGATTTTCTATCTAGCACTCCTACAGCCTTCAATTATCTGGATTCCCCAAAAGGGATGTGGGAGGCTGATTTCCCCACAAGTCTTCCAGTGGCTCCTGCAAGTCCTTCCTTCCCCAATCCTTTTTCCAGCGCTGCAGAATCCCAGAATATGCCAAGTTGGAAGGAGGGACCCACAGGGATCATTGAGTCCAACTCCTGTCCCTTCACAGGACCATCCCCAAGAGTCACACCATGTGCCTGAGAACATTGTCCAAATGCTTCTTGACCTCTGTCAGCCTTGGTGCTGCCACCACCCTCTGGGTGAAGAACCTTTTTCTAATATCCAACCTACACCTTCCCTGGCACATTCCCTTGGGTCATTCCCTTGGGTTCTGTCAGTGGAAACTCTGGTTTCTATACCTAAGAAAATAATTACTAATGAGATAACTAATGCATGAGTTCTTACTCATTTTTGTGTCTCTCTCTTTGTATTTTTATCTTTGTAGATGGAGGCTTTCAGAGCCTGTATGGAGGAGAAACACAAGGGAGGGTGAAGATATGTAGGTAAAACAACTGTAGGTGAAAAGAAGAGCTGCAGGTAAAAGAAAAACTGTAGGTAGTAGAAGGACTGTATGTAAAAGAATCATATATAAAAGAACAATATGTCAAAGACAGTGAGTACATGCCTGTACTTTCCTCTCCCCACTCTTCATTTTGTTTATCACACACTGAAGCTGGAAAATCTCAAGCCTCTTTGGACTGGAGATAAGCATTCCAGTCCCACTGGCAGCCTTAAAGAAAACAAGCATAAACAGAAGATGTTATTTATTGGGTGCATGTGACCAAAATACTTTAATCTGATGTTGGAGGTTGGGCTCACGTTAATGCCTAAATGAAGAACACACATCCAGTTACCCTGGTAAAAAGGGAGGTTGCATCTCTGGCAAAAATATTTTAACTTCCTTGTGACCCTGATCTCTTGGCTTGATTTAAGGTACCGTCAAAAAGGAATCCAAAGGAGGATGGAATAGAGCTCTGCAGAGTATTTGTTTTGTCTCAGGGGAATTCCAGTTTAATAGTTTATATAATGCCACTTTTTGTTTGTTTGTTTGTTTTTTGGGGTTTACTTCGCAGCAGGACCTTTGAAACCGACTCACATAAGAATCTTTTTATGTATCTAATTAGATTACATTTCTCACATGCCCCAAACTGCAATTCAAACTTTTATGGCACTTGGTGCAAATACCATTTTCCTTCTCAGTTCACCAGCGTGTGTTGTAAGGGAAGGGGAGGTGTTGAGTGTCATGCCAAAAGCACAAGCAACGCTCCGCTCTACGTGACCCGAAGAGCTGCTCAAGGTTCCCTGGATTCACATCAAATACGTGAGAAGCAGCAGCCACGGAGCAGGGGAATGGCTCAGCAAGCCCAGGAACAGCAGCTGGGTGTCTGCCCACCCAACTAGGGTGTCTGGAGAGCTCCCTGCAGCCTCTCCATCAGCGGAGGGAAGAGAATTCCTGGAAGGGCTCAGCACATCAAATCAGTCTTGGGATTTTGCTTCCTGACCTGATGCTTGAGGTGTATGCAGATTTCAGAGGCCTCTGTCACCCCAGTTCAGAGAGGCACATCCATGTGCCTGTGGTATATATACACTGTTAGCAAGGCTTGAATCAGCTGCAAAATTTTGGGGTTCTCAAGTCATTTTGCAAATCACTACGGTTGCAAACCTGTGCCAGATTTTTGCCAATTGTTATTAGTTTGATCTGTGACCCCATATTCAGGTCGTGGAAGGGATGGAATCCCTTGCTCCAGGTCTTCCCCAGAGTTTGGGAGAATGTTCTTAGCAAGGCACAGCTCCCTGCCACTGCAGAAACTCAGTTCTGAGCCCTCCTGGGAGGGGGGTGAGGATTAGGGGTTTCCAAAAACCTCAATTTAACTGCTTTCTCCTGATGAGCATCTTTAGTTGCAAGTTGCAGCCTTGAAGTCACAGATTTCCATTTAGGACCCGAATCGCAGGTCCCTAAAGGCAGTAAAACCCCTCTCTTTGGTCTCAGTGTTGAGGTTTTTATCACATTTCCTTCCTAATTCCTTTTAAAAGGTCCCATTGAAAAGGGAATTACACATAATCCGCCCTAAGGATTCAGCTCCATACAAGGGCTGACATTGGAAACTTGCCTTTAAGACCCGAGGGCAGAATAGCGTGGTTACAGGACAAAGCTGGGCTTAATGACACGATTAGCATTTCAAATAAATCAGCTCAATTACTAAACACTGAGGTGTCCTTGCCAGGCCACCAGACTCCTTGGGGAAGTCACTGGAACTCTGGCCAGCCCCCTTCCAGCCCAGCAGTCCACACCACTATACCTCCCCATTCAGAGAAAAAGCCTTTTCTTCTCTCTCTGCTCCCTGTCAGCCCCCTCTTTTCCCAGGAAAAAGCACTAATTAATTCCTTACCTTTCTATTTATACTCATTAGTCATTGCAAAAGTGTCCCCCAGTAGATTTACAGTTCGGTATAATGAGTGTGTCTAGAGGGAATATTATTCATGCAGTTAGCTGTAATCTAACAGAGAAAGTCTCTATTTTATTTGTAACCTTAGCCAGAGTAGTCATTTCGGGGGGGTTTTGCAGCACCTCCAGGCTCCAGCAAATGTTTAGATAGGAAGGAAAACGAAATTTCTTTCTTGGGTCTGTACATGGCCTTAAGGACCGTGGGTGGGGTGGGATGTGACTAAGTTCAAAAATGTACTTTTTTTTTCCGCTTTTTTCTCTTTTTGAACCATCACTAGTATAAGGCTAGGGAGGGGAATGAGGTTTCCTCTATAAACTATGCGGGTTTTTTTCCTCTTAATTTCATGGAAACACCGCTGCAAGTTTTTCCTTCTCGTTTCTCTGGTGACACGGAAATAAAACAAATGCAGCTGGATCGTTCTGCTCTCCTTCTGTTGCACCACGAAGCCCCAAAGACACAAACTGTGTGTTTTAACCCTTTTCCCTACCCAGACCTGCAAACTAAAGATGGTTTGAAACCTCTGCAAAGACATCCTGAGATTATCCAGCATGTTCTCCAGACTAGGGAGGCATCAGCCACCACTCTGAGGTCCTGCCCTGCCAGGAAACTGGAATGCAGCTGCTTCCCTATGCAAAGGCTCTTCTCAATGAGTCAACAAGTGTTTTGGGACTCAACACTCTTGACTGGCTGCCTGGAAAAAAATGTGCTGCAAGAGGTGAAAGCATCAAAAAGCACGGGTTGGGAAACTGGGAAAAGGGGAATTATTCTGGGAGAAAGGATTGCAGCCCCTGCTTTCCCCACTCTGCCTGCTCTCTGGTCACAGGATCACAGAATATCCTGCACTGAAAAGGATCCACAAGGATCACCCAGTCCAACTCCTGGCCCTGCACAGTTCACCCCAACAATCCCCCCACGTGCCTGAGAGAGCTGTCCAAACACTCCTTGAGCCCTATCAGCCTTGGGGCTGTGACCACTGCCCTGGGGAGCTTATTCAGAGCCTGACCACCCTCTGGGGGAAGAACCTTCTCCTAATTTTCAACGTGAACCTAAATTTTTCACTTGTTGTGTTCACATATGATCTTGTGTTGGTGCCACCTGGCACCTCTGGGAGAGCCTTGGGCACCTTCACTTCCCTTGGTGCTGAAATACCCAACACAGCTCTTCCAACCAAGGAATGGCGGCAAGGAGATCCAAAAATGGTCTACTGGAAGCCCTGGGATCCCACCCTGCCAGGAGGGATCAGGAGGGAGGGATCACCCTGCAGAAGATGTGAACCACCATAGAAAAGCTGACTCCAGACAACAAGCTTGGACAGAGCACCTGAAGATAAAAGATTAATACATTCATAAATTAACTTGAAGACCCAAAGAAGTCGTGCAGCTTGTCACAGTTGCATCCTGGAGCATCCTCAAGCCGGAGCCCCCAAACCCACCCTGAGAAGGGAAATCTCGAGCAGAGGGGAAATAAATCTCACAACAAAGGTCTCCACACTAGTGGGGTCTAAAAAACTGTTTCAGAAGGATTACTAGAAAAAATGGAGAAGTTTCTCACAACTGTATCTAAGCGATGTAGAGTCCTGGGATGTCTCATCCTCTAAGGATCTTGAGCTCTAGTGAAAAAACCACAGAAAAAACAAGCCTGGCAAGGCTTCAGAAGTGCTGTAGGTTGGGAAAACCTTGGGGCTGCTGATAACAAAATCCTAGAAACTCTAAACAGTCCTTCCTCATGTGGTAGCAAACAACAGTAAATGAACACGTAAACGTTGTGTATAAAAAGCGTGTGCTAAGTAAATAAGAATTACAAGAGCATAAGGGACTTAAAAGTTACCACCAGGGTATTAAAATAGGCAAAAAGCATGCAAAGCATCAGATTGCACTTATGTGTTCCTGAGGACTTTCTAAACATCCTGGAGCAGTTGACTTGAATGGCCTAAATCCCAGGAAATGCTGCTAAAATATGGTATCAAATGAACATTTTGCTTTTTTTCTTCAGGAAGGTTCCCCTTTGTGCCTCATTTTGCAGCAATTTGAGAACGTCAAGCTCAGTGGGGGTTGTTGCTCATGTGCATGACCTGGGTTATTCTAGAAAAATAAGTGTGTTATCTTTTTATATATATATATATATATATATGGTTTTTAATAGAGGTTCCTGGGATGGTCTGAAGGAAGTTTCCTGGTGGAGCTGCTGAATGAACCAACTAGGAGAGATGATATTTTGGAACCATGACACAAACACAGAGAAGAACTGGCTGAAAAGGGGAAGGATGGAGGCAGCCCTGGCCACAGGGTCTGTGAGGCTGTGGCACTGAAGGTGGTGAGAGAAGTCAGCAAGGCAAAGAGCAGAATTACAGCCCTGAAGCTCAGAGGAATGGGGAAGGAATGCAAACACACTGTACAAACTGATTTAGGAAGTCACGTCCCTGGAAATGCTCAAGACCAGGCTGGACAGGGCTTGGAGCAACCTGGTGTAGTGAAAAGTGGGGTGGAATGAGATGAGCTTTAAGATCCCTTCCAACCCAAACCGTTCCTCTGTTCTGTAATTAAGAAGAAAGGATTTCAGAAAATGGCAGCTATAAAAGGGTGTAAAATCCCTCCTTCTGTTTGTCAGCAGAGAAAATGCTGAGAACACCAAGCACGTCCTTACAAATACTTGAAACCCAGCGTTCATTGTTTTCACTGAGCATTTAACAAGCTTGGCCTCGTTTTTGGTTCTCTGCTCACTTTTAGCAACTGGAGATGACTGCATGATGTCAGGATCGCATGAAGGGTGGATGCAGTCACGGACAGGCACAAAGAAACTACAGTAGCTGCTTTCCAGAGAACCCATAAAGCTGTTTCAGATGTACATATGTGGTTTAAAACGAGGAGATCACATTTTATGAGTGGCTACAAGTCAGATGTGGGGGGGGGAAAAAAAGGCAGCAGATATATAGTTTACAAAAGAACAACCAAACAATCCCATGAATCACATTTAGGTTTACAAAGGAAGGTAAATGAACCACTAGCCATCTGTGCCATAATATACAGCCCATACAATCATAGAGGAGAGCAGACAGTCCAGTAGAAACCCTTACTTTCTACTCTTCATCTTCTTCCATTTCCTCTCTCTCCACTTAAAATGTAAATGAATACTAAATATTTGTTCTGTGAGCAGCAATAATAATTTGTGGGTCAGATAGACCCTCAACAAAGAGGGTTGGCAACTAATCCAGATCCCTGTACGTTCCCAGCAAAAATCTTTCCATGAAATTTGCAGTTCCACTGAAAGGAGAATAAGAAAAAAAAAAAAGAAAGGGAATTTATTGTAGGATTAGGAAGAGGAGATAAAGAGAGGACAGAGATAGTGGATGGGGCTCCCATAAGTGAAGGGGAGTGATTGCTGGCCTGAAGATAAATATATATATATATAGATAGATAGATAGATAGATAGATATCCATATGAAGGCATATGATAGATACATAGATATAGTTATACATATATTTATATATATATATAGCTATGTATAAAAGAGCATCACTGCACACAGAAAGATATGTCTGCTCATCTCAATTCTCTTTACCAAGAAGAAAGAAGATGCTCAATAAAATTTTAGTACTGTCTCCAAAAGTTCCTGCCCCACAGCCTCCAGAGTTTCTTCTCAGCCCCTTCTTAAGGAAAAAAGCTCAATTACAGAGAACTCCCTCAGACCTTTAATGCAAGTAGTTATAAAAGAAGACTGTAAAAAAGCCCAGCTTATCCAGCAGCGTTGATTGGTACTCATGGATGTAACAGAGCTTGGACACAGCAGCAAAGCAAGAAAAAAAAATGGCCTGGAATGTGATGTATTGGCTGGATTATTGGAAGGTGGTTGATTTGAGAGATTGATGGTTGGACATTAGACATCTCATGTACTGTCTGATAAATCACCTTCATCAGAAGTCCTCCTCTTCACTAACAAGAGTTTTCTGGAGAGAAAAGGGCCATCCCATCTGCAGGAAAGTCCCTGGAAAGCTGGAGCCCCAGAAAATCCTTCTTTTGCTCTTCCAGGGAATCACTGAGAAATTTCTTGTTTCTTGGGTATGTTTCTTCACTGTCCACTTGCTCCAGAATGAGTCTTGTTTCCATCACAGGGCTTTGAGGTGACCAGGAAACAGGCACATAAAATTCTGGCTGATTGCTGTGGTTTCTGTAGGTGCTGCTTGAGCATCACAGAAAAGACCTGCAAGATCATCGAGTCCAACCATAAAGCCAACTCTGCCAGTTCCACCAGAGAACTCTGGGTGAAGATGCTGACACAGGATGCTCTAGAAATGCACTTTTGGAAGCACTAGCAACTACACAGAAAGTATTATTTTCACCTGAAACATTTTTTCAGATGTTTTTGCAAACAAAGAGCCCGAGCAACATGTTCTTGTCCATCAGGACTGGTGGCGTAACATCTTATTCTGAGATCTTTTGAGACATATCCTTTGCTTTTATGACTACTTGGGAGTCAGTGGAGTGAAATAAGAATAAAACTGGGTTTCCCCATTGCAATTACCTTGTCAGTGGCAGCTGTGGCCTGATTCTGGTGCCTTCACACTGTCCATTCACACAGAAGTTTGAGGACAAAGTCATAGCTCAAGGGATAATTGGTTGTGTTCCTCAAAGTCATTGCTGTTCTCCTTATTTTTTTTGTCCCATTTTTCATTAGCAGAGCTAAAATTAGTGTGTGAAATTAAAAATAATTTTAAAAATACAACAACAAAACCCTCCTTAGTTTTCAAGGAGTATTTGGGCGACCTTCCAGGCGTGAATTTTGGTGTTGTGCTGTGCAGGGCCAGGAGATGCAGGACTCAGTGATTTTTGTGGGGTCCTTCTGACTCTGGATATTCTGATTCCATGAACCCAAACCCAGAAAAGAATCAATAGAAATAGGTAATGCTCAGACTTGGCTGCCTCTGAGCAGGACTTGGATATTTGCAAAGGCAATAGTTCTGTGATTCTATGCAAGCTGCTCTTTTTTTGAAATGTTCTTGTTTTTTATTTGTTCCTCTCAGGACACGTTACTAGGATGGAAAGACAAGTAAGGATGGCAGGGGGGGAAAGAAACGCTATTTAATGGTATAAATATGTAGGGCAGCAATGCCAACCACGAAAAGGGGCCTCTCATCATGGAAAACTGAGGCTTCCAGCTTGTGTAAAACAAAGATGCCTTCAGCTCCAGAGGGGACAACCTCGCCCCAGCCCATCCCGAGCCGGGCGCTGTGGGGGGAGCGCATGGGAGGGGACCCTCCCAAAATCTCGGTGGACCCACAGTGACTCTCCGTGGATGTCGGCAGCTACTGCAAATGAGGCTCTGCCTGATTTTGGGGAGGAGGAGGAACAGAGAGGGCAGTTCCAGACGGGCAGGGAATAGCGGGGCTGCGCTGGAGGCGGCTCCGCTGCTCCGGCCGCATCTTGTCCCGAGCATCCCGCATCCAGAGCCGCATCCCGCATCCAGAAACACCTCCAGCCGGGGATGCCGGAGCCCTCCTGACACCAGCCACTCCGCTACGCCTTTTTTTTCGGAGGGGTTTCGGAGGAGAAGTTTTGATGACCCCATTTTCCAGGTAGGCAAGAGTTTTTCTCTCCTCCTACAGTGGTCGTGCTTCTATTTCGTGGTGGGATCTCCAGCTGGGAATAGCAGAAATCCCTCTGGAATTCCAGCCTGTGCCTGCTGCTACTTGCAGGCTCCCCAGCAAGGTTCCCATTTCGTGTTTAGACAATACCTGCTGCAAGAGAATATATATATTTTCCTTTAATTTCAGCTCTTGGCTACTTCGGGTCTTTTTCCAAGAGGTTTTTTTCCATGTGCAAGCAGTGTGGGTCACAAACTATCACCTGGAGAAGATCTGGGGTCCCTGTAGCTGTTGGGAAACTTTCCCCCTGGGTGCTCTGCCCAGGAACTAAAAGTACAGGGCATGTTGGAGTAGTGACAGCAATTAACACTGAAATTCCCTCCTCGTGCAGAGTGCAAGCCATGGGCACACAAACAAGAAGGAAGAGGAGGTGCATCCATAAGAGTTTTGTTCCAAATGGGACATATATTTCTTTTCTAGCTTTATTTAGCGAACATTTGAGTGGAAAAAGTGCTGCTTGCACATGTGAGTGGCACCACAGGCACTGCCTGCTGGGCATGGCCATGGAAAAATGTTGGCCTTGTGCAGCAAGGAGGTTTCAAACTTTATTCTGCATATTTTAGCCATAGCCAGCATAATTATCCTTTTATTAGAGTACTGCAGTTTGTGTGGCTTTTAATTTGCATGACTTTAAATAAGCTCGAGTTAGCTTAGAGAGCAGAGCATCTTAATTTTTGCAAATTTGGGATCAATTTGCTCAGGTGCTGGAGGAGAAATAGCCAGTGCAGCAGAAAGAACTTCAAAAATCTCAGTGGGTGGGATAGGAGAGACCATGGCCCTGCTTTTCCAGGTGCATGAGGTGACCTTTTGAGTGTATCAGAATCTCCTCTGTCTGATAATCTAATGTGAGACTGCAAATAAGCCAGCTAGAACTGGCACATTTGAGTCACTGCAAGTATTTTATCTGCCATAATACTACATTTGGTTCAGTTGCTTGTGTGTTTCTCACGAGGAAAGAAATGAATCACTCAAAAATACAAATGCTGAGAGAAGGCCTTTTGGGAACAACGATCCTGCTGTGGCAGAGAGAGAAGGGTCAAGGAACAAGAAGATGAGCAGACCCAAGTATTCTGACACAATGAGTCAGATCCCAATTTGCTCTTTCCAATACTTTTTTTTTGACTATTTGTGTTCCAAAATTGCCTTTAAACACCCAGAAAAAGGTTAGCCTGGTGAAATCTGAGATTTTCATTTCAGTGTTTTGCAGCAGCAGGTGGAACTTTAAAGCTAAATATAAAATGCTATGAGATTTGCAACAGCATCACAACAGCTAACAATATAGGGACCATTGCCCACCCCAGATTTGGAGACCCTTTAGGTGGGGAAAGGAGTTCCCAGCAGCTGCCCCACTGTGTCCAGAGCCTTCCCTCCCACCCACACACGCAGAGGGAGGGAAGGGGGGAAGGAGGGAGGTGATTCAGCTCGGGTCGAGATGATGAGTCAGACACTTGGCCAAAGGCTTTGGCACTCCCAGCCTCTCCAAAAGTTAATGTCTCCCTCTTCCTCAGCTAAAGGCTGGCTCTAAAATGGTGCTGTCTGAAGGCACCAAACTCTTGTGTCCTTCGGAAGATTGGGGTCTCCTGCAGCTCTGTTTTATGGAGGGCAAACAGCACAAGGAAAGCCTGTAGTAAGGGTAGAGGGATGAAGTCTTGATCTTAACTAAAACACCCCTTTATCCTTACAATATCCTTTACCCCTTCTACTCTCTGTAGCACAACAAAAATTGAGTCACACTGGCCTATGCAGGGACTTCACAGTCATGGAATCACAGAATGGTTTGGATCAGAAGGGACCTTAAAGGTCATTTCATTCCACCCCCCTGCCAGGGGGGTGATCCCTGGGCAGGGACACCTTCCACTGTCCCAGGTTGCTCCAAGCTCTGTCCAACCTGGCCTTGGACACTCCCAGGGATCCAGGGGCAGCCACAGCTTCTTTGTCCAACATGTGCCACGGCCTGCCCACCCTCACAGGGCAGTATTTCTTCCCAATATCCCACCTAATCCTGCCCTCTGGCAGAGGGAAGCCATTCCCTCTTGTCCTGTCTCTCCAAGCCCTTGTTCAAAGTCTCTCTCCAGCTCTTTGGAGCCCCTTTAGGTACTGGCAGGTACCTAAGGTGACCCTAGAACCTTCTGTTTTCTGGGTTAACAATCCCAATTATTTCAGCCTTTCCTCCTAGAAGAGGTGTTCCTTCATGGGACCACAGTCAGGTCTCTCTGCAAACAGCTGTGCAGTTGCTCTGAGTTGGTGGGGGAGGAAAAGGATCCATGGAAAAGGTCTCATTGGGGACATTTGGGTGCTGAGCTGGAGGCACATGAAAGGCCCTTGATGTCACAGGGCTTTGCTGAGCTGTGTCAATCACCTCAAGGCGGTGTTCCCAAAGCATTTGGATCTCTTGTCCCACCCATGCAGGAGATCTCCAAAGAGCAGGAGGGTTTCTTCTTGCCCTAGTTAAAATCTGGCCTAAGATCTAGTGGGGAGGAAGGCTGTTGCTGTTGGGGGGGTATCAGCAGCACTGACACCACTGACCTTCCCAGCACAGACCAGTTTGCAGTGCAGTGGTGCACTGCAGCTGGAATGGGACATGTCCCACCAGGTCACCGTGTGGAGAGAGGTCTCAAGAGATGCAGGGGGAGCTGAGCTGCCTGCATTCTTCAGGAAATGCTATTTCTCATGCAGCTAAGACAGCAACCCAGCTGCAATACTCACTTGCACTGCCAGTGCCACCAAATGCACTCTGAGCATCCCTTCAAGCCTTTGACTCTTCCAAAAGTTCCAGAAAAACCATTCAAGAAAGAAGCTCTCTTTCTTGACTGAATTTAAGACTTTTTTTTCATAACAGACATCCCATATGCCCCCTTTTGGTTTGTGGTGATTTGACCTCCAGGCAGAGAAGCCTCTATGGGCCACCAAGGGGACATGCTGGTTAGTTCTTGTGTCCTCTAGACATAAAGGCGAGCATCCCCTCTTCCTGCATATGCTGGTGACAAGTGTCACTTGAGTGTTGCCTGTGAATGTCTTTTCAAAGCTTGAGTTCTTTTGAACACTTATCTCACATTCTCAAGAACTTTTCAGACTAGATCTCTTTATTCTTCTGCTGCTTTAAATTCTCACAACCCTACATGAAATATACCCCCATGTGCAGCTGGACCTGGTGATGGCTTGAACATCAAAGATGTTCACTTCTTCTAGTGGTTGTTTATTCATCCCTTCACTCCATGGGTTGTGAGGGCTACAAAACAGTGCTGTCCAGCAAAGACTTTTGTACCCCTTCAGTATACACAGGTATCACCACCCACATGGTGACCTGGAGGTGGAAAGAACCTGCTACACACATTCACTGGTGGCCTGGCCAGGCAGGTGAAGAGAGAGGAACATGGATGTGTGCACCTGTGTGGATCAGGGGTGATGGAGCTGATGGGGACATGGTATGGTCGGACACACACCTGGAGAGAAAGCAGGGACTTGGAAGGTCCTGATGCACTGCCCATAACTCCACCACCTAATCCCTCCCTTCAGACTGGCAGAGAAGCTAAAGCAGTTATAAATCATGTTCCAGCAAAGGAAATATTTTAATCACTAAGCTTTCAAATCAGTATAAAAATCTGCATGAGTGGCACAGTGATGTGTCCCAGTGATGGAGACATCTAGTTGGTCACAGACAGGGTCTGTGAGGAGCATTGGATGGTTTTCGGTCATCCCAGCAGAGTTAGGAGGTTGTGTATTTTGTTTAACATGTAATTTGTGTTTTTCCCACAGGCATCTGAGTATCCTGAGGGACTGCTGAGATGTTCCGACAAGCTTTGTTTTCCACTCTCCTTTGTGTGACTTTAGTTCCTCTCCACGCTCAGTTTGATGGGGATTCTGGAGATGTCAGTCCTACTTCCTGTGCAGGTACTAATGCAAATAACTTGGGGCACCTTTATGGGCAGCAATTTTAACAAAAGCAATGGTCATGATCACTTGTAGAACCTGCTTGCCAGGAACTGACAGTGGGACATTCCACCTCTCCTGCCCCTTTGCACTCCTGTGGTAACAATCCATCTGTAGGGAACACTGCCCTCAACCCAAAATCACATTTCTGGGTTTGCGTTGGAGTGCAGAGAGGTAGAGATGGAAGAGTTGGGGTCTGCCAGTGGAGATGGGAGAACTGGGGTCTTCCAGAGGTGGCCTCCCAGCAGATGCAGTGACAAACACCAGTCAGTCTCCAGAACTCAGCTCTCTATCTGATGCCAGAAAATTGTTTACTTTAAATTTGATTATTTCATCGCTTTTCAGTTGCAATGCAGAGGTGATTTACTTGTCCAGCCTAATTGCTACAAAAAATAGCAAGATTGATTCACTATCCAGTGCTCTGTTAATGGTTGGAGTCGATGATCTTAGAGGTCTTTTCCAACCATAATGATTCTGTGATTCTATAGCAGATCTTAGGATTTAGAAGTCCTGGCCACTGGGGAGACATCTAACCCAAATACAGATGTCACTTGTAGAGCTAGGTGGGACTTGTGCTTTTCCCAGTATCGCACTTGATCCAGGTTTCTGGGGGACAGTGAAGGGGGTGCATGAAGTGCTCTGACACGATCTGAATAATTGTCTCCATGCAGAGAAGAGGAACTGCCCCATCAATGTCTACTTCATCATTGACACCTCGGAGAGTGTTGCTCTGCAGACTGTGCCCATCCAGAGCCTCGTGGACCAAATAAAGCGGTTCATCCCAATATTCATCGATAAACTGGAGAGTGAGCTCTACCAGAACCAAGTCTACATCACCTGGCAGTTTGGGGGGCTCCATTACTCAGATGTGGTAGAAATTTACAGCCCTTTAACGAGCAGCAAAGACATTTACCTGCCCAGGCTGTCTGCTATTAACTACCTTGGCCGGGGCACCTTCACGGACTGTGCCATCTCCAACATGACACAGCAGATCCAGACCCAGATGGCCACCGGCGTGAACTTTGCAGTGGTCATCACCGATGGCCATGTCACTGGCAGCCCCTGTGGGGGGATGAAGATGCAGGCTGAGAGGGCACGGGACATGGGGATCAAGCTCTTTGCGGTGGCCCCCAGTGAGAAGGTCTACGAGCAGGGGCTGAGGGAGATTGCCAACCTGCCGCACGAGCTGTACCGCAACAACTACGCCATCACACAGAAGGACACCCTGGACATCGACGTCAACACCATTGACAGGATAATCCAGGCTATGGTATGACATGCTGCACGGGGTCAAGAGAAGCAGTGCAGGGATGTGGGGGTCATTTACCCCGTTGTTGGGATTTTGGTAGAGCTCTGGAGTCTTTTTCTGTACTTAACCAGGGCTCCTTGGTTTGTGGCCCTTGTTTCCCAGCATGTCTGAGCAGGCTGCCACCCTAGTCCTGGCTCTTGCTGAGGACCAGACCCATACCCTAGCCTGCTCCCCCATCCAGGGACACATGGAAGAGCATGCCACACTGAGACACATGCTCACCATCAGCATAGTCCTTGAGACCCCACCTGTGAGACACTGTTAATGGGGGGCTCTGCTGAGAGCATCTTTACAGCCAGGAGACCTTTACCACTTCATCTCCCTCATCCCAAGGAAGGGTGGGATGCTTTCCCTTGGGGCTGACCTCCTTAACTGATTCTCTTCATCCTTTTCTCTCCTTTGCAGAAACACGAAGCTTACGGCGAGGTGAGTGAGCTGCATCTTTATGCCGGTGCCACACGACACAGGTTTAATTTGCCTCAATTAGAGAAGACCAGCTTGTACCCCAGAACAGCATGGACCTCTGTGGGATGGGTCTCTGCCCACCTGTGGATCAGTGCAGAGTCTGGGGACATACCCTCTTACCCAGTGGTTATAATGGCACTCTGGATTCACTCCCTGCCTCTCTCTCACCTGTTATGAGTTTGGGTCTATGGAATAGACTTGTTTCATCACTTTGGAGGCATGTTCCCCTTCTGCAGGTGCTGCACAAGCTGAAGCTCCACAGGGAGAGGGTTTAGCATACAGAGGGAGGAGCATGCAGGTGATGCTCCAAAGGGTGTGTCTGTCCCCTGAGGACCTCGGATGAACAAGCCCCCATTGCCTCTGATGCTTGTTCTTCCAGGCTGGGCCCAGAGCCAAGCTGTAATGAACATTCTCATGGAAACTTTCTGCTCTTAATGGACAGGCAGCACTTCTCGGTGTGCCCGTTGCTGCCACAGCCCTGACCCAGCTGGAGCCACAGCAGATTTTAGCCCTGAGTTCATGGGGAGAGGTGCATGCAGAGCCCTGGGTGTGGAACCAAGCTGAGTTTTGGATGCACACTGCCCCAGCAACATGAAGCAGTGGCATGCTGTTTAATTAAACACCTCCCATTTAATTTCTTGTATTTCAGTGCTACAAGATGAGCTGCTTGGAGATTGCAGGTCCACCTGGTCCCAAAGGATACCGAGGGCAGAAGGTAAGGAGCATTAAGCTGTGGGAAAGACAATAATGCCCTGGCCTGTCACAACCACTGCAGGATGCCCTAGACCCCACCTCAGCTGCACCCAGGTGGGAAATAACCCCTCAGCATCTGCCTTGGCTCTGGGTGACACAGTACCACACAGCCAGCACTGGTGTGCCCATGTCCGTGCCAAGGCTGCCAGCAGAGCTGAGAGACATCCAAGCATCCACCATGCACCTCCAGCACCTGAGGACAACAGGAGTGAGGCAGCAGCTCTCCCTGAGTTTCCCGCTCTCAAGGGCAGAGCTCTCACGTTCATAGAGTGTCCCAGTCTCCTGCCCCATCCCCAGACAGTCTTTCCCTGACTTCCCCAGAATAAAGCAGGTCCTGCTATGTCTGAGCAGGGAGCACGATGCTACCTGAGAAATTGCCATAATCTCAGTCAGCACCAAGCTTGGATTTACACTGGATTTTTCCTTTCTTTAGGGTGCAAAGGGGAACATGGGTGAGCCAGGCTCCCCTGGGCTGAAGGGACGACAGGTGAGTTGTGGAAAATCCTCCCCTCTGTTTGCTCTTCTAAGGACCTCAAGCTAAATCTCTGTCTTCCTCCCTGAAGGGCGACCCAGGTATTGAAGGTCCCATCGGATATCCTGGTCCCAAGGTAAGAACCCCATAATCAACAGCTGAGCTCTTTGCATCCTCCTACCTGCCCATTTCCCACCCCAGACCCCTGTTCTCCACGGCCTCCACTCCCTCTCTTTTCCCAGGCACTAACACAGTGATTTTCTTCTTCTTTTTTGTCTCTTTTCTTTTGGTCTAGGGTCTCCCAGAAGGGACCGGAGAGAAGGTGAGAAGGAAGACACAGAATGACTGGCTGGGCGCTTGGCAGAGGCTGTGCTCCTTTCTGATGCAGGGAGGGAGAGATTAGAATTGCAGGCATGGGGAGGGATTTCTGAGGGCATCCCAAAGCCTGTCTCATCCTTCAGGCATTGATCACGACGTGGTAAAGTGGTGATGTTTTCAGGATGTAGGTGGTGGGGGAGATGTAGACACAGTGCCTGACTTCCTCTCCTCTTTTTCTCCCAGGGAGAAATTGGATCTGATGGACGGAGGGTAAGAAAAGATATTTTCTAACTTGAATGTTGCTTCAGCTACCAACCCTTGGAGTGTGTGCTAATAGATTGCACTTTTTTCCCCCCTTTGATCCCAGGGTGCCCCTGGTTTGGCAGGCAGGAACGGCACTGATGGACAGAAGGTAACTGGGAGCACTGGGAACACCCCATAATGTCGCTGCTGCTGTTTCATTTCTTTACCCTTTCTTGTCCCCACAGGCTGTTTAGTTTCTCCTGTGCCACATGCTGGCTTTCTGTTCTGACTGAGGTTTCTGTGACCTTATTTGCACATTATTTTGCATGTCTTGTAGAAATACATGAAGTAATTCAGGATGCAGAAGTGAATTGTAGAATATCCTGAGTTAGAAGGGACCCACAAGGATCATGCAGTCCAACCCCTGGCCCTCCAGACACCCCAACAATCCCACCCTGTGCCTGAGGGTGTTGTCCAAACACTTCTTGAGCCCTGGCAGCCTTGGTGTTCTGTGCCTGACCACCCTCTGGGGGAAGAACCTTTCCCTAATACCCAGCATAAACCCCTCTGACACATCTTCATGCTGTCCCTCTGTCAGCAAGGTCTCTGCAGGACTTCGAGGGTAACCTTCTCTGTGCTCAGGCTGAGAAAGTGATACAGCCAAATAATTTCAGTGTAGATACCTTGTCTTGAGTGTTAGTGACCCCTACAGGACACGGACATAGAAAGCTTTGCAGAAATTTGATTTTCAGGGCAGTTCATCATAGAATCTGAAATTTGATCTCTAAACTTGTTCTTTGTGTTAAAACCCTAAAGTCAAGTTAAAGGGCCTGGCTTTGTCCAGTGGCCAGTACACACTGGCTTTGCTCTGCACTGTCTCATGTACCCAGCTCAGGGTGTCTGTGAGCTAATAACAGTTTTTCCCTTTACTCAAATGCCTGCTCAAACTCTAAAACAACCTTCAGTCCCTCCCCTAAAACACTAAAGCCCTTCAGACTGCCCTGTTGTCTATCTGGGAGAAGCTGTCTCAGCAATGAGTAAGCTGTTCACCCAGGGCACATGTGCAGGATAAGCATACCTGAATTCCCCCTACCACTTGTGACTTTACACTGTTTTTTCCTTCTCCACTTATCTCTGCACACCCCACTTCTGTTTAAGGAATACAATTGCTATTTATTACCTGGCTGGCCGCAGGTAAGGTCAGCAGATGATGCTAAAAGTTATTAACTGTTAACAGGAAAAGCTGTGTTTTCCTTCAGGCACCTACAGCTTCTCAGTCTTTTTCTTTTGAATGCAATCTCTCCAGGGCAAGCTGGGGAGAATTGGACCACCGGGATGCAAGGGTGACCCTGGTGACAAGGTAAGAGCACTTTATTCTTCCATCAGCACATCAGAGGTATAGCTGTTGGGTGAGTTGCACATGAAAAATGGTAGCCACTGAGAGGTTACTGGCCCATTTGATCTGATCCCACACATGGGATCTCTGCAATGGGGAGCACAGCCTGATTTTTCTGTGCGTCCTTTCCATGGATAAGTAAGCTGGGAGCTCCCAGCATCACTCCCACAGAGAGAGGAGGAACTTCCCCTTTCATCAACACTGAGACAAGCAAAAACTACTTTAGAACATTTGATCTATTTCTAATGTCTTTGATTAGAAATTTTTATTGATTTTATTCTACAGGGAAAATGTTCCCACTGTGAATTATGTGGTTCTTTGTCCTTTCCTCCCCAGGGCCCTGATGGCTACCCAGGAGATGCAGGAGACCAAGGTGAAACAGGAGATGCAGGCATAAAGGTACAAATGCTCTGGATACCCAGCAGAGTGTGGACAGAGGCCACCAGTGGGGACAGCTAAACACCATTTCCTGTATTTACTCCTAAATCCTACACTGCTTTGGGGTCTGGATCCCATCACCAGGCACAGGAGCTGAGGGAAGAGCCTTGCTGGCCCTGCTCCTTGGGCAGGGCAACTGGTGCACCAAGAGGCACCAACTCATGGTGCAGAGAGCTGAGAAGACAGGCAATGACCATTGCTCTCTGCCTCTTTCAGGGAGACCCTGGCCGGCCTGGTCGCAGTGGACCCCCAGGACCTCCAGGAGAAAAAGGAAGCCCGGTAGGTTCATGCAGAGTTCAGATGTTTCCAGTGTCTTACTATGGTCTGCTCCATGTCAGAATCAACTGCATGGCCATGCTCAAAGGTGGCTGCATCCTGGTGATCCACCAGCCCACCAGCATGGAGATTGCACAGGGGGGTTGAGGGAGCTCTCCCACCATCTGTGTCCCCACTAATACAGTGGGAAACAGGAGAGGGGACCACACAACACTCCTGCAGCTGCGCAGAGCAAAGTGAGGATGGCTCTTGAGCGTTCATCCAGGGCAAGGAAAAGCAGAAAAATTGGACTTGGAATGATTTCTCTTTCTGTCTGGACCATTCGTAGAATCACAGGATGGTTTGGGTTGGAGGGCACCTCAAAGATCATCCAATTCCAACTCCCCTGAACCTGACCTTGAACACTTCCAAACATGAGGCTGAGATAGCCTCTCTGGCTTTGGGCAGGGCTGGACAGATGCTGTAAGGAACAGGTGACAAACCTATTGTTAGCTGGTGGCAGAAAGGTGACACAGCATCACACTGCTCCAAAGCTGGAGCCCGTGCTCGTGGCAGTGACATTTGGGCATGTAGGGTGTGTGGAAGTAGAAGCTGAGTGCTCATTCACATCTCAGTTCAAGGTGGATTGCTTGACACAGGACAAACTCTGTTTCTTTTTCTTCTCCAAGGGACTTCCAGGCAATGCTGGAGCTCCAGGACCTTCTGGAAACAAGGGAAGGAAAGGTGAAGCAGGACCCCCTGGACCCAAAGGAGAGCCTGTAAGTGTCACAGTGGGCACACCATGGGAACTCGATGTGTTTTCATGGATGAGCACTGAGAAACTGCCCTGTTCAGCTTACCTGCCCTTTCTTGTGCATCCCAAAAGATGTGCAGATGCTGATATCCTTGTCTCTCCCATCACAGAGCAGTACTCCCATAATCCTTAGCCTGACGTTAACCATTTCACCTTAGAGAAGCATCCTGTGTTCCTACATGACCACAAAGACCTGGCCAAATTGTTCTCTAGCAAGTGCCCCAAACCTCTGGCTTCTTGCTGGAGCTCACAGAGTCAAGATCTAGTGGCCATTATGGTTCACCTCTCTGACAAGGGCAATGTCACAACATCACTGGTGCCACACAGACCCAAGTTAATATGATGGGGCCCTGCAGATTTTGGGGAGTGGTTTGGAGATGATGTTCCCTAGCACAGCTCCACCAGCACCAAGGGGCCAGAGCCCAGCCAGCTTGTGTCCTTGTGGGGAAAGCAACACTGGTTGAGCTGGAAGTAAATCAGAGTCTTTAATCCTGAGGGAATGAACCAGGAGTGTTTGTGGCCACTGTGGTGACCACCCTCCTGAAAGAACAGTCTGGCTGTGGCTTCTGAAAAGGAAGGATGGGCATCCCTGCTCCCCTGGTGCCAGGCACACCCTCACTAAGGGGGCAAGCATGCATCTCCTGGGCCTGGGGGAAGAGGTAGGACAGCCAGGTGTCACTGCTCAGGTGCTCATCCACCTTCTCACCCCCTTTATGTCACCTCCTGTGTCTGCCAAGGGTCGACGTGGAGATCCAGGAACAAAAGGCAGCAAAGGCACTCCTGGAGGCCCAGGAGAAAGGGTGAGTAGAGCAACTGCCCAGACCATTGCAAAAGAGCCTGAGGTGGGTGGGACTGGTGTGTGGGATGTGCTACTACCCAGCTCTGCAGTGTCCAACACCAGAGCTGGGAATCACAGGTCCCACTGTGTTGTACTCCTACTGGCATCAGGTACAGCCTCCTCCAGGGCTTGGTCCACAGAGGGGATGAAGGGCACTGAAGCTCAAGGTTAAGTGGCACATTCAGAGTCCCTGCTGCCCTGACACTGTTTCAAGCCAAGAAACACCAGATTTGAGAAGGGCATCAGGTCTCCTCACTCCATGGAGCACTGCCATGCACACAGATAGCATTGGAGACATCCCTGACCAGGAATACCTTTACCCTCCTCACAGGGTGATCCTGGTCCAGAGGGTCCTCGTGGTCTGCCTGGTGAGGTTGGAAACAAAGGAGCAAGGGTAAGCATGGGGCAGGGGTTGGTGACAATCAGAGGGAAGGGGGAGCACTGCTGCCATCCAGGGCAGCTTGCCTGGCTTCCCTCCTCGTGCTCATCTCCCTCTGTACATTCGTGTGTCTTTCTTTGCTGTGCAGGGAGACCAAGGAATGCCGGGACCCCGAGGTTCTCCAGGTGCTGTGGGAGAGCCAGGCAGGATAGTAAGTCATGCTTATGTGACCTTTGCACTGAGAGCTTGTCCTACTGACATAAGCTGCCTGCACTGACCCTCCTGGGGAGAACCTGCATGACCTTTCCTCAGGGAGGCTCAAAAATTTTCCCAGAGGCCCCTAAATAGAAGTCCCCAGACTCAGGAGTCAGTGCTTCTCCATCACTTCTGGTCACAGGTGTTCCCATGACATTATGGAAGGGACCCTCAGAGTGGGTCACTGGGAAGAGGGAAGATGGGACTCCACAAGCATCCATGTCCTGGGTCTGTGGATAGTGCAGCACTCGACTGTGGCAATAGTGCTGTGACACCCGTGTGGCTCTAAGGGACATGGGAACCCAAGTGCTGAAACAGTCACTATGACAATAAACTCTTCGGGAAGGGAGATGGCTCTGCAGCACCATCTCAAGAGCTGGATTGTCCAGCACAGTCCCCTGTGTGGCCAGGGGAAGAGAGATGGTTTGTAAGGGAACATCCTCACCCGCTGTCCCTGCTCTCCCCAAAACTATCCTGCAGGGATCACGTGGGGATCCTGGTGACCTGGGCCCAAGAGGTGATGCTGGACCACCAGGACCAAAGGTAAAGTTCATGAGTGAAACTGCATTTGAAAGGGTGGGCTTGTGTTCCTATTTATTTATTTGGAAAAAAAATAAATTAAAAAAAAGGTAGTTTCCACCACAGAAACTTGTGTGACTTGGAGACAGAATCAGACCTGAGCCTCCCTATGGGGCAGAGATGTAGGTCTTGTTCCAGCCAAGGCATCTCTGATTACAACCCAGATATTCGGGGTTGTAATATTCGGGGGCACCCCTGGCATGTGACATCCCCAAGATCCTGTGAATCCTCATTCCACACAGCCATTCCCAATGCTTCAGGGCCAGCCATAGGAGTCTTGGCTCCTGGTGGTGTCTTGCCCTGAGGAAGATGAAAGTGGCTGTGACTGTCACACCAGGCACCACCAGGTCAGAAAGGCCAGGTTTGGGATCTCACACATCTCTTTTTTCTACCAAAGGGTGACAGAGGCAGACCTGGCTTTAGCTACCCTGGACCCAGAGGACCACAGGTACGTTCTCCTCATTCAGCACATGAAGAAGTCTGTTTCAGTGGATGCTGCTGGTGGAGCTGAACAGCCTGAGAGAAGAGGGAAGGAGGAAGAAAAGTGATCAGAGAGTAGAGCCTGTGATAAGGAGAAAGGGGGTTGAACACCAGGATTGAACCTGGCCACAACTCCATCAGTCTCATGGCAGAGGTGCTGGGGACCTCAGTGATGGGGAGGTGGCTGCACCCACCACCCCAACCATCAGCCTGAAGCTACACCTGCTCTTCAGCTTCTTGCCCCTCACTGCAGACTTTGGGTGTGCACAGTGCAGGGCCAGTCAGGTGCTGACCTCTTTCTCCTGTCCCTTTGCAGGGTGACAAGGGTGAGAAAGGACTGCCGGGACCCAAGGTGAGTTGTCTCCATCACCTGTTTTTTTTTGTGCTGACTGAAATGCCAAGGAGTTGTCTCCCAACCCTCCAGGTTAATGGCTATGGAGCTTGCCCTGCCAGCAGCTGCCCTGGCTTTTTCCTGCAGCTTCGAAGCCTGGCTGTATCTCCCAAGCTCATCTTTTTTTGCAGCCATCTGAAAAATGCACTGCAGATCTTCTTTTTCCTTAGTTAATGCCTGTATAAACACTCTTTATTTGCTCTGCACTGGTTTAGAGGATGCTCTCCTGGGCCAGGCAGGCATGTGTTTGTGATGCAGCAGTGCCTTTGCCTGAGCACATCCAGATGTGCTCCATACTGGATCTGTTTTTCCTTCCATTGAGCAGGGAGCAAGAGGTGAGCTTGGACCGAAAGGAGGGCAAGGGACCAAAGGAGAGAAGGGGGAACCGGTAAGCAGACTGCCCATACTGACTGCTGGGTCAGTGTCCCCTCCCACAGCCCTGCCAGCTGTGCTGGGGATGACACTGCCCAGTCTCTGTCTGCTCTGTGTCCCCAAGCTCAGCTGTGGCAGACTGGTGACTGTGCTTAGCAGGGCTGTGCCTGACGAGGGGGTCAGGAGGAGCCCTGAACATCACCAGCCTTGCCTAGGAAATATCTGAGCCTTCTTTTCTTCTTCCCCAGGGTGATCCTGGCCCAGGAGGCGAACCTGGATCCCGTGGTCCACGTGGTGAACCAGGCCCTGAGGTACAGTCTCATGGCATCATGCTTGTGCAAATGCTGTTGGAGGGGACAGCAGCTGCCAGATATGTTTGCTGGCTCACAGTGGAGCT
>WBMV01008151.1:177717-192784 GCA_013396655.1 Campylorhamphus procurvoides
CCCTCCCCTCCCCTCCCTTCCTCTCCCTTCCCCTCCCCAAAAAGCCACATTTTTGATGGCTCTAGTTCCCAGAAAAGGAACTCACGGGAAAACTGTGTTTGAAATCCCTGTTCTCTTTTTACAGGGGACCCCCGGCCCAGCAGGAGACCCTGGTCTGACTGTAAGTAGCCCCTGGCGCTCTCCCTGGTGGGGTAGTCCTGGCTTTGTCATGCACAAAGAACAAAACAGGGCATCAGGTCCTGCTGCTGCATGGCAGAGGTGGCTTGTGGCTTCCCATGGATGCCAGGGAAAGGAGGGAAGAGGGAAGGCAAAGGAGAGCCTTTCCCTTAGAGGGGACAGAGAAGAGCATTCACCCCCACCCCTTTTCTGGCAGGATTGCGACGTGATGACCTACGTGCGAGAGACGTGCGGGTGCTGTGGTGAGCAGATCATGATCTCTCCCTGGGAAAGGGAAATGACCATTTGAGGGATGGGGGATGAGGAAAAGGAGCCACTAGAGAGGTCACCTCATCCTTCTGCCCCTTGAGCTACCCCTTGTGCTGAGGTGCCAGCTGTGGATGCTTGGTGTGCTCCAGCTGTGGATGCTTGGTGTGCTCCTCTCCCTCCCTACTTAAAGGAAGGAGAAACAGACCGAGCATGGAGCACATCTTGGTCTCCCTCTTCCCACAGATGGTCTCTTCTGCCCTGCTGGCTGTTGTTCCCACCATCACTGATTTTGTTTTCCTGTTTCTGCCCTTCTCCCCAGACTGTGAGAAGCGCTGTGGGGCCCTGGACATCATGTTTGTCATAGACAGCTCGGAGAGTATCGGCTACACCAACTTCACCCTGGAGAAGAATTTTGTCGTCAACGTGGTCAGCAGGCTGGGCTCTATTGCCAAGGACCCCAAGTCACAGACAGGTCTGGATCATGTGGGGACAGAGTAGGGCATGGGGAAAGGAAAAGGGTCTTGGATCTTTTCAGCCTCCATGTTTATTTTCCATGGCTTTTCACGCCAGCTGGACAGGTCTTTGAGTTTCTCTGCTTCTCACTGAGGATGCAAAGCCGAATAACGTGATGTTTCATTGGCAGGTGCCCGTGTTGGGGTGGTGCAGTACAGTCACGAGGGGACTTTTGAAGCCATCAAGCTTGATGACGAGCGCATTGATTCCCTGTCGAGCTTCAAGGAAGCAGTGAAGCGCCTGGAGTGGATTGCTGGAGGCACCTGGACACCATCTGCCCTTCAGTTCGCCTATAACAAGCTCATCAAGGAAAGCAGGAGGGAGAAAGCCCAAGTGTTTGCTGTGGTGATCACAGATGGGCGCTACGACCCCCGGGACGATGACCAGAATTTAGGGGCCCTTTGTGGCAGAGATGTGGTCGTCAACACCATCGGCATAGGAGACATGTTTGACCAGCCAGAGCAAAGTGAGACCCTGGTCTCCATCGCCTGCAACGAACCCCAGCGAGTCCAGAAGATGAGGCTCTTCTCAGACCTGGTGGCAGAGGAATTCATTGACAAAATGGAAGACGTGCTCTGCCCAGGTCTGTACCTGTCCTTTCATGGTTCTTATTGGAACTGGAGTTTTGACCCTGGGATTTGGGGTGGGGGGCACATATGTGATCACAGAGACACTGTGTCCAAGTAGGTTACCCAGTAGCTCTGTCATTCATGGTGTGGCTGACCTTTACATAGCCCTGGACTCAGAGTCCTTCCTCAGACATAGGCCAGCCTTTTGGGGCACTCCTTTGGAGTTCCTTGTAAGAGATCCTGTCCTGCCGCTGCCGGAGGGAAGCGGGATGGCAACACATCACTGAATTTTTCTTGTTTCTTTTCCTTCCAGATCCACAGGTCGTTTGCCCTGAGCTGCCCTGTCAGACAGGTAAACATTACAAGTAGCTTCATGCCATCTGCACAAAGTCCAGGGGGAAAGTGCTCCTCAGGAGTAGGAGAGGGGGGTGCAACCCTGTCCATTCCTTTTGGATGGCAGGAGTTTGAGAAATAGTGTTACTTTAGAAAAGGAGAGGCTGAAGGGTTTCATCTACCGCTCTTTTCCCGTCTCTCTGAGTTCTCTGCACAGGTAGGTACCAAGTGCACTGTGTGAGTGCACCAGCAAGGCTCATCCCTGATATTTCCCCCTGTCCAAATTCCTGGTTGCCATCTGGTTCTGACCTCCAAACTCAAGGCAAATCCTCCTTGCTAAACTCTCCCACTCATATGACCTTTGTAGCAGGAATCTCCTTGGAAGGGATAGGGGCAGAGCAGCCGGTAGGGATCAACTGGAAAATCACAAGGTAGTGGACCCAAAGCTTTGGCTTCTCTAACGCTGGCTGTATGTAATTAACAACTAGCTCAGGGTGCTGGATTAAAGGAAAAGGCTGTAAGGATCCTCTGGTATAAAGAAGACAGCTGCTGGGTGCTGAAAGTAGCTTGACTTGGTCAAGTTTTGCTTGTTGAGGGGCAGATAGGCATCCTGAATTCTTGTGATCCTGTCTATCTGAGTCCCTGTGCCTGTTTAAATACAACAGAGGCACTCTGTGCTGACATACACAAAGTTTAGAGGTGACTTAAGTTTTGCCAGTTCCTGCGATTTTTATCCCTACTCTTGCCATGTATGTTTTTGTGGAGAACTCCAGTTTCAATTGAGCCTCATGCAGAATATCAAATTCCTTTTTTTTGCACACAAAGGAAAGGAAAACTGGTCCCAGAATGCATAGAAATCTGAAGAAAAGCTATAATCATTCCTGTCTAAAATCTCTCACTGGTATTTTGAGTATTTGCACCTGGACATGCAGGGGACACAATATCCAACCATGATGCTGAGCTCCTCTACCGTGTCCTCTGAGGAGCTTTGTCCTGCCAATCTGTGCACAAGGAGGTGACATCCCCATGCCACACTGGTGGTTGCTGGAGTGTCTTCAAAGGTTTTGGTCTTTGCAGCCTTCCCATTTCCAAGGAACCCAAGCAGTGGCACACTTGTTTCTCCTAGGCTTGGGCCACCAAAGCCCTCCAAAGCAAGGTGAAGTTGGCAGTGCTTTCCTTGTAGTGCACTTGGGTGTTTCTCTTCCTGACGCAAGGTGAGAACAGTTCGCTGGGACCTGACAGTCATGGGGACCAGAACAGAAATGACCCAAGAAGGCATCTGGGGTGAATCCCTCAAGACATGCTGTGGGAAGACCATGTCATGTACAGGCAAGACCTGTGCCCCAGAGAGCACAGGAGGTGGAGTGGGGTGGCTGGGTAGTGTTGGCCTCCTGTGAAAGTGCGAGTAGACCCATCTCAACAGGGGCAAAAGTCATGCTAGGTCTGGTAAATCAAATTTTAAGTAATAGGTAGAGATTCAAGGGCCTTTGGGCAACGAGCCTTCCACCCCTTACTCTGCATGGTCTGTGGTCTAAACTATGGTTGCTGCCATAGTTTAGAAGGATTTGGAATGATCACACCTTGATGGCAAGGGAACTTGTTGGATGGGATGTGACGGAAGGCACGTGACAGAGCCTGGGGATTCTCTGCTGGGTTCTCTAAGAACATCTCATGAATTAGGGTCAACTCTCATGCAGATCCTCTGCATGGAGACTGTGCCCTTCAGAGGGACACACCTCTGGGTGCCCACCTGTGGCGTTTTGAGCCCAACAACACCCAGTGAGTACGTCCTGTTGTGGTTCAGGTCAGGGAGGCAGCAACACCAGCCCTGTTCTTGGTGCCACAGCTCTCAGAGTGGCAGTCCTGGCACTCTTAAGGGGCAAATCAGTTGTACCCCAGCTTAAGCCTGGGTATTGTCAGCAGAGTAAAGCCAGGGACAGGTATCACATACACACAGTTTTCTCCTCATGCTGCTCCAGTGCTTTACCTAAGGAAATCCAGATTTTCCTGGTTTTGGGACAGAAATCTTGTGTCTCATCAGTTCGTGCTGTACTAACAGGATGCTGGAGGGATTAAATGCTAAACAAATCTGACCCCTTGCTTCATAGAAACCGCATGACACTCTGTGAGGCTCTTGCTAACCCATGCAAAAGGCTTTGCTTTGAGCTTTGGGGTTTTATTCAAAGTCAAATTCAGCACAGCCAGGTGCAGATGGAGTCTCTCAGGGTCCTGACTAGCCCAAACACTACACAGCTTTGGCTAGAGTCACTGCCTTGAGGCTGAGTGCCAGGCAAGGAGATCACGTAATGCTGTCCCTTAGATGTCTTTCTGCCTTACAGCATCATTTGTATGGTTTGCACATAGCACAGTCCAAAGCTACGTGATGGGTGATTCCCATTTGCAGAAAGAATTGGACCCCCTGGCCTTTATCCTGAGCACTGCTCTTTCTCCACTGTGCCTGTACTGGATGAGTAGGGACTAGGCAGCTAAGGTTTTCTGCAACATTCTGAAGTTGCTCAGTTGGTTTGTGAAAGGTTTCAATACAGATCCCACAGTTCCTCAGACATAAATGGCAGAAAGATGTAAAATCTGGCTTTGGTCTTTACTTCTCTGTCCTCGTTAGCTCTGTTCTTCTCTGGTGCAGTGCAGGTAGGAAAGCCAGGTGGCTTTCAGACACACAGCCATTGCTAGCAAGCCCTGAAAATATTCTTTTGACGCTCACTTGCAGATGACAGGAACCCTGGGAGCGTAAACCCACTTATTTTCCGCCCCATGGAAGAGGGGGTCAACATAGATTTCCCCAGCACCATACACTCGATCGCCCAGTTCCTAAACTCCACGCGGGAATCCCGGGACCCCAGCGTGTACACCCAGCTGGTGGCCACTTTGGCCTTTACCGCCGAAAAAGCCAAGTTTGCCACTGGAAATGAGCGGCAGGAGTGGATGGACTTGTTCATTGACACCTTCAAAATGGTGCACAGCGAGATTGTGGGGGACCCAGAGACTGTGCTAGGGCTGTGCTGAGACCACTGTTAGAGGTCGTGGTGAAGGCGGGGGTTGAGTGGAAGTGGGAATCATTGTTTCTCGAGTGCCTGTGTGGCAGAGGGGACAGGTACATTGGCAGGTGCTTTTAGTTTAGGAGAAACAGAGGCAGTGGAGCAGCTTGGTTGCATCCTTGGATGGGACACAAGGAGCAGTCCCCTCCAGCTTGGCTGGCTGATGAGCATGGCAACTTTCCCCAGCAAGGTCAAGGGATGCTCTTGCTTTGCCCATTGCTTTTTTTTTGCATACAGTCTAACAATCCACTTTCCCCATGCCTTCCTATGCATGTCTTTGATGATCCCTTCTGAAGCATCTTCTGCATCCTCTCTCAGTTACTGTGGGGCTGTCTTTAGGTTCTGCAAGGCTGACAAAGCAAGGTACAATTCCCACTCACCAGTGACTCTGTGGAACCCCTTCAATGAGCAGCTGGGGGTGTGGGAGGGAAGGAACAAGCAGTAATGGGAGGGGGAGCACCAACACCTGGAGAGTACTGCTCTCAGAAGGCTCATTCAGCCTTTTTCTCTGCTTGTACATCTGTGTTTCTTCTGTCTTAATTAACAACATGTACCTGTCCATATCCAAAAGACAGATGCTCTGTTACATAGGGCAGGGTGGTCCAAAGCAAAGATTCTTGACTGTGCAGTCACACCTCTGTGTGTTATGTGAGCTCTTTAAAAGCAAATACCTAAACTTGATGTAGTACAGCCTATTTAATCCACACCCAGTGCTAACTTGGTTTGGAGACCTCAGACCCACCACTTGCACTGCAGGTATGTGTGTTTAGACAAGGAGGGATGTTTCCATCAGCTCAGCTGCCCCTGGTTTTCACAAAGTCAGGCAGGTGAGTGTCATTCCCACCTCCAGTTTAACTATTCTCAAGCCTTATTTAGAGGAAATGGGATTTTGTGTGCAGACAAAGGAGTAGAAGTACTTATTCTAACTGACGTGGTATTATTGCAATAAAGTCTCCTGAGCAAATGTCATATTTAATGGGCAGGAGGGGGATGTACCATCTTTAGAAACATGATTGGGCTGTAATATTTCCAGTGGTAAAAAGTGAAGCCAGTTGCCAAGCTCAGGCATGGGGATTGCCTTTGAATTTGTTGCAGTGTTCTCCCAGGGTTTCAACACTTTTTTATTCCCAGACTGTAAGGGACAAGGAGCTCAGAGAACTCTGGTACCAGCATAGAATAGAGGGACAAAGAATTCTGAGCACTTTACATGGTATGCTCCATGTTCTAGGTGGAGGCAAAAGGATCAGCCTGTGCCTGAATCTGGTCATAATTCACATATTCCAGATAGTCTGTGCAAAGCCAAACTCCTCGTTCCGTTTTGATTTGAGCCTGTTGGGATGCAGGACTGAACTCAGAGTAGTTAAGCTGCTCCAGCCATGATACCAGAGGAGAAGCCCCCAGACCACATTGATTTGAAGAGAACATCTCAGGGCTGGGACATTTTGCTGAACAAAATGAGGACTGGGGAAGAGTTCAGCAAAGGGGGCGTTGATTTATTTTAATTTCCTCACACAGAGGCTACTTATTTCACTTGCCTTGGAAATAATTCCTAGCAAAAAATTGGAAACAAAGTTTTTTAACCTCTCGAAGCCCTTCAGCTCATTGATGGGTGCAAGGGGAGAGGGAGAAAATGTCTCTTTGCCTGAGGAGTGTTTGCATTAACCCTTGTTAGGCAGAGGAAGGCAGTGAAGGGGTGTTTTTTTATCATAATCCTGACTAATTCCACTGATAAAACCAGATGGATTTCATCTCACCAACTGTTCCTTCAGTAAAGCTCTTGGGCAAAGGAAGGACACAGAGAAGATGATGGGTAAAGGATGGTCTGCACCTCTCCAAAGACACAGGAGGGGTTGGGAAAGGGGGAAACACCAGGAAGAACAGGGAGGTCAATCCCCATCTCACTGTCATCTCCACTGTCAACACTGTGAAAGAACTGAGGAAACACGAGTTCCTCAGGTTTTAGAAGCAGGAAAGGGTGGTTGGGTCCTTGGCCTCTCAGAAATGGGAACAAGCTGCAACCAGAGTGTGAAACCCAACGGGACAAATCCCGTTTGCTGCCTCACATCTTGTTACATTCCCATGGGATAACTCATATGTAAAGGCACCTTATCAAGCAGCTGGAAGGCTGTCAGATGCTCATTGTGCTGTTGCTGGAGCTCCGTGGAGTGATGCTGGCCCCAGCCACCCTGTGCTTAGCTCAGAGCTCTTAAGGCTATTGCACCAGGAGTGCAGGTGCTGCCAAAACAAAGTGTCCTTGTGACCTGCATACCAGGACCTGCAGCATCACCACACCCCTTAGACATCATTTCTCACAGAAGATTGGGCAGAGGTGAGTATGTGCCTTTATTGCTTTAAAGGAGGGGAGGTAAAAAGTGATACGGCAAGAGGACGTGGCCTCAAGTTGCACCAGGGCAGGTTTAGATTGGATATTAGGGGAAATTTCTTCATTGAAAGGGTGGTCAGACACTGGCACAGGCTACCCAGTGGAGTCATCATCCCTTGAAGTGCTCAAAAAATGTGTAAATGTGGTGTTTAGGGATATGGTTTCATGGTTAACACGGTGATGATGGGTTAATGCTGGACTTGATGATCTCAGAGGGCTTTTCCAGCCATAACAATTTGGTGATTCCGTGATTCTGTGCTGACCCCAGGTGTAGCACCATTCAGCACCAAGGAAGCTCTTTGTCAGGTTGGGTTTGCTCAGAGTGTGGAAATTCAACCTAATGTGAAAGTCCTATCCCCAAAGTTACCCCTTGTTGTCTGAAATGGATCCTGAAGTTGGGGCTGAAGTTTCAGAAGTTCAGAACTGCTGAAAAGTGGTATGGTCACTGTCCTGCTACCAACTCAGGGGGAATGCAGGGGAACACTGGATGCAATACACATAACTACAGCAAAAGGATGAAACAATGCTCCCTCACCATCAGCTGACTCCAAAACCAGCTATTTTCTTCTCTTTTTCTTTTTTTTCTGAGCTCATTCATTTCATATTCATATATTTATATGCCCACTTCATGGACAGGTGCTCTTCTACTTGACTAAAGAACAATGTCACACTGTGTTCCCTTCAAATATCAGTCTGATGTCTGTCACCAAAGCTGCTTTACTATGAACACATGCACCAAGAAAATCAGTCTTGTTTTCTACCCAGTCTTTACAAGCTCTTCAGGAATTAGTGATTGCTGATTAAACTACCCTGGGTGAAAAGTAGGAAAACATCCTACAAAATCTGTCTGTGAGTTGATGGCCTTAGGCTGAAGGATGAAAACTTTAGATCAGATATTAGAAAGTAATTCTTAAAGGCACTGCCACAGGTTGCTCAGAGAAGTTGTGGACTCCCCATCCCTGGAAGTGTTCAAGGCCAAATTGGATGGGGCTTGGAGCAACCTGGTCTAGTGGAAGGCATCTGTGCCCATGGCAGGGGACTTGGACCTAGACAATCTTTAAGGTCCCTTCCAGCCCAAACCATTCTATGATTCCATGATAAGAATAATTCTGAAAGTAAACCACTCTCCAGAAGTAACCAAGAGGTTTGCAGGTGCTGCCTGCTATTAATCTCTGGATATTCCTCTCAGAGGTAAGAGCTGGGAACTGATGTAGGACAGTGGATGTAATTCTGGGACTGAAATGCCCAGACCTGTAATGTCATGGAGATCTATCATAGGTCCCAGAATTTACATCCAGTAAGACCCAGTGCCCAGGAGATGAGGACATCAGGAGCAAAGCTCCTCCATTATGAGCTGCAAAGACACTCTTTGGCAGCAAAGTGGGGTTGGTTCTTCTTTGGATACGGGTGCACACAGGCAACTCCAGCCCAAATGGCCTGAGACAAGCCCCAGGAAGATAAGAACCTTAGGGTTCTTATCCTCCCAACTCTTGTCTTCTTCTTCTTCCTGCAGAGCTTTCCGTGGCCCAGTGCACCCAGCGCCCCGTTGACATCGTCTTCTTGCTCGACGGCTCGGAAAGGATCGGCGAGCAGAATTTCCAGAGCGCCCACCGCTTCGTGGAGGAGGTGGCCCGGCAGCTGACACTGGCCAGGAGCAGCAGCGACACCATGAACGCCCGGATCGCCCTGCTGCAGTACGGCAGCGAGCGGGACCAGGACGTGGTCTTCCCGCTCACCTACAACCTGACAGAGATCTCCGACGCCCTGGCGCAGATCAAGTACCTGGACTCGTCGTCCAACATCGGCTCAGCCATCATTCATGCCATCAACAACATTGTGCTCAGCCCAGGGAATGGGCAGCGGCTCGCCCGGCGCAACGCTGAGCTCTCCTTCGTCTTCATCACCGACGGCATCACGGGGAGCAAGAACCTGGAGGAGGCCATCAACTCCATGAAGAAGCAAGATGTGATGCCCACGGTAGTGGCTCTTGGGAGTGACGTAGACATGGATGTCCTGCTGAAGCTTGGCCTTGGGGACAGGGCAGCCATCTTCCGGGAGAAGGACTATGACAGCCTCTCCCAGCCCAGCTTCTTTGACAGGTTCATTAGGTGGATTTGTTAAATGAAGGGCATGTGCACATCCTCCTCTCACTGATATACACACCCCTGATATTCCCTCTTGTATTTTCTTCCCTTTATATGTTTGCTAGCCCAGAACAGCTGCCCTTTGGGTCCTCCTTTCTAGCCAAAATCCAGAGCTCTTTTTTGATCTTCATGGTGAAGAGTCATGTATCTTACATTTATGGTGCTAATTAAAACCCAAATCGAAGCAGGATACAGAGCCATATGATGTACTTATGTAAAGCCTTACACACACCAAGCCATGATTTGTGTACGTACTGTAATCCTAGGAGGGCTTATCAGAGAAACAAGAAACCATTCTGGTGTAGAAAGACCAAAGAATAACTCTAGTTTTCAAAAACTCTCAATATTCCTTAGTGCCTTGGTCCTCCTTCCATGGAGCAACAGGGTGGTGTGAGAGGTTTTGCTGCCTTCCACAATTGTCTGCAGATGCTCCTTTTGGGGAGTCTATCAATCCTAAATTTCACAAATCATCTTTAAGATCTTTATTTTCCTGTGGCCCATATCTCCTGTGATTCATTCTGCCCTTCATCAGAATCAGCTCTTTTATTACTGCACCCAAAATCCCGGCCAAGAGGGGCCTCTCAGAATCTCACAAACTACAGGGCAGCCACCAGAGCTGCCTCCCTGTTATCCCAGTGTGTTCAAAGCACCCCTGGTGCCTTCTTCCAACTGGTATCTGTTGAGCGATGCCCATATTTGAACTTGAATTGTGCTGTCTGCAAAAATAAACAAACCCTTTTCACCCTATCCTGAAAAAAGCCTCTTTATTCTGTAGTTCGTCCCTTTTTTTTTTTAATTATTTTTAATGAGCAGCTGGTTCTCCTGGTTCTAAGCTGGTAAGTCCAAATAATCATGGCTTGGATAGGAAGGGAACTGAAAGACCATCTCATTCCAATCCTTCTGCCATGGACAGGGACACTTTCCACTAGACCAGGTTGCTCCAAGCAGTGGCCTCAAACACTTCCAGGTGAACCCTGGTCATGCACCCTGGCAGTGCCCATCCAGACTGTGATGTCTCAGCGTGACAAGAACCATATCTTCATTACTCACCTGGTTCATGTTCCTCATCTATTTATGGGTGAGATCTCAAGTGCCCTTCTTTGAGGGCTGTGCCTTTCCCTGCCAAAAGGGTGTCTTGGCACCTGACTTGGGCTTTACATGCCTTTTCTTCAGCCTCTCTTGCATCCAAGTCAGGGGAAAGCATTCCCAATCCAACCCCTCTGCTATAGCTGGGAAAGCTCACATAAAATGCAAGGACTTTTACAGGCAGTGGGATCCACATTAGCAGCTGGCACCATTGCCCAGGAAAAGAACACACAGACACCAACCAGATTGCAAACCAGCACATGATCTCAACAGGCTCTCCCAAAAGACAGGCAATGGAAATGCTGTCCATTGGCTTAGGAGATTCCAGGACAGAAGATTTACAAGGTAAACACAAGAAAATCAGTCAGCAGGCAAAATGCTGCTCTAAGGGAAAGAGGGAGGGAGTGGATCAATATGCAAGGGGGTTCCCACGAGGTGTGTGGCTTCATGTTTTGCTGATCACTGCTGTGTAGGTGGGAGATGCCACATGTTCAGTCAGAGTCAGAGCTGCTGCTTGAGCTGCTGCTTGAGCCACTGCAATGCTGGGGGAAAGAAAGCATCTTTAGGCCAACAGGGAAATGACCCTCTTTTACAGCATTCCTGAGATGTGTTAGTGACCCTGTGGTGGGTCCCCGGTGTTGTGGGAGGGCTGGGTGTTCTCTATTACTTTTTTACAGGGCTCTTTGTGTCAATAAAGCAAATTCCAGAAGGGTCTTGCTCTCTGCCAGCAGGACAAATGCCAGAGGACATCACTTTCAGAGCTGTTACCCAGCGAGGAGTTTGATTTTTTTGGGAAATGCTCCCACTTCCAATGTTGGAACTGGGCTGTGTTTACCATTCCCTCACTCAGACCTGCTCTGGACAGTGCCCATCCCTCAAATGGCATTTTCTGCAGAATATACTCTCAGCACAAAGGAATTGCTTCATCTTTTTTGCTTTTGTTTGCTTCTGTTTGTTTTGGTTTTTTGTTTTGCTGGGGTTATTTTGTTTTGTTTCCTTTAAGAGGAAACTGAGCAGTTCTTCTAGCAAGACAGTGAGTGAATGTCCCTTAGAGAGGCACAACTCACTCTTGGGTGAGCAGGACAGGTCCTAGGATTTAAGACACTGAGCCACATCACCCCTTTAAATGGTCCTAGGATTTAAGACACTGAGCCACATCACGGCTTTAAATGGCTTTGAGGAATTTCAAGTATTGCTTTTGAAATTGCTCACTTAATATGACTCATTCTTGACTCCCCTTAATCTAGTGGGAGTTCCCATATCTAAAAAAAGCCACAGGGGTTTTGTCATTCCACTCCAGCCACCCCAGGGTGGGAGGGGAGAGGTCCAGCTGTCTATGCCAGATACTGTGCCATGGGGAAGGGGGTTCTTAAGGAACACAGAAGGGATAGGGAAGTGTCTGCTGCCTCACTCTTACCTTGCCTCCGTGGTGCTTGGAGTGCTTCTCCTTATGGTGTTTCTTATGGTGCTTCTTATGGTGCTTCTGGTGACAGTCAGGGGGGCATCCCTGTGTTCCTGGTGGTCCTGGATGGGGGTGCCCATGGAGATGCCCATGGGGATGATGGCCTGCTGGGGGGTGCCCATGGGGATGATGGCCTGCTGGGGGGTGCCCATGGGGATGATGCCCATGAGCAGGTGGAGGAGGGCATGGGGGACACACAGCAGGGCCACCAGGGCAGGGACCAGTGCCGGGACCAGGGTATCCAGGGGGAGCAGGAGGGCAAACTGCAATGCCACCAGGGTAGGGACCAGTGCCAGGACCAGGGTATCCTGGAGGGGCAGGAGGGCAAACTGCAATGTATGGTTTTGGCATGCCTAGGAAGAAGAGGGGGGCTGTTAGCTGGCACAGACAATGCAGGGAGCTGGTGAACCCATGCACCCAAAGGGTCCCTCCCACTCCACCTCCTCCTCCCAAATGACATCCCACACCCCTTTGTAATCCCCCCAGGTGCCTGGGCCATTGCCCTGAGCTCCTCCCTGAGTCCTGATGGCTGTGTGGTACCCACAGCCCTGTCTGGCCCCACGGCCCCTCACCTTGGTTAGGGTCACACATCCTCAGAGGTCTGCGAGCTGAAAGGGAAGGACAGGCACCATCAGTCACCTCCTGCCACAGGCATGGACGTCCCTGCCCACCCAGCAGCTGGAACCTCACTCCTCTGTCCCACACATCTGCCCCAGGCACAGAGACCCTGCTCGCCTCCCCAGCACTGCCATCCCCCCCCACACCCCCACAGCCCCCCTGTCCCTTTGGGGGACAGTGCCAACCCCCAGGGCGACTGCCCCCACCTCCCTGCACCCCCAAAGCCACAGGGTGGGTGCTTTCCATCCTTAATGGAGAGAACAAACCCGGGTGCCCAGTTCATGTCCCCATGGACCACAGGGGACTGAGGACACGTGTCTGGGTGCAGTGCCAGCCATGGGCTCAGTGCCCCCTGACCCCTGGATGCTCCCACTGCCTCTCCCCCATGCCCTGCACTCACCAAACCTGCCGAGAAGCTCCCAGAGGAGGCGATGCTGGCAGCACTCTCTGTCCCCGGTGTGGGGCACCTGTTAAATACCCTGTCCCTGCCCCGGAGAGGAGGGGAGCGGCGGGCAGAGGTGACACCGCCGGGCACCACCCTGTGCCAGCGCTGTCACCACGGGCAGGCAAGGAGAGTCAACACTCCACTCCCAGCCGGCACAAAGGTCCCTCGGGTCTAATAAAAAACAGGCGATGGAGAGCAGTGTTCGCAGCTCCCGAGCTCGTCATGTGAGGGGGTGAGTCAGGCGACCCCAAGGTGAACCCTGACTCAGTGTTCCCATCCCAGGGACGGACAGGGGTGACCCTCCCGCACACAGTGGGGTGGGACTACGGGATTTAGGGTCCAGACTGTGACAGCCTGTTGATATATGAAAGCCATTTATGCGTTAGAATATATGAATTATTAGTCTATTTATATACTTGATATGAGAAATCCATTCCTATATTAGAATTTATGAATTGTCTAACATAACAGGACGTCTGCAAAGGTGCTTTTGGTTATGTAAATTGGAGGAAAAAGTTTATATATATATATATTACTAACTCTATTCACTATAGAATATATGAATTATTAGTCCATTTATATACTTGATATGAGAAACCCATTCCTATATTAGAATTTATGAATTGTCTAACATAACAGGACGTCTGCAAAGGTGCTTTTGGTTACGTAAATTGGAGGAAAAAGGATATATATATATATATATATATTACTAACTCTATTCACTATAGAATCTTTGTAACCAATCAGAATGTAGCAAAAAGAGAAAAACAGGATGCCTTGCCCAGGGAATTGTCTAAGCAGAAAAATAGTGATAAACAAGTGAACAGGGCATGCGTCGAGACATAAGGTCGAAAGTTTACAGTGATGGAGACTACTTTGTGAGACCCCCAAAATGAGGAAGAAACAGAAAGGACCACCAGAGTTCTTTACTGCTCATTCTCCAACAGAGAGACTGATGTAATCAGAAGTGTAAAATGACGTGAAGAAAAGAGCCTGTCTATTCAGTTTCCTGTTTATTAAAGTGTATAAATATGTAAGTTTTGTTTTAGAAAGTGAGCGAGTTTAGCAAAGCTATTCACCCCCTTCGAATAACAAATACCTTCTACTCAAAGATGCAAACAAGTCTCTGAGTGGGTTTTATTAGCCAAAGTTTTTTGGCATCACTGTGACACTGCTCGGGGTGCTGGTGCCAAATTTGCTGGTTAATCCAGGCCGATAAAGACCTGCCCAGAGTAGGTGCAGGTCCCTTTGAGCAGCAGATATTTGCTTATTGAACGTTGGGGAGGAGAAAGGGGGGATGGCTCTGCCCAACCCACTCTGCCCATGCTGTGCAAACACGAGCATCTCGTGCACTTTTCTGCTGCATACACAAAGCATTTCCTAAAAATCTATTATGTACTAATAGCGTGTACTGGTAATCTCATACATATGCATAACTGGGCATAACTGGGGCGGTGCCCTGCCTGGCACTTGTGCAGATTTTGGGTGGTTGTTTTGCTTCCTTCCACTTCTCAGGTGATATTTTGGGAGGTCTTCATCGGTTTGAACTTTTGAAGTTTTTGCTGGAGGCATGCCCTGTTTAGTCGTTTTTCTCTGGAAAGTCCCTTAGAATGTTATTATCGATTCTGTGGCTGGTTGTGATAGCCTAGCTGGATTCTGATTGGGTAACCCTGAAAAAGTGCTGTTTCAGAATTTTTGTAGCTCTTGGCTAGGCTCCTGCAAAAGATATATCTGCAGCTAACAAATTTTCGCACATGCATAGCCAGAAAGCTCTTGCAACTAAAACTTAAATCTTATAACTAAACCCCCTAAAGTTATACCAAAAGCTTTAAAATATTTAAGCTAAAGGGTCTTATTTATACAGTTTCTCATCAGTGCTGCCACGGTGTGCAGGTGAAGGAGACAGTATCTGCCATCACCGCCAGTCAACAGGGACAGGAGGCAGGACTGGATGCCCTGACTTTCAGATCTTCCTCTTGGGGGATCGATGGAGAGGGAGCAGAGATCCTCCCATGCCATGCCATGCCATGCC
>WBMV01008152.1:10308-51041 GCA_013396655.1 Campylorhamphus procurvoides
CGGGGCGCGCCGGGAGCCGCCGGGCAGCCAATGGGGAGGCGCCCCGCGCGCGCCGCCAGCCTCGTTCCCGCCCTCAGTCGCACTTCCGGCGGCGCGGGGGGCGGACGCTCCGCTGAGGCGGCTGAGGCGGCGGCGGGGCCGACGTGTCGCAGCGGGGACCCGGCGACATGGTGAGGGCGCGGGGGAAGGTGGGCAGGATAATGCGGGGCCGCGGGTCTGTTCTGCCCTCGGCCCCGCTGAACCGGCGCCGTGTCCCCCGCAGGAGCTGGAGGCGATGAGCAGGTACACCAGCCCGGTGAACCCGGCCGTGTTCCCGCACCTCACCGTGGTGCTGCTGGCCATCGGCATGTTCTTCACCGCCTGGTTCTTCGTGTATCCTCCGCGGCTCGGCGGGGCGGGGGGTCCCCTCCGGAGCGCAAATCATCCCCCCCACAGGCCCGGCCTGCCCTGCCCTGTTAAAAGTTATCATAGCCTTAACCTCGCTCTTGCAGCTACGAGGTGACATCCACCAAATACACCCGCGACATCTACAAGGAGCTGCTCATCTCGCTGGTGGCCTCGCTCTTCATGGGCTTCGGGGTGCTGTTCCTGCTGCTCTGGGTCGGCATCTACGTGTGAACCTCTTTTTTTTATATATGCATTCCTTTTATATTCCAGCAGAAGGAGCGGCCCCTCCTGTATCAGGCGTGGCGTGAATAAAAGTGGCTGTGTGACACTCCTGCCTTGTCCCTGGATCGTGTTCCTGATTCCCTCCCCTTCCCAACGCTGGGATTTGCCCAGTGGAAGAGCCCTTTTGGAATCCAAACCCTGTCCCCAAATCCCCTTCCAAATCCCTCCAGGGCTGGCGATTCCACCCTTTCCAGGCAGGACTTTTCCCGGATATCCAATTTAAAACCATTCCCTTGGGAGAAAAGTGGGATCCCTCCCGGCTCCAACCTCCTGGCAGGGATTTTTGGGAAGCCAGAAGGTCCCTCCTTGCTCCTCCTTTTCTCCCCGCTGGCACAAGGTCCAAGTGCTTTGGGATAGTGGCCAGTGTTATCCCAGATTTCCATGCAGAAGCATTCCAGTGCCACCTTGTGTCCTGGTACTGCCAGGCCATGGAAAATAAATCCTAAATCTGCATTTAATCCCCCCAATATCCTGTGCCGTGGCATCTCCACACACTTTTATGGGAATGCTGTGCCTGTTCTCCTCCCAAACCAGGAATTTTATGGCTTAGCAGGGGGAGCAAAGAGCTGGAAAGGCCTTTCATTAATTCCCAAATTAACTGTCCGGTCCAGAAACAGGGAGGCTGGAATTGTCTCCCAGCTTTCAAACAATTCCCGCTCTGAAACAAATCCAAGCCCCAGTTTCTCATTTGGGAAGGAAGATTTCCTTCTGGATCCTTCTTGGATCCTTTGGGGTCTGCCCTGCCCTCTCATTTTTTCTCCTTCCTTCTTTTTTTATTCTTCCTTACTCCTTTTTTTACCTTTCTTCTTCCTTTCTCTTTTTTCCTTTTTCTTTCTGCTTTCTGCTTTTGCTTTTTCTTCTTTCCTTCCTTTTCCCCTTTCCTTTGTTCCTTTTTCCTTTCTCTTTTCCCTCTTCCTCTCTTTTTTCTTCTTCCTTTCTTTCCCCCTTCTTCCTTTATTCCCTTTCCCTTCTTCCTTTCTTTTTCTTTTCCCTGTTCCCTTCTTCCTTTCCAATTTAACTTTTTCCCCCATTTTCTATTTTCCTTCTTCATTTTCCTCTTCCCTTTCTCTTTCCTTTTTATCCCCACCCTTTATGCCTGGCCCCAGTGTGTGCACATCCAGAAATTCCCATGGATTCCAGACTCAGAACTCCCTGGGAAGGCAGGAAAGCACCAGGAGCCATCCTTGGATACAAAGCAGTATTTATATACTTTATTCATACAGGCACATTTACCTCCAGCATAAAACAAAGTCTAAATAAGCCAAACAAAACAAAACAAAAAAACCGGAAATCCGGAGACTCAGCCCCTCAAATTCAGCAAAATATAAATACAAATCAGGAGGAAAAGAGGGAAACCACGTTTGTCCCCCCACAAATAAAAACCAGGGAGAGAGAATAACCTGCTACAAATGCAACTCTACCAACTGGCTGGCAAAAAGACAGTGATTAAAGCTGTGGCAGCGACATTTAAACCAACAAATTAGTGCTTGACTGGCTGCTTTTTTATTTTCCTTAATTCTTCCAGTGGTGCCAAAGTCTCTATTTACAGGCTTTAAGCTCTGACAGCAGGACAAGAGGGTTGGGAGTTTGCTTTTGAAACAAACTTCCCAAAGATCCCAAGTTCTCCACGCTTTTGTCTTCCTTCCTTCCTGCCGGGAATGTCTCTGGATAGAGAGGGATTTCCAAATCCAAGCTCAGAATTCCCTCCGTGCCACGCAGGGAAAGGCCTGATTGTGAACTCTCTTGGGACTGATTGGGGACAGGGATGTGTTTTTTGGGGGGAGAAATCCATGCAAACAGCTGGTTCTGCAGGCCTGGAAGCAATTCCATGATTTTAATTTCACAACCACAACCCCCATTCCTGCCTCGCTGGATCCCTCCCGTGGAATCCTGGAATGGTTTGGGTGGGAAGGGACCTTCAAGCCCCTCCAGTTCCGTGGGCAGGGACACCTCCTGCTATCCCAGGTGGCTCCAGCCTGGATTTGGACACTTCCAGGGGTGGAGCATCCCCAGCTCCTCTGGGAAACCTGTTCCACTTAAGGCACTATTGACACCGGGAGCTCCATCCCCAATCCCTGTCCTCCCCTGATCCCAGGGACTGCTGCTGGCTCCATGGGGGCAACTCCAGGAGCTGCCTCATCCCACTGAAGCCACGGGTTTTGGAGGCAAATCCACGGGAAAACACCATTCCCTGGGGCTGTTCCATGAGGAAAAAGGCACCAGAGGTGTTTCCAGGCACTTGGGTTTGCTGGGAATCCTGCTAAATCCCATGGATGAAAATCGTGGGGACACCTGAGAGATCCCAGCTCCTCCTGGGCCACCTTTGATTGATTCCTTCCCTCGGGAGCGGGCTGGGATGTGCCAGGAAGTGTTGGATAAGGAGGGGGATGGATCTGAGGGGGTGATTGCAGGCTCTGACCCTCCCAACATCCCCTGTTTCCTTTCCCAGGGATGTTTATCCCAGCTTGCCATCACTCACCTAAGGAAGGACGAGCCAGCCTGGGCCACTGATTGCCAAGGGGACAATAAACCTGCCAAGGAATTCCCTTCCCACATTAAAGCCTGGAAAAACCACCCAGGGCAGGTGGAGGGAAGAGCCCTGAGCTGCATCCAGGTCTTTTCCCTCAGGATTTCAGGGAGAAGCTTGGGTATTCCCAAGTCTCGGGGTGTCTTCTTGTCCCTCTGAGCTTCCCAAAAATCGGGTTTTCCGGCTGCTTGGCTGCTCGGAATTCCCTGCTCACCCACTCTTTCCTGCTTCCCAGGATTCAGTGGATTTGATCATTCAGTGTTTGCTGCTTCCAGGCCTAAAGCCCTGACCTGGAAACCACCACCAGCCCCAAGGGATTCCACGTGGAATTTTAGGGCTGTTTTGCTGGGATAAGCTCAGGAGGCAAAAGCCAGATATCCACAGGGAACCATCACTTTACCTGGAATAAAAACCATCCCATTTTTCCAGAGCAGCTCCTGAGTGTCCACAGGATCAGGGTGTGGCGTTTCCCCCTTGCTGCTTTCCTTAGGGAAATCCCTCTTGGAATAACCTGGAAGCTGCTGAGCCCCCAGGAATGCAGACAGGATAGGGACAGGATGAAATTCCCAGGGTTTTTATCCCACTTAAAAACCCCCAAATAACTCAGTAGTTTAGCAAGTTAAGGACTTGTAACAGCAACCCATCCCAAAATTCACCCAACACAAGTGCTGTGGGAGGGCAGGGACACCTCGGAGCCGCTGCCATTCCCACTTTTTGGGAGACCACTGCCCTCTCCCGAGGATCCTCGTGTTCCCAGGGACTCGGCCTTGCTCTGCAGGGCATTCCAGGGTTTTCCAGCAGTCTCTCCAGAGGGTGCCATTGGCTCCAGAGCCAACCAGGCAGCTCCCACATGGATAAAAACGGATCCCAGCGTGGGACAATCCCGAGCCATTTGTCACCCCTGGGTCGGTGCCGAGTGTCCCCAGGCGTGGAGTGGCCCCAGCAGCAGCTTTGGGGGGAGTTTTATCCATCCACACCTGGAGCTGGTGGGATTGAAGAGCACAGGGAGGAGGTGGAATGATGCTGAGGCTGCTCCGTGTCCGGGTGTTCCCGGGAAAACGTGTCCATGGGCAGCTCCCGGGGCCAACCAGAGGGACCAGCAACTCCAGTGTACGACTTCCAGTATGTCCAGGCACGGCCTTGCTTTCCAAAGGCCAAACCCCTTGGAAAGGGCTCCAGTGTTGATGCAATTCCAGTGTTGGGAAGAGCCGACGTGGCCCATGCACAGCTCCCAGCCGTGGAAGGAGCATCCCTTTGGGATGTGGCGGAGCCGGCCACGCTCGCTTCCCAGTCCAGTGTGATGCTCCCAAATCCAGTGTTGGAAGGGGAGGGCGAGGACAGGGATGTGGGAAGGGGGGTTTTAGGTCCTGTGTGTGCTCAGTGTCACCAGCCACCGGCATTCCAGCTCCGGAGCCGCCGCAGGACACGGGCATGAGGGAATTCCCGAGGCTCCCCAGTGGCACCAGTCCCCCTCGGAGGGCACTGGTGGCTCCCGGGAATCACTCACAGAGCCAGTAAAACTGGAAGTAATAGTCAGTGAAGAGCTGGCCCAGCTGCTCCGGGGAGGCACCGCAGTCGGCTCGGCCCTGGGAATGGGAAAAGGAGCTCACACACAGGGACAGGACTCCAGGAGGGAATTCCACAGGGATTACAGGCTGGGAAAAATCCCCCTCCCGCTCCCCATGGACTCGTGGTGCCACAGGATCCTTCCAAAGGGCACAAGGAAGGAGGAGCAGCTGGGGGGACTCACCGGCTGCGCCACTCGGAAATGGTAGGAGAACTCCTGGAAGGACATCATCAGCAGAGGCCAGCGGTGTGTGGTGTCCTGGGAAAGGGAGGGAAGAGCTGGGATGAGCACAGGGATGAGCACACTGAGGGAATGGCTGGGGAGGGACTGAGCCCATGGGTGGGATCGGGCTCTGCTCCCAGGGAACAGGGACAGGAGGAGAGGGAACGGCCTCAGGCTGGGCCAGGGGGGATATCTGGGAAAATTCCCTCATGGGAAGGGTTGTCAAGCTTTGGAACAGGCTCCAGTGGTGAACCTCCCATCCCTGGAGGAATTTGGAAGCCTTGTGGATGGTTTGGGGTGGCCTTGGCAGTGCTGGGAGAATGGTTGGACTCGATGATCCAAGAGGGCTTTTCCAACCCAAAGGATTCCATGTCTGAGCATGAATTCCCCCATGGGGTGACATCCACAGGTGTGGATCCTGGATACCTGTGCTTCCATGGTGTCCATGGAGCTGTTCCTGCTCCCGGCCTCCTGGCAGGGATCGCTGGAGACGAGGCCACAAAGGGACACGGACACAGCAGAGGAGGAGCTGGGCAGAGAGGGCACAGTGAGAGCCTGGAAGTGGGGACATCCATACCCCCTTCCCCATGGAGACACCCTCTGGGGGCACTGGCACATCCAAAGGGTGATCCTTTGCATCCCTGTCCCACTCACTTCATCTCCAGGGTCAGGTTGGTGTCCACGGCCGTGCGCTGGTTCACGGGGATGCGGAAGCTGAAGTTTCCAGCCCTGGGGACACAGAGTGAGGATCAGATGCCACCAGGCTTTGGGAAGGCTTGGACAGCATTCAGAATTCCCAGTGGGATAAGAACTCAGCTAGGAGATCTCCCCATCACCAAACACATTCCCTGAGGGAAGCACTGGGAGCACCAGCCCCTCTTCCCACAGAGTGACATGACAAAACACTCTGTTTTCTGGAAATGCCAGAAAACCTCCAGGATCTGGGCATTTCCTTCTTCCCACGGGGCTTCCACCACCATCCCTCCCTCCCCTCTCACCTGCAGGCGTCGGAAGTGGCGCAGTACTGGGAGTGGATGGCCAGGTCGATCTCCAGGAGCCGGATGGATTCCAGCACTGGGCTTGGCCCTGCCAGGGGGCACAGCGGGATGTTTAGGGCCAGCCCAGGGAGAGGAAGGCTGGGAGGGTGATGGGATGGGTGGGATCCACGTACCATCCGTGTGCCGGAGGCTGCGGCGCCGCCGGGAGATCCAGGGGTCGGAGGGGGGCTTGGATTTGGCCTGGATGTGGGAGAAGGGGGAGGAGGGGCTGGCATTGGGGCTGCCGAAGCTCTGAGACCTGTCAGGAGCCTTGGGCCACTTGGAGTAGGAGGAGGATTTGCCGGAGAGGCCCCTGGATTTGGCTTTGATGTTCGGCGCCGGGAGGAGCGAGGGCTGGCTTTGGTCTGTGGAAAAACGGGAGAGAGGGATGGGCTGAGAGGGTGGGAAAGGGTTTGGGATCATCCTGGCACCTCCTCGGGGAGCCAGAGGAGCTGTGGCTGCCCCTGGGGCCCTGCAAGGGTTCAAATCCAGGCTGGACGGCGCTTGGAGCAACCTGGGAGAGTGGGAAGTGTCCCTGCCCATGCCAAAGGGTGGGATGGGATGAGCTGGAAGGTCCCTTCCATCCAAACCAGTCCAGGGTTTGATGATTCCATAGGGAGCTGGGGATGGAATGAGGTCACACCTCAGGAGGAGCTTCCCGTGACTTCGTGCTGGAAAAGTGGGAAGCTCCAAATCCCTTCCAGCTCCAACTCACCCCTGGCTGCAGGATCAGGGATGTCTGAACTGTGCCAGAGGGGCAGAGAAGGATATAAAGGGTCAATACAGGGATATAAAGGGTAAATATAGGAACACAGAGGGTAAATTCAGGGATATAAAGGATAAATACAGGGATATAAAGGGTAACTATAGCGATATAAAGGGTAAATGTAGGGATATAAAGGATAAATATAGGGTTATAAAGGGTAAATACAGGGATATAAACGGTGAATACAGGGAAATAAAGGGTAAATATAGGGATATAAAGGATATACATATGGATCTCAGTGATAGAGAGGGATATAAAGGATGGACAGAAGGATAGAGAGCACAAAGGAGAGGGAAGAGGATGAGGAAGGGGGGGAACGTGTGGGGACAGGGATCTGGAATGGCTCAACCTGGAAAAGGGGAGACCAAGGAGACCCTCTGCCAGTGTTGGGGTGTGACACAGGGACAGTGCCAAACCTTGGAGGTGCCCCAGCACCACTGGGAATNCTGAATCTCAGCCCATTATCCCTAATCCTAAACCTTCATCCTGAACCCTAGCCCATCATCCCAAATCCCAACCCATCATCCCAAATCCCAAACCTTCATCCTGAATCTCAGCACATCATCCTGAATCCCAACCCATCATTCCAAATCCCACACCTTCATCCTGAATCCCAGCCCATCACTGAATCCCAACCCATCACCTTGAACCTCAGCCCATCATCCCAAATCCCAAACCTTCATCCTGAATCCCAACTCATCATCCCAAATCCCAGCCCACCATCCCAAATCCCAGCCCACCATCCCAAACCCCCTCTGGTGACCCACCCTGCTCCGGGGGGCTCCTGCCCCCATCCCCGTGGGCCGTGGCCGTGGATCGAACCATCTGGGTCTTATCGATGTTCTGGCTTGTCCTGGAATGCAGGAATTGTGGTGAGATCCCGGACTGGGACAACGGTGTCCCATGGTGGTGGCAGGAAGAGGGACACGGAGCCAGGGGAGACATGGAGGGACACGGAGTGGGAAAGGGAAGGCAGGAGACAGGCACAAAAGGCATGGAGAGAGCAGGGAGAGCGGGGAAATTCCATAGGGAATGACGTGGCAGGGACAATTCCCAGCTCAGAGGAGGCCAGCGACGCTCCTGGAATATCCTGGAATATCCTGGAAAATTCAGTACTTTGGATGTCACTCCCAACAGAGACCTCTGGGCTGGATTGGGGTTCTTGGGACTCAACAGGCTCCAAGCACTCCCATTCCCTAAGGAATCTCCTGGAGACTCCCTGTTCCTTCTTTATTCCTCCCAAATTCCCCCCACGGAATTCTGGGTGTTTCCCTGCAGTTCTCCACAGGCATTTCCTGAGGAAAAGGCACATGGAAAAGGGAATCTTACATGGTTTTTTTACAGGAATTTCTTTTCCAGGAGGAAATGCTGGTGTGCCAGAGGGAATGTGGGCATTCTGGAGCTTCACCTCCATCCCATCAAATCCAACCCTGATCCCTCCTGTCCCTCCACTGCCTTATCCAGGTTTTCCATGCCTGGCTTTATCCTGCTTCATTTAACCTTTAATTAAGTGATTTTTCCATGTCCTAATCCTAATTTCCCCTCCCTGGCAGGATCCACAATCCTTCTTCTGGGAATCCCACTTGGAAGTCTCACACCCCTTTCTCTGCTTTCCATTCTCCTCCAGTTTTCCAGTCTCCCAGGATGAAGACAGCAGGGAAAAGGAATAAAAAAAGAGGAATTAAGAGAGGGAATACCAGGATAATGAAAGAGTGACATACCGTGGACAGAGAGCGACTGGAATTCCGGGACCCCCGTGCCGGAAAAGGGCCAGGAGACAGGCAGTGGGCACAGCAAAGGAGCTACAGGCCAGGGCAGGGACACAGGGAAGGTGGGGAGATGCCCAGGAGGACAGGGAATGACGAGGCAAATCCAAGGAAAATTCGGGACAAAGTGGAAGGAAAAGGGATGGAAGCAGGAGAAGTGGGAAAAGGAGGAAAAGGAGAGAAAAAGAGACTCATTATCAAGGAATGGGAATCCTAAAGCTGGTCCAGTCCCAGTGGGAGGAGCCTGGAATCATCCAAGGAACAGCCAAGCGGATTTGGGAGCAGCCAAAGAGATTATTTCCTTCTCGCTCCGGATATTCCTGATTTCCTGGAGATCAGATATTCCTGATTTCCTGGAGATCAAATCCTGGGGTATGTGGGTGTGTCTGGTGGGATTTGCCCCTCTGGAATTGTGCTGATTTCTGTGCTCCAGCCTCTCCCAGCTGGAGATTCCCAGAAATACCCACCCGTCGATGTCCACGAGATCCTCCTCACTGCGCAGGCTCAGCACGTAGAGGGTGGACATGGACACCACGCTGGGAAAAAAGAGAGGGAAAAGCTGAGGAGGCACATGGAGCAGGGATGTATCATGGAATGAATCCAATCCCAAGGCATTCCAACCCTTGGGAATGGCTGGCCCATCCCTGGAAGTGTCCAAGGCTGGGTTGGACAGGCTTGGAGCGACCAAGGGGATTGGAACTGGCTGAGCTTTAAGGTCTCTCCCAACCCAGAGGATCCCGGGATTCTCTGGAAGCAGCCCCTCAGTGCCCAGCCCGTGGAGGGATTGGATGATTCCAGGCAATCTGGAATTCCTGGGACTCACCTGAATGCCATGATGATGACCAGGGCAATGATGGTGCCCTGCAGGAAGCGCTGGCTGATGCAGGCCTGCTCCGGCACCACCGACGGAGACTGCAGGGAACAAAAACCTGGATCAGCTCAGGAATGCCAGGAGCACCTCACACCCCTCCCACAGGTCTCCCCCAGCCCATCCCGAGCTCCCTTCCCTGGAATTCCCAAATCCCTGAGTTTGGAAGCTGTTTAATATCCCCACTAGGCACGGACAAGAGGAAAATCATGGAATGATTTAAGGCTGGAAAAGCCCTCCAGCATCACACAGTCCAACCACTCCAAGGGCACCACTTGGAATATTCCCAGGTGCCATTTGAAATCCCTGCAGGAATGGAGACTGGTGGACAACTCCACCAACCCTTTCCATGAGGGAATTTTCCATGATATCCAACTGAATCCTTCCCTGGCATTGTTTTCCCAGGGAGCAGAGGAACCGTGGAGAGGGATAAGGTCCCTCCCGATCCTCCTTTCCTGCAGGATGAGCCTTTCCCAGCCCTTCCCAGTTCCTTTGGGATCCATCCCTTACCTTGGTGGCCACTTTGTGGGGTCTCTTTTTTTGGGGGCCGCTCCCCGCCCGGCTGAACTGGCTCCCTGTTTGGCTGCGAGGGAAAACAGGGAACGGAGCTGAGCTGGGCAGGGATCACTCCCCAAGCCATTCCCGGGAAAAACTGGGATTTTCCAGGACCTCTGGGTGGAGTGACAGTCACAGAGCCCCAAAACCTGCCAAGGCAGGGGTTAGGGTGGACAGTTTGGAAGTGTGGGAATATCTTTACCCGGGGAGACAATTCCATGTGGGTGTTTTTGGGAATGCCAAACCTCAGCTCCTTAAACCCCAAGCCAATCCCCGTCTCCCACTTCCCAATCAGAGAGGTCACTTGGAATTCCCAGGGATCTCTGGGGACAGTCCTTGGCTCTGGCTGTACCTGAAGGCTCCGGAGCTCCCAGTGGATTTCATGCTGTCCAACCTCTTGAGCTTGGCCAGTTTGTGGCTCCACCTCTCCAGCTCATCGATCCGGGTCTCCAGGTTGTCCGTGAGCTTGCACAGCTCCTTCACGGCTCCCACGTTCTCCATGAAGATCCGTTCCTGCCGGAAGAACCGGGATGAGGGGCCTGGGAGCCGGAGAAACACCTGGATCTGGCATGTGGGAATGGCTATGGGAATCACCCCGTTGGATCTCTCCAACCCTGCAGGTGTGGCCCTTCCATGAAGATTCCCAGAGCAGCAAAAAGGTTGGGAAAGGTCAGGAAAGGTGGATCTTATCCAGAAAGGGGATGATTAGGACGAAGAGACTCCCAACAAGGAGCCCTTCCCAAATTTCCCTCCCTGGACATGTCCAACATCCACCCAGGGCTGCTCCCGCCCTCTGGAATTGCAGCCAGGTCTGAAACTCATCAGGAGCTTTTCCCAGGCCCCACATTCCATGCCCAGCTCCAGAGCTGCCACCAACCTTGTTCACCACCAGGAAGTTCTCCAGGGTCTTCCCGTTGGAAAAGACCAGGTCCCCGGAGTCCTTCACGGCTTCCGGGAGGATTTCCTTCACTTCCTGAGCGATGACACCTGGACATGGAGACGGGAAGGGCCCATCCCACCTGATTATCCCGGAATTCCATGGACAGGGATCATCACCCCAGCAAGAGGTGGGTGCTTGGAGGAACCTCCTCCCTGTGGGAAGTGCCACCTTCTCTCCCATTCACCAAACAGGGAATGCCATCAGATTCCCTAATTCTGGAAGTGAGAAGGCCCCTCTTACCCACCCCACTCTGGAGCAGAACTGGGAAAGGCAGGGAATTCCCTGGGATATACCTGCCTCTCAGGTGCATTCCCATGGGATATACCTGTCTCAGAGGTGCATTCCCGTATCCCCATGGGATATACCTGTCTCAGAGGTGCATTCCCACATTCCCATGGGATATACCTGTCTCAGAGGTGCATTCCCACATTCCCATGGGATATACCTGTCTCAGAGGTGCTGTCCATCCCCACCGTGGCCGCAAACTCCGGGTTGTAGCTGTAGTGCACGAGCCTCATGCGGGAGATCCTCTTCAGCTGCTCCGTGGTGTCCACCTGGGAAAAATCCAGGCACAGGGAACCCGTGAGCAGGGAATTCCTCCTGAAATCCCCAGGATCCCAAGCAGGAAAAGCCCCTGTGGCTCGTGGGAATTCCTCTGGCTGAAGGAGCCACCGGGACAAACATCAGCTCTGGGGTTAATCCCCAGTTCTGGCCACTGGATAAATTCCTTGGGTGGGAAAAGCAGGAAGAGAGCAAGGAAAAGAGCAAGGAAAAGCAGGAAGAGAGCAAGTCCCATCGCAGAAACAAGCACAGGGAAGAGGCAATTCCCAAAAATACGGGGCCTGACTGTATCCAGCTTTTCTGCATGGACACATCCAGGTAACAGGAATGCAGAGCCCTTTGTAGTACCTGCCACTGTCACCTCTTTCTATGTGTTTTTCCCATCTTTCCATGCATTTTCCAACTCTATCCCACCTGTTTGCCCCCCTCTTTCCCTGTCTTTTCCCCCCCCTCTTTCCCACCTGTTTGTGCCAGCTCTGGAAGAGCCAGTATTCCCTAGGATGTGGCATCTGGGACAGTGGGAATTCTACAGCGCTTCCCATCTGACCAACACCCACTGGATCATGGAATACCCTGAGCTGGAAGCATCCCACCTGGCTCACCATGCAAGGCCTGCCCTTGGCACTCCAACGTTATCCATAAGAATTCCACAGAAACCAGCAGTCTAAACAGGCTCGGTGGGACAACCCCACATCCCACGCCATCCCCTTCCCGTTTTCCACGTGCTCACCTCCTGGATATCCTCCTTCACCCGGACATCCGAGGGGTGCATCAGGGAGCCCATGACCTTGACGTTGCCGTGGACCACCAGGGCCTCGTCGGGGCGGTCGGTGTTGATGCCGACGCGGCCGTGGTGGAACACGGTGTCGGGGAGCTGCGCCCGCTGCCACAGCACGTCACTGTCGCTCTCAAACTGCCCCGGGTTGGAGGCCTGGAGGGGGGAAAGTGGGAAAACAGAGGCTGGGAAACGGGGAAGGGGGCTTGGGGATGGGAATCCAGGTGGGGTGAGGAGAAAGGGGGGTTTTGGGATGAGTGGTTGCGGAGATATTTGGGGTTTCTGTGGTGTGTGGTGTGTGGAATTCCAGGGCAGGGAATGGGATAGGTCAGGAGGGTCATGGAGGGCACTGGGAAGGGGTGTTGGGGATGGGAATCCAGGTGAGCTGAGGAGAAGGGGGGTTTTGGTCAGGGAGATCTTTGGGGTTTCTGTGGTGTGTGGAATTCCAGGCCTGGCTTCACAGGAAGGAGAGCAGGGAATGGGATTGGCCAGGAGAGGACAAGGAGGGTCACGGATGGCACTGGGAAGGGGCCTTGGGGACAGGAATCCAGGCAGGGTGAGGAGGAGAAGGGGTTTGGGGTGAGTAGTCAGGGAGATCCTTGGGGTTTCTATGGTGTGTGGAATTCCACGGCAGGGAATGGGATAGGCCAGGAGGGGACAAGGAGGGTCATGCAAGGCACTGGTAAAGGGTCTTGGGGATGGGAATCCAGGGGGGCTGAGGGGAAGGGGGGCTTTGGTTGGGGAGATCCTTGGGGTTTCTGTGGTGTGTGGAATTCCAGGCCTGGCTTCACAGGAAGGAGAGCAGGGAATGGGATTGGCCAGGAGAGGACAAGGAGGGCACTGGGAAGGGGTCTTGGGGATGGGAATCCAGGGGGGCTGAGGGGAAGGGGGGCTTTGGTTGGGGAGATCCTTGGGGTTTCTGTGGTGTGTGGAATTCCAGGGCAGGGAATGGGATTGGCCAGGAGAGGACAAGGAGGGTCACGGAGGGCACTGGGAATGGATGTGGGAATGGATTCCAGCCCATCCTGGCAGCCTTGGCTGGCCCTGCCTGTGTCACCCTCTGTGGGAACTGAGGCTATTCCAGATCTTCTTTCCCTAATGGAATTCCCAGAGCTCTTATCCCAGCCTTGGAGGACACCTGGTGCTCCTGGTTCCCAAATCCTCAGGGTCGGTGACCCACACACAGGTTGAGCTGGAACATTCCAGGCCACCTGCAATTCCTTGAAATTCTGCTCCAGCCACCCTGGAAGCTGCATAATCCAACATGGATTTCCCTGCAGAGCCTGAGGGGTTTATTCCAGCCTTCCTGTTTCGGGGCCAGGAGAGTCCTGGGACAGCCTGGGAATGGTGCCTGTTCCCTCTGCCTCGGGATGTGCAAAAGGTGGCAAGGCACCCATTTTTCCTGCCCCTGGAATCCCGGATCCCATTAACACTCTCCCCTAATTCCCAACGTCCTACTGCTTCAACCTCGGAACCTGCAACAGGTTCTGGCGCATCCCAAGGGACCAGGGGTGGAAAGGCAGGAGCCAGAAAACAGGAATGCCCCAACCAAGGCAGGGAGAGCCCAGAAAAGATGGGAAAGAGCCAGGGATTTACCCGGACAATGATCCGCTCGGAAATGTGGGCGGCCAGTGTGTAGTTCTGGCTCTGGGCATGAGCCTGCAGGGCCACCACCAGCATGAAGTACCTGGGAAGGGACGAAAACCACGGAGGAGCTGGGTCTCCACCTCTCCCCCAGCTCCTTCCTCCCCTCTGGAAGCGCTTCCCGAGGCGGATCCCGGGATATTTGGGGTGCTGTGGAGGCCTCACCTCTGGTCGGGGTTGGGCTTGCCCTTCTTGCGCATGTTGTTGGCCGTGGTCTCGCTGAAGTGCAGGCGCCCCACGGTGACCTTGGTGACCTGCTCTGGGGGCAGCGTCACCCTGCAGAGGGGTGGGAAACACGGGAATCAGCAGGGAAGTGCCAGCCTGGGAATGCTGCCCGGGGTTTGTCCCGCTGCTCTGCCTCAAGTCCCTCATTCCCAGCGTTCCCTCGTTCCCAATGGTCCAACCTGCATCCCAGGGGGAACCAGGTGTGGAAAGGCTGGAGCCAGAACGTGGAGAGGAGGGGTTTTTTGGGAATGGCTGTCTCCCAGCCAGCTCCATCACCGGGCACGGAGTTAGTTGGGAATGCCAAGACAGGAAAACTTGGGAATGTGAGGGAGAACTGGAGAGCGTGGCGACCACCACATAATGGAATGTGAGACCCCAACTCCAAGCCCTCTTCCTACCTCCTCCTGCTGCCCTTACCCCCTGGAAAAGCGGGATGCTGTTCCCACAGGGACACACTCACGTGACAGGGTTGAAGGGCCGTTTGCTGCGATCCGACTGCGACTGCTCGATGTTGATGGATTGGTTCAAGGCCTCCAGCTGCAGGCAGGGATTTGGGAATGTAGACCTTCCCATTCCCATTCCCAATCCCATTCCCAGCTCCTCCTTCCCACCTCCCCCTGGTAGAACCCAAAGTGTGGTCACCACCCGAACACAGGAATCTCCATGGGAAGGGGGAAGCTTGAGGATGGATGTTCCCAAAATTCCCATATTCCTCTGGAATCAAAGGGGAGGGAGAGCCAGCCCTGAAACACCCAGGCAGTGACTGAGCCTGTCCTAGGCCTCGTATTCCAAAGGCTCAGGGAATGTTTAGGTGGGATGGTAGGGAAAACTCCTTCATGGAAAGGCTGGTCATTGTGGAGTCCCCATTCCTGGTGGGATTTAAAATCCACAGGGATGTGACACCAAGGGGACACGGCTTGGGGTGGCCTTGGCAGCACCAGGTGAACGACTGGACTTTTCCAAGCCCCCCCTTTTCCCACGTGGAATTCACTCACCTTCACCCCGTGCAGCTTCAGGTAGAAACATTCCAAGGGTTTCAGGCCCTCGGGGGTCTTCACGTACTTGGGGTCTCCCAGCATCCCGATGTACACCGTCACCTGGAAGTGGTTCTTCTTCTGGCACACGAAGGCGTCGTCGCCCACCGAGAAGTTGAAGCCCTTGTCGGCGTCCACGCGGTACGTGAGCATGGGGCTGGGGACAGGGAGCAGGGGTGAGCCCACGGAGGGATTCCCAAGGGAATTGTGGATCTCACAGCCCCTGGAAGTGGATATCATATCCCCTGGAATTGCTCCAGGGCAGGGCTTGGAGCAACCCGGCCCGTGGATCAGCTTGGGATGATCTGGGAGGTCCTTTCCAACCCAAACCATCCTATGGGATGGAGTACAGATATCCCAAGCTCCACAGCCTTCCCAAAGCCTGGAAAACTGGGAGAAGCAGCCCCGGCTCACCTGGGGGTGTCCCACACCCCGTGGCAATCCCGGTGCCTCCCGTGCCAGCCCTGCTACCAGGCTGTACCTGCATCCCAAATTCCCAGGGAAACCACAAGCCCCCGGATTCCAAGGAGGAGGAGGAGGAGGGGTCCTGGCTGCTCCATGGACACACACCAGCTGGAAAGGTTTAATCTCTGTCTCCTTCACGGGCTGGTTTCCATGGGAATGAGGGAAATATGTGGCCTTTCCCTCAGCATCCAAGAATCCCAGAGCTGGGCTGGTGGGCCCTGGAAAGGGGGGAAGGAGCTGCCTCTCATCCTGCAGAACACCCGGATCCCGCTGCTTGGAAGGGAATAATTAGGGATCCAGCCTTGGATACGAGACTTCAAAATTAGGGAGAGCCCTTTGTCCCAAAACACAAATCCCTCCTCCCGGATTCTCCACCCGGATATTCCCCACCTCCATGCTCATCCCATTCCTGGCTGAATTCCTGGCTCACTGCTCTTCCCACTGTTTTCCAGCTGGCAAAGCCAAGGAGAGGGAGGGTCTGTCCCAAATTCCAAGCCATGGATGTTTTCCAGATCTCCCAGCACGTGCTGATGGATGGGAGACAGGCAGGCTCCTCCTCCTCCTCTGTCCCCTGGAAATTCCTGCTCTGCCACAATTCCCTTCCAGAGGCTCCAAGTCACTGATTTTCCCGTTTTCCCTGAGATCCCTGTGCTGGGATTGATGGGAAGGAAGAAGCTGCTTCCCAGAGGGATCTCCATCATCTCTGCCTCAGCCAAGGAGCTGCTCCCAGGGCAGGGCATTCCCTGGATCTCCTATTCCATCTCCTATTCCAAGTGCTTTTGGACTCTCACTTGTAAATCCCACCTGGAAGCAGCAAATCCCATCCTTCTGTGCCACGTGGAGTGGGAACATCCCAGCCTGTGGCACTGGAAGGACTCCAGGGATATAAAACCCCATCCTGCCCTTCATCCTAATCCATAGGAATCTGGAAATCTTCCTCACCCTTACTGGGATCCCATCCTAGGTCCCCTCTGGATGGGAATGGGGTGGCAGGAGAGGGAAAAGCAGGAGATCCCAAGGGAGAAGCAGTTCCTGGGATTAGGGATAACACAGGCCATGGACAAATCCATGTCCTGGGAGCAGCCAAAGCCTTTTCCAGGGGCCAGAGGGCAAAAGCCGGGAAGAAAAGGTCAGGGGTCAAATGGATTATTGCATCCCAAACATTCCCATGGACACAAGGGCAGGATCACTGATCCAAGTGAGGGGTTACTAATTCCCAGGGAATTGTGTTGGGATCCTGGCCAAGAGCAGGATGCTCCCATTCCTCAGGGAGAAGAATCCCTAATTTCTCTGCTCCTTCCTTCCCGATTCCCAAATATCTCAACCACTCCCGAGCCCCCTAAATCAAGAGCCACGAGCTTGTTCCATGCATTCCTTGTTTTCTTCCCCTTCCAGGATTTCCACACAGTCCCACCTGTGCATCCACCTTCTGTGGGCCCTTCAACTTCCCGGGATACATCCATGATCCAAAGCACATCCCACTGGGATGAGCTCCTGGGTGCAGCAGGAAGGAGCTGTTTATCCAAAGGCTTCTCCCAGCCGAGGGGTGCGAGCCCAAAAATTTGGGATCAGCCCCTTGGAGCGTCGTGGGAGAACCCACGGGAAGCACCAGTTTGCTGGATGGGAAGAGAAGGGCACGTTCCCAGCCTGGAATTCCAAGGCTCTGGGCTGTTTCCATGGAGGGGTGAACTATTCCCAGCTGCTTTCCCTCAAGCCAGGAGAGGGAGGAGGGAGCTGGGATTTATCGGAAGGCGCTGTCAGGGAGATGAATGGCCCCTTCTCCCAGAAGTAAACCCGGGAATTGCCCCATTCCAGGCCCCCCTGGCACTGCTGCTGGAAAGCAGCTCATCCCTGGGAAGGGCCAGGGGAGTCCAGAGCCACAAAATCAGCACCAAGGGCCAAAAAAAGTTCTGTGTTATCCATAAAATCCATCCAGGGGTTTCTGGCTCCTCGGCAAAGCCTGAGACAGGAGCCTGGAATGGGACTAATCCCTATCCCATCTCATCCCAGGGGTGCAAAAGAACATGGATTTACATTCCATTGTATTTTTTGCCCCTGGGAATGTGGCAAAAACCTGGGTAGCTTCCCAAATTCTCTCTCCTTCCCGTCCTCTTTCCTTAGGATCAAGAGGAGGAAAAATCAATCCCTGGATCCCAGGGGACTCCAAGAGCACAGGGAGACTGGGGAATAACTTCCAGGAGAAAACTGGAGCAGGAATGGCTGATCCTTTGTGATCTCCAAGGGAGCTAAATTGTGGGAATAATTATGGATCTGGAAAGGATCTTCCTGCTCCTGAGGAAAGCAGAAAGGCAGGAATGTTTCCTACCTGTTCAACTCGGATTAACCAGCCCCAAAATTCCCATTCCAGGAGGAAGGGAACATGGATTTTGGGGTGTTCCCCATGGATTATTCCACAAAAGTGCTGTTCCAGGAGAACTGAGGGATATTCCATGTGAAAAGGACATGGAGATCCAGTTCTTCTGGAGCTACCTGGCTCCTCATGGAGAAGGGAAAGTGGACCTAAAAAAGGGATCAATCAGCCTTTATCCCTTAATTCCGCTCCAATCCGGCACCACAACAAAGCCCACGTGGCTCCCTCGGATTCCAGGGAGTCGCTCCAAAGGAATTTGTTCCTTACACAACGGGATGATGGACCTCAAAGCCCCAGGAGTGGGTCTGCTCTGCCTTTAGCCCTAAATCCCAAAAGCAGGGATTAGGGAAGCGATCCCAAGATCCAAAGAAAAGGGCTGGGGTTGTAGAAATTTTCCAGCAACTTCCCGTGTTATGGAGTTTGTCCCTGTCAATCCAACTGAGCACAGGGAAAACCTCTGGAACTTGGGACAGCAACACCAGGAAACACTCCGGGATGACTGGGATGTGACTGGGAGTGAGAAGGAGAAGGAGGGCTGGAAAAATCAAAGGCTAAAGAGGTGCTGTGTCCAGACCCAGCGGAATTCCCGCTCCTGGAAGCAGGATTTGGGGGATGTGGCGCGGGCAGGATGGGCAGGAGACGCTCAGCTTCCCAAATCCCACCACCCATGGGATGGAGAGCAGGGACAGAGCTCCAGGATGGCTTTGGAGCAGCTGACATTCCACCTTTAGGGAATGCAGAGGGAACCATCTTCCCAAATTTCCACTCTCCTGCTGGGGATGGGGAAACAGCAGAGAATTCCATGCCCTGTCACCCCCGTGGGAGTCGGGACAAGGGCTGGATGAGCAGGAAAGGGGGGTGGGAACACTGGGATTCACACCCTGTCCCCACACCTGGGATCTCTGTCTCCCATTCCCAGCATTCCAGGCACGGTGGGATCATCAGCATTCCCTGCTCCGTGGCTTCCTCAGGATCCCACCAGCCCCTGGCTGTGCAGGGAGAGGAGCAGCGGGATGGGGAGGGAATTGGGAGGGAATGGAGGTGGAGGGGGATCCGAGGTTCCTGGAAGCCATCCTGGGGCTTGCCAGAGTTTGGTCATCTCCCAGGAATGCAGGGAGGATCCCAAGTGGTTTTCTCCTGGCATTCCTCCTCCTTTCCAGTGCTCCTCCACCCTCCTCCACCTCAATTCCCAGCCCACCTTCCCAGCACTCTCCATTCCCACCTGCCTTGGTCATCCCAACCTTCCATTCCCACCTTTCCACAACCCTTTCCTGCTCCTTTTCCCACCAACCACTCCCACTCCTCCTCTTCCAGCTCCTTTCCACGCTGTGCTGGAGCGACTCCGGATTATCTCGATGTGTTGGCTGGGAATTCCCAATCCTAAATTTAAAACCCTGGGAAGTGGGAAAAGGCTGATCCAAAACCCACGCCAGATTTGCCAACAAACCCTTCCAAGATCCCAGTGGTGGCTGAAATCCCTCCTGCTATCCCTGACTTATCCATAAAAAGTGGGGGCAGAGCATCCCCACCATGGCATGGATGGGAGAGGACAAGTACAAGCCCAGGGGGATCCTCATCCCATGATATTCCCAACACCAGCGGCTCGCCACGGACACAGGGCAGGTGAATCCCACTTTTTCCAGGAATTACTCACAGCTCCTTGTAGTTGGCATCGTAGAGAGTCGCCCACTTGTTCTGCTGGTGTGGCTGCCACTTGATGGACTGGAAGTTGGGATCCAGGTAGGATCCATTCAGACTGTCGTTATCCTGGATCAGCCCTGTGGGAATCGGTGGGAATTCCTTAAAATCCTTAAAATCCCAATTCCCACGGAAGGGAGCGACTGACACTTCCCTCCAGGATCCAGGGCTGGAATTCCCAGGGGATGAGGGAGGTGGGATGGGGGTACCTGGTGAGAGGGCGCCCGGCGGGTGCCAGGGAGGGGTCTGGACTCGGTCGGGATTGAGGGGCACGGATCCCATTCCCGGCTCCTGCTTGATCATCCCGTTGAGCATCTGGGCATTGAGGGTGCTGGGGGGGGACTCGGAGTGTTTCCTCTTCTTGGCGGGATGCACCGGGAGGCTGCGGGAAACCCCGGGAGAAGCTCCACATCCCACTGGGAATGCCGGAGCGTTCCCACAGCACCGCACCACCTCCTCCCACGCTGCCTAATCCCACAGAATTCCTGAGTGGTTGGCATTGGAAAGGGTCACCCCGTGGGCAGGGACACCTTCTGTGGTTGCTCCCACCTGGCCTCGGAGATTTCCATGGAATGTGAGCAGCCACAGCTTCCCTGGGAAACCCATTCCCCTCGCAGGGAAGATTTCCTTCCCAACATCCCAACTGAACCAGCACATGGAATTCTGTGCCGGCTTGGCTTGGAAGGGACCTTAAAGCTCATCCAGTCCTAACCCCCTTTCCCAGGGGCAGGGACCCCTTCCATGGATTTCCCCTTGTTTATTCCCTGCTCCCATCGCTCCCTGCCCGCCATTCCCAGTTTCCCCAGNCATGTGGCACATGTTTTCGGGAGTCATGGTCCGCAGGAGGTGAGGATCTGGAAGGAGAGGAAGAGCCACGTCGGATCTCTTGGATCTCCAGGATCCCTTGGAGCAGACTGGTCCATCCATGGAAGGTGTCCCTGCTCAGGGCAGGGGATGGGATTGGGTGATCCTTGGGGTTCCTTTCCCTCCCAACCCATTCCAGGCTGATGGAGACACAAACATTGCTGAGATGTGCTGAATCTTCCTGAATTCCCTGAGGAATTCCCAGGCAGCTTCCCTTCCAACAGAAGATCCATCGAGCACAATATTCCCACCAAAGCCCATTCCCGGGAATGCAGAGCTGGAGAGGAAGCCCCTGGACTCTGTCTAGCAAAGCTGAGATCAGGAATAACCTGGATTAAGGAAAGGTATCCCTAATTTAAGGTCCCACCCAACCCAAACCATTCCAGGANCTTGGAAGGGACCTTAAAGCTCATCCAGTCCTAACCCCCTTTCCCAGGGGCAGGGACCCCTTCGATGGATTTCCCCTTGTTTATTCCCTGCTCCCATCGCTCCCTGCCCGCCATTCCCAGTTTCCCCAGTTCCTTACTCGGCTCCGTGCTGCTGGAGGAGCTGGTGCAGCATCTGGGACTGGTGGAGCTCTGGTGGTGCCATCCCTGGCCCCATCCCAAACGGGGCCATCAGCGGCTCGGCCTTCAGGAACATATCCCGCTGCAGGCCCGGAAAGTGGGAATTGGGCTGNGGATTGGGTGATCCTTGGGGTTCCTTTCCCTCCCAACCCATTCCAGGCTGATGGAGACACAAACATTGCTGAGATGTGCTGAATCTTCCTGAATTCCCTGAGGAATTCCCAGGCAGCTTCCCTTCCAACAGAAGATCCATCGAGCACAATATTCCCACCAAAGCCCATTCCCGGGAATGCAGAGCTGGAGAGGAAGCCCCTGGACTCTGTCTAGCAAAGCTGAGATCAGGAATAACCTGGATTAAGGAAAGGTATCCCTAATTTAAGGTCCCACCCAACCCAAACCATTCCAGGATTCTCCATTTCCATGGGGACAGCCAGAGGGAGAAGCATCTCTGGTGAGGATTTATGGGAAGGGACTCGACCCATCTGAGCTGAAACCACGAGGGGACTTTGATCCCTGAATTTAAATAAAGAGGGATATTCAAATGCGATCCCGGTTTCTCCTCCCTCTGTGTGGAATTGGATCCCACAGCCCTGCCAGGATAGGGGTGGATTTGACTGTGTTTGGATGTGGAGGGACACACAATTCCATGTCCCTGCCCTGCTCCAGCTCCTCAGCACCTCAACATTCCCATTCCAACTCCTGCCAGGGGCAGGGACACCTCCCACGATCCCAGGTCGCTCCAAGCCCTATCCAAGCACACTTCCCAAGGGATGGGGCAGCCACAGCTTCCCTGGGAAATCCATTCCAGGGCCTCCCCACTGTCACAGGGAAGAATTTCCCCCCAATATTCCATCTCTCCCTGCCCTCCGGCTGCAGGGAGCCATTCCCTGTGTCCTGGCATTCCAGAGTTCCCTCTCCAGCCTCCATCCCCCTTTCCCTTCACCAGGACAAAGCCCATCAGTTTTCCCAGCCTTTCCCTGCTGGATCCATCGACCTGCACCTTCCAGTGACCCCACAGGAGACCAACATCCCGGCAGGAATGTGGGACTGGCTCCAAGGACACGAGGAAAGGGAGGAGTGGGAAGGGACAGCGACTTTCCAGGAGTCAAGTCAAAGCTTTGCCAGGCTCCAATAGGGATAAGGTGATGGAAAACACACCCGAGGAGCCACCAAGCCAGGCACGGGCCCTGGGAATGCAGGGAAGGATCTGCTGGATTATTCCAGGCTGCTTCCCTAAGCAGGAGCCTCTGGACTTTGGCCTCAGGACACCCAGGCAGGGATTGACCAGGGATCAGGAAACTCCTCCCATCGGGAAGTTGGGAAAAGTGAAAGGGGTTCACGCCGGGTCCTCCTGCTGGGGATCCTTCCAAGGATTTCTGCTTCCCACTGGGACCTCTCCCTGCCCTTTTCCAGGCACAAGGAGCTGGATTCCTCCTTCCAGCCTCAGGGACGGCCGAGCTATGTGCCACCAAATCCAGGGAAAAGCCACCTCTGGGAGTGTGACCCTCCCCTGGGGAAGCAGGAGCAGCTTTGGGGGTGCCCTCCGGAGCCCCCTCAATTCCCCGGGAGGAGCTGCCAGTTCTCCCATGGGGAGCAACCCCAGCCTCTTTGTTACATTTAAGGAAGGGCCAGGAGGAATTCCAGGGATTTTTTTTTAGCAAGATAAACAGAACTCTTGACCCCTTCCATAAAAAAAAAAGAAGCTGGGAGCAGGCTGGAGCCCGGGGAAGAGGGGCTGCTGGCGAGGGGGAAGGGAGATGGGAAAACCTTCCCTCCTTCCTTCATTCCCTGCTTCCCAAGGACATTTTTCCATGGAAGAACAGCAAAGGTCACCAGAGGGAGCTGGGAATGACCCCGGAGGGGATCCCTGAGCAGCAGGAGAGGCTCGGGATGAGCCGGAGGGGAGGGAAGGGCTGGGAAGGAACTTACAGGCGAGCGGCGGATCCATGAGTCCCTCCCGGAGCCCCGCTCCATGTCAGGGCCGCATTCCCACTCCTTTTTCCCAAGGGCAGGGCGAGGATTGGGAGAGCAGGATCCACATCCCACCCTGCCCGTGGACCCTCCAAGGTCCCCCCGGATCCGTGGATTCCCAGGCGGCCTCGCCTCCCGCTCCCTTCTCCCACTTTTCCCGAGGCCGGGAGCGGAACAATGGGCGAAAGCCGAGGGATATTTGCTAACTGATAATCTCCCCACGTCGAGCAGCCGCCTGTTTTCTCCCGCCTGATAAAGATTCCAGAGCCAACCACTTTCTCGGGATGAAGGGGAGGGGGGGGGGAAGGACGTTGGGTTTGGGATTTGGAGGATGGGATTTGGAGGATGGGATTTTTCCTTCCCTTCTCCCCCTGGTTTTAAGGACTCACCGTTCACCTGCTGAGGGGAATAGGCTTCGGAGCCGGAATCCGGGGGAGAATCCGGCAAAGTCCTACAGAGCAACGGGAAAAGAGAAGGGAAAGTCATTCCCAGCACAGCCAGCAGGTCCAGTGGGATCAAAGCTCCCCCTGGGAATCCCCAAGCGCCCTGGGATTGCCCTCAGTGCCACCCTTGGATCTTTGTGGAGCTGAGCGTGAGGATTCCGGGGAAAAGAAGGCAAGCTGCTTCCCAGGGAAAGGTGGGAATTCCCACGGGAATGTCAGCGACCAGCTGGAGGGCACGGAGTGTTCTTCCCATCCCTGGAAGTGGCTGGAGCAACCTGGGCAAGCAGAAGGTTTCCCTGTCCCTGGTTGGTGTTTAAGGCCCCTTCCCACTCCAACAATTCCATGATCCCATGGAATGGGAAGCCCTGGGAAGCCCATGGGATGGGTTTTGCTTCCTGCACCAAGAGCCATGAGCTGGATTCTCCACGGGAAGCAGCAAAAGCTGGAGAGGGATGAGGAAGGGTCATCCCAAAAACCCCTCATCGCACTTCCCTCATCCTCCAGCTTCCCTTGGAACACCTTCCCATCATTCCCTTCCTGTGCCTGCCTGGAGGATTTATTCCCAGCCTTTTCCCAGGCTCTTTGCCCTGCTGGCTGGGAGTTCAGCCTGTATTCCCTATGGATTTCTGAGCACTGGTGCCTCAGCAAGCCAGTACCAAAAGGGAACAGCACAATTCCAGGGAATCCTGGAGGCTGGAAAAGGTGGACTGCAGAATTCCCACAGAGAGCTCAGGATATTCCACCAGGAAAAGCCTCACCCTCAGGGGGAGAGTCATTCTGGAATGCTGAAGGAATTCTGCCATCCTCACCCAGAGGTTTCCAGCAGGGTCTGATCCTTACTCCTGACATCCTGGAGAATTCCAGGTGCATCCCAAACAAAGACAAGGCATCATACCACACTTGGGATCCCCCTGAACTCTGTGCATCCCAAGGGAAAACTCCCTGCTCTGGGAATCAAATAAAGGTGGATGTTTCTGACCCTTCTGGAAGGCCCTTCCAGAGGTCACCCCCTGGCTGAGAGTGCTGCACATTCCCAAATTCGGGAATGCCCACGCCGTGCTTGCTGGCAACACTAGAGGGCACAAGGCAGAGGGAGAGGAGCCGGCCCTGGGGCCATCCCGGCCTTCCTGTCCCTCACATCCATCATTTCCATGGGAAGAAGGCTCAGGGATTGGCTGGAGATCCAGGCTGAAGCTCCTCTGGGGGGACTACTCCCTTCCTGCCCATGGATGTCCAGCTGCTGCACATCTGGATTTTCACCTGGCCAGCTTCCCATCCCCTTCCAATTCCCTATTCCCGGTGGGAGCAGCACAGAGCAGGGATTTGGGATCAGGAGGAGACCAGACACATCCTGCCCTCCCAGGGTTGTTCCCTTGCCTCCTGAAGAACAGGAAGCACATCCTTTCTCCCTTTGGGAATAACCATCCAGTGGGATCCATCAGCAACCCTAAAACCTGCATCCTGAACTCGCTGAGAGACCAGATCCATCTTTCCCACCAGAAGAACATCTCCCTGCCCAGTGTGGGGAACAATCCCATGGGAATATCCCGGAGACCAAATTTCATCCTGCCCAGACTCATTCCATGGCTCTCCCTCCTTAAAAAGAATCCTACAACGTTCCCCCACCTGGAGATGCTCAGCACAGGTATCCCAGTATCCCAGAGATAGCACAGGGGGTTATTCCCAAAAAGGAATAAAAGGAGCTTTGTGGGAAGCTCTGTGAATCCAAAGCCACCCACAACCCAAAGACTCCATATGGGACCCTCCAGGTGCCACCATCCCGTATCCCAACATCCCATTCCCACTCACCCGGGAGCGTAGGGAGCCTTGGGCTCCGACTTGATGGGATTCCCCGCGTTGCTCAGGCAGTGGTTTCCCAGGAAAACCTTGGGCCCCACCATGCCGTTGTTGTTGTTGCAGTTGAGGTGGGCCCCGTAGCCGGATCCGCAGGGATTGCCCAGGAGAGGCCCATGCCGGAGGGGCAGAGGATTCCCGGGAGGAGGGAGGTGGAGGGGAGCGCCGGGAGAAGGGTTGGGAGCGATGCCGGAGGAGCCGGAGGGTTGGGAATGGGCGTAGCCGGACGGAGCGGGGATGTCAGGGAAGCAGCTGAGGGAGAGAAGGGGAAAACTCAGCCAAAGGGGGGATTTGGGCTCAGTCCTTCCTCCCAAAATGCGGGATCAGGAGCTCTGGGATCCTTGGGAAACAGAATATCGGAGCCACCAGGGAGAGGGTCGGTGGGAGAGCCTGAAATCCACCCGGGAAGCTTCAAAATTCCCAGGATTAACCACCTGGACCCAGTGCTCCAGATTCCAGGAAAGCCGTGCCAAAGATCCTGCTCCCAGATTCCAGGTGCTCCCCAGGTTGGCTTCCCCCTCTTTCCCAAAGTTGGGATGCACAACTTTGGGAAGGGGGAGACCCTTGCCTTGCCCACACTCGGGTTGTGCTGGGATTCCACTGGAGCTCCCAGGGCCTGTTTTCCAGTTTTTAAGGACAATTCCTTATGGTGCCCTCACGAAAAGAAAGGGAGAGAGCAGGAGAGACCGGGAGAGATTCCAAGGTGAGGAGCCAGGAAGAGACAAGAGGAAAAGCTGGGAATGCCAACGGAGCAAAGAACAACCCAGGAGGACCCCGGAGTGGTGATTCCTACAGGATTCCTCAATTCCAGGGCTGGAAATTGCTCCAGAGCTTTCCCAGAAAAGCTGGGGCTGTGCCACCCCTGGAGCAACCTGGCCTGGTGGGAAGGGTGGTGGACATGGATGGGCTTCAAAGGTCCCTTCCCAATCCATCCCAGGATTCTGTGCCCTCTCCAATGGCATTCCTGCCACACTCACATCTCCGGAGAGTCCTCCTTGCTGATGTATTCCTCCAGGATGCTGGTGTCGATGTTGGATGGCTCCAGAGCTCCATTAATGTCGTGGCCTGCCAGGGAAGAGCACATGGAAGCATGAGGAGGACATGGAAAAGCTTTGGAAACACCACCAGACCTTCACAGACAATCATGGAATTGTGGAATGCAGAGGGTTGGAAGGGACCTTAAAGTTTGGCTCCCAGCCCATGGATAATTGGGATCAGGAGATCCTTGAGGACTGTCCTCCCACATCCATCTGCATCCCAGGGCAAAGCCCCATTCCAGGAGATGGGACACGTGGGATGAGCCAGGAGGGTGGCACACACACGTGGTGGATCCTTGTGGATCCCTCCAGATCCTGTCTCATGGAACACACTGGAATTTCCCCACCACAGCTCTGGAGCAGCTCCTGACCTTCCTCCCTCTCCCCTCCTCCTCCTGCCCTCCCTGTTCCTGGGAAGATGGGCAGGGTGTTGTGGACAGCCAGTCCTTTCCTTATCTGTCTCTCCCCAGTGGGAGTCCGGAGTGGTCAAAAAACCAGGAAAGATGGTCCAGCTGCCCCCAGTTCCCATAAGGAAGTGGGGAAAGAGCATCCTGGAAGACCCCCCAGGAAAGGCCCCCGTCCCCATCCCAAAAGACCCCTCAGCTCCCCCCCTGCCTCCGGGGAAAGGTCACGGGCTGATCCCAAAGCTCCATCCCACCCCCCTCCAGTCGCGGCTCTCCCTCCGCAAATCCCTTTCATACCAAGACAAGCCAATGGGCAGGAATAAATCCAGCTAGGAATTCTGCCAAGCGGGCAGGGTGTGGAGAGGGATCTCTGCCCCGGGAGCCTTGGCTGCAGTCAGGGCAAAAACCTGGAGAAGTGGGGGGTGTGGGGACACCTCCATGGCACAGCCCCGGGATTGGAATATGGAATGGCAGAGCCCAAGCGTGTCCCTCCTCTCCCAGAATTCCTGGGATGTGGGATCACCATCCCATTGTGCTCCCGTGTCCCTCACATCCCTGAGGATCTCTGCCATTCCCTGCTCCCAACACTTCCACCTCTTTAAACCCCCACTGCAATCCCATAACATTCCCAAAACCCTCCGGCCAGGGATGAGCATTCCAGCAGGGTGGGAACACCCCTCTCCACTCCCTCTGGGCCAATAAATCATGGGATGCTCTTGGGGAACACCCATCCCAAAAAAAAAAAAGCCAGCAGAAAAACTGTCTTCATCCCAATTTCTGGGATTGGGATCCAGTTTTTGTGACTGAGCCTGTCCAAGGGGTTTCCCTCACACCTACAAACTGTGGGATCTTCTCCACAATGGGAGAGGAGTCCAGGACTTGCCTGGAAAGGATGGGAAGCCCTCCACAAACAGTGGGATTCCCAATTTCCCGAGGGTGGGAAGGCCCTGGAATGGGTTTCCCAGAGGAGCTGTGGCTGCCCCATCCCTGGAAGTGTCCAAGACCAGGCTGGAGCAACCTGGGATATCGGAAGGTGCTCCTGCCCAGGGAATGGTGGCTTTAAGGCCCCTTCCCACCCCAAACCTTTCCCGGATTCCTTAAAGTCACCTTGAGGAGGGCGAGATAAGCCGGGTGACGTCGGGGGTGTGGCAGGGGTGGGACGTGGCGTCCCACCAAAAACCCGGGACCTTCCTCCGCTCGGCCACGCCGGGATTTGCACCAAGGAAAACACCCCGGGACGTGCAGGGGGTGCCCCTGGCAAAGCCCCCCCAGGAATGTGGTGGCTCTGACCAAAAGCCAGCTTAGGTGGTTAATCCAAAGGCTGCTCTCCCTGGAGTCACGAGCTCCCCACGGCATTCCCTCCCCCTCCCCAGTGGGATTAGGAGGAAGCCTTGGTGCTCCATATGGGAATCTCATCCCGTAGCTCCGAGCTCACCCAGCCCAAACCCCTTCCCAGCACGGTCACCCCACTCCACTTTCCAAGGTTTTCCTTGGAAAAGAGCTGAGGTGACCCGAAAAAGGGCCTGAAGAAGAAGTGAAAGCCCCAGCACCCTCCTGGTGAGCGGGTGAGGCCCCCCGGACGTGTGGGAATGTCAGGAATCCCAATGTTTGGACTGCTCTGCTCTGCCTTCCCCAAAGCTCCAAGCACACCGAGGTGCTTCCCACACTTCCCTGCCCCTCCCAGGGGGGACATCCAGCTCCTTGTCCTCGTTCCCAGGTGCTCCTGGAGGTGGGAGAAGGGCTTGGGAAGAGTTAACGGGAATCCTCGGGTTTCTGGGTCTGAGGGGTTGAACCCGGAATTTTCCTGGAGTGATAGGCCGAGAAGTTTATGGAATTTCTACTTATAACAGCTGCTCCCCTCCCTCCCTCCCTGCCTTCAAATCATCCCTAATCCTGCCTGGGTCACCTGGGGGTGGCAGGAGGGAGGGAGGGAGGGAAGGAGGGAGCTGGAGAACTTCATCCCACTAACACAATCCAGATGTGGGAAGCTGGAGATGACGACGAGGTCAACACTCCAGAGGGGCTGGAGAACATCAGGGATGGGGGGGACACTGGGAATGAGGAGGAGGAGGAGGAGAGGTTATGCCAAGCCCGCAGCAGAGCCACATCCCAGAGGGTGCCTTTTCCCCTTGGATTTCCACGGAAACTGAGGCACGGGAAGCAACAAACCCCCCCAGAGGGTGCAGGATGGAAGAGGACACTCCAGACCCTGCTGATCCCACGGAGAAGGAGGAGTGGGAATTCCCTGTGCCCGGCCACGAGGCGCTGGTTGCACAACCTGGAGCCGAGGCTGCCACATCGGCACATTCCCGGGGCTCCTTCCCATGTTTATCCCGGGGGGATTGGCTGTGGGCCTGGGGGAGAGCAGGAGGAATCCAGCCCATGGATCCTATGCAAACAGCACCTAAATCCACCCATTTTAGCCTGGCAGGCTCTGGGAAGCACGGAGAGCACCATTCCAGGCGGGAAGAGCAGCCCTGCCGGGAGGGGACATGGATGATTCCATCAGGGATAGAATCCCTGCTGGCCCCGCAGCCTGGGCAGGGTGGAGGTGGTGGAACACCCCGCCGGATTCCAGCCTGGAATTCCTCCTCCGTTAATGCTCTTTATTACCTGACTGGAATGAGATCCANTCATCCCAATTTCTGGGATTGGGATCCAGTTTTTGTGACTGAGCCTGTCCAAGGGGTTTCCCTCACACCTACAAACTGTGGGATCTTCTCCACAATGGGAGAGGAGTCCAGGACTTGCCTGGAAAGGATGGGAAGCCCTCCACAAACAGTGGGATTCCCAATTTCCCGAGGGTGGGAAGGCCCTGGAATGGGTTTCCCAGAGGAGCTGTGGCTGTCCCATCCCTGGAAGTGTCCAAGGCTGGAGCAACCTGGGATATGGGAAGCTGCTCCTGCCCAGGGAATGGTGGCTTTAAGGCCCCTTCCCACCCCAAACCTTTCCCGGATTCCTTAAAGTCACCTTGAGGAGGGCGAGATAAGCCGGGTGACGTCGGGGGTGTGGCAGGGGTGGGACGTGGCGTCCCACCAAAAACCCGGGACCTTCCTCCGCTCGGCCACGCCGGGATTTGCACCAAGGAAAACACCCCGGGACGTGCAGGGGGTGCCCCTGGCAAAGCCCCCCCAGGAATGTGGTGGCTCTGACCAAAAGCCAGCTTAGGTGGTTAATCCAAAGGCTGCTCTCCCTGGAGTCACGAGCTCCCCACGGCATTCCCTCCCCCTCCCCAGTGGGATTAGGAGGAAGCCTTGGTGCTCCATATGGGAATCTCATCCCGTAGCTCCGAGCTCACCCAGCCCAAACCCCTTCCCAGCACGGTCACCCCACTCCACTTTCCAAGGTTTTCCTTGGAAAAGAGCTGAGGTGACCCGAAAAAGGGCCTGAAGAAGAAGTGAAAGCCCCAGCACCCTCCTGGTGAGCGGGTGAGGCCCCCCGGACGTGTGGGAATGTCAGGAATCCCAATGTTTGGACTGCTCTGCTCTGCCTTCCCCAAAGCTCCAAGCACACCGAGGTGCTTCCCACACTTCCCTGCCCCTCCCAGGGGGGACATCCAGCTCCTTGTCCTCGTTCCCAGGTGCTCCTGGAGGTGGGAGAAGGGCTTGGGAAGAGTTAACGGGAATCCTCGGGTTTCTGGGTCTGAGGGGTTGAACCCGGAATTTTCCTGGAGTGATAGGCCGAGAAGTTTATGGAATTTCTACTTATAACAGCTGCTCCCCTCCCTCCCTCCCTGCCTTCAAATCATCCCTAATCCTGCCTGGGTCACCTGGGGGTGGCAGGAGGGAGGGAGGGAGGGAAGGAGGGAGCTGGAGAACTTCATCCCACTAACACAATCCAGATGTGGGAAGCTGGAGATGACGACGAGGTCAACACTCCAGAGGGGCTGGAGAACATCAGGGATGGGGGGGACACTGGGAATGAGGAGGAGGAGGAGGAGAGGTTATGCCAAGCCCGCAGCAGAGCCACATCCCAGAGGGTGCCTTTTCCCCTTGGATTTCCAGGGAAACTGAGGCACGGGAAGCAACAAACCCCCCCAGAGGGTGCAGGATGGAAGAGGACACTCCAGACCCCGCTGATCCCACGGAGAAGGAGGAGTGGGAATTCCCTGTGCCCGGCCACGAGGCGCTGGTTGCACAACCTGGAGCCGAGGCTGCCACATCGGCACATTCCCGGGGCTCCTTCCCATGTTTATCCCGGGGGGATTGGCTGTGGGCCTGGGGGAGAGCAGGAGGAATCCAGCCCATGGATCCTATGCAAACAGCACCTAAATCCACCCATTTTAGCCTGGCAGGCTCTGGGAAGCACGGAGAGCACCATTCCAGGCGGGAAGAGCAGCCCTGCCGGGAGGGGACATGGATGATTCCATCAGGGATAGAATCCCTGCTGGCCCCGCAGCCTGGGCAGGGTGGAGGTGGTGGAACACCCCGCCGGATTCCAGCCTGGAATTCCTCCTCCGTTAATGCTCTTTATTACCTGACTGGAATGAGATCCAGCCCCCAAATGAACGGAGCAGGACACGGAGCCGACAGCTCCCCCCGAGACCACCCCAGAGCCAAGTCCTGCCTGTTCCAGGCACTTCCAGAGGCTCCCAGGCCCCTTTCCTGAACCTCAGCCCGTTCTTGCCATCCTTTTTCCAGGGATCTGCAAGGGCTGGAGCAGGGAAAACCTTGTGGGGTGTTGATCCCATTCCCAAATATCATCAGTGGGATGACGACACCCTTCCTTATGTTCAGCCACCCCGTGTCCCATCCCGGGGACATTCCCTGGGAGCCCATTCCCAAGGAGAGCCCTGCCCCTCCAAAGCACCAGGACAGCTCATCCATCTCCCTGTTCCTGCCAGAGCAGAAACCCCAAATTCCACCGAATTCCACACCAAAAACGGATGGAAGGATGAGCCCTGGGATCTTGGGGAGCTCCTGGACAACATTCCTGCAATCCTAGAGAAATTATCCCATGCCAGGCAGGGCAGGGTGCAGGGATAGGGATACAGGGCAGGTGGGATGGAGCCAAACTCCCAAATGATGGAGCATCCAGGAAGGCCCTGGAGCAACAGCTGGGATAACAGAGGCAAAACACTGGGAATAACGAACTATCCCAGCAGGAGGAACACCCAAACCGGATCATCCTTTCCAACCTGAACCATTCCAGCATCACCAGCATCCCCAGCATCTCCTGATTCCATGGAAAGCCCCCTGTGCCCCCACAATTCCTTAGCTTACACCCACAGGTTACACACGGCTAAAGCACCTTTGGAAAACCCGGGAAAAACACCGGGAGAGGGAGATCATTCCCTCTCTCCATCCCCCGTGGGGAGCACCATGTGGGATCTCAATCCCGTTCCTAAATATCACCACAGAGGCAGGAGAGGTGTGAGGAGCCAGAGGACACTATCCCACCACCCCATGGGAATGGTTTTTCGGGAAGAGGCGCCATGCCCACCCTCCTTCCCTGGGCACCTCCTGGAATCTCCCCGTGTGCCGCCGGCCCGGCTCTCCCTCCCTCCTGCCCTTTCCCCCCTTGCCTTGCCAGCTGTGAACCTTGGCATGGCTGGAGCCATTGTCCCCGGGCAATGGGGAGGAGGGGAAGGTGTGAGGGGACACACAGAGCCCCGTTTGTCCCTTGTCCCCGCGGCCGTCAATGCCGCGCTTGTCCATTCATCCCTTGGGATGGCCGGAACAGCGGCTCCATTTGGGAGGCTCCAAGGTGCCCGCCCAGGGGGGCACATTGCCCCGTTTGTTTGGAGACAACGCCTTTCTCTCCCTCTTGGAAAGGGGACAACGGCTCCTCACCCTTGGGATCAGGGATGGGATGGGATGGGATGGATGGAGAAAGGCTTTACCGACCTCACTGGGCGCACATTCCCAAAGATCACCAACCCTTTTCCCACGGGATGAGCTCCTGGTCACTGTGGTGGTGGTGAAGGTCCATGTGCGTGTCTCCAGAAACTTCCCTCGGCTGGAATTACTCTCGGAGCGGATGGAGAGTTAATGATGTTAATTATCAGCCACGTACCAGCAGGAAGGAGAGGCCAGATCTGGCTCCCGGAGCTTTTCCAGGCTCGGCACAGGCGGGATAAAGACTCAGGGAAGCACGAGGGAGTTGAGGGAGCCGATGGAAGATGCTGCTTCCAAGGAAAAGCTCAGGGACACAGAGCTTGCTGCTGGACTTGAGGCTCTGGAAAGGCCCTCAGGGAATTCCAAGCTCCAGGAGCTGCTCCAGAGGCCACTCCGAGCCCTTCCCAAGACATGTCTCTTCAGGATTACTCGGGATTCGGAGCGGTGCTGGAATCCTGGAAAATCCTTAGGGAGGTGAACGATCCAACAGCACTAGGAGAGAGGTCCAGAGGCAGCCAGGCATTCCTGGGAATGCTCTGGAATTGTGTCCCATCCCAAGGAAAACCCAGAGTGCTTCCTCAGGCACGTGGCCCAAATTCCCGGGATCTGCGATCAGGACAGCAGGACCAAGAGGAGTGGCCCAGGGATACAGGGATGTCATTCCTGACCCTCTGATCCCACAGCAGGGGGGTTGGGACAAACAATCCCAGCCCAAAACATTCCAGGATTCAAGGATTTCCTTCCCAGGGCCAGCTGTCCAAGTCTCCATGAGCTGGCGTGTCCTGTTGGGAATTCTTTCCTCCTGAGGGAGCGATGGGCTGAAGAATTTCAGTGTCCACAATTCCTCACTTCATGCACCTTAGGACAATCCCAACATTTTATCCCAGATCCCACAGATCAGGGCATTTCACTTGGGGCGTTCCCACCAATCCCTGAGAAATTCCCGAGTTTTTCCACCACAAGACACATCCTTTGGGCCTGTGAAAGCCTCACTCACCTCACACAATCCCATTCCCACCCTTTAATCCCACAATTGGGATGAGCCATGAGATCAACACACCAAATTCCCGGCCAGAAGCAGGAATTCCATTCCCAGCTCTGCTCCGGGTGTCCCAATCCCTTCAGGGATCCCTCTTCCTGGGCATTCCCATTCCCACCTCTGCTCCCAGTGCCCCTCATGCTCAAAATGTAGGGATTTTCCCAGGAGACCCCCCAAGGAAAGGTGCCATGGGATGAGTTTGGGAATATCATCACTTACCCACCCTTCTCCTTTCACACAATTCCAGGGTGATTTGGGTGGGAAGAGACCTTTAAGGATCATCCCATTCCACCTCCTTGGCATGGATGTGAATCCAGGTTGCTCCAAACCCCTTCCAACCTGGACTTCACATCCACCTCTCCATCCCAACGGCCCTTCCCAAAAACTGACTAAGTCAGGAGCGAGGGGACTCTCCCTTCCCAGAACTCCTCAAACTCTGGGATCTCCTGGGAAAACCCCTTTGCTGTCCATTGCTTTCCCAGCACGTGGTTTGACATCCTGTTTAATCCTCCCTTTTCCAAGTTTTCCTTCCCTTCAGCAGGTGTTTCATTCCCAACAAAGTCCTTTTTGGTGCTCCCAGGAACTGGTGTCCATAAAGCACCGCTTGGAACAACACGGGAGATAAGGAAAGATCCGGAATGTTGATAAGCTCCTTCCTTTCCTGTCGCTGTGGATTCCAAGAGACAACCGGAATGTGGGATGGAAAGCCAGGAGTGACAGGGATGTCCCATCCCTGGAAGTGGTCCAGGCTGGGATGGGTGGGAATTGGAGCAACCTGGGACGCTGGAAGGTGCCTTTCATCCCAAACCATCCTGGGATTCTGGGAATTGGATCCCGAGTTCTTTTGGAATCGCCGCCTGTGTCTTCCACAAATCCTACCCGTCTCCTTCCCACCAAACTGCTTCCTTCTCTTTGGAAAAGGCAATCCCAGCCTTGGTTTGCCACTCCAAGGTAATACCTGGCAAATAAACCCACCCCCAGCAAAAATTCCTGGGAAAAAGGGGAATTTAAAATCCAGGCTGGATCCCAGCACACCAAGGAGGTTGAAAACCCCAAATTCCACCGCAGAAAAATCCACTCCCACAATTCCAGCCCCTCTTCTCACATTCCCTTCTCCCACAGGAGCAGCCAAAGTCCGGCGAGGCCCCTGAGGGTCACAGCACGTTTTCCCTCGGGAAGGAAGCCTTGGAAGCACTTCCAGGTGCCTCTGGAAGTGCGGGATCCTGGGCTGGACACACCATCCAATGGCACTGGATCAGGGAGGAGATGCCCATGGCAGGGCGTGGAACTGGATGAGCTTTGAGGCCCCTTCCAAGGCAAACCATTCCCTGATCCCAGGCCTGTCCTTGGTGCCGGCAGAAGGAGGGTCTGGAGGATAAGCAAGGGCATGGATATCATGGAATTACAGGACTGTATCCATGAAAACCCAAAAAAAGCGAGTGTGGTGTCCAGCTGCAGAATCCTGGAATGGTTTGGGTTGGAAAGGACCTCAAAGCTCCTCCAGCAGGTCCAGGTTGCTCCAAGCCCCATCCCACCTGGCCACCAGCAATTCCAGGGATCCATCCACCCTTTCCCCCTCAGAGCTCCCCTTTTCCCTTGGGCTCTGCTGTCCATCCCTATTCCCGGAATCCGCCCGGAAAACCCCACGCTGAGGGTTCTCCAGAGCCATTCCAGAGCCCGGGATGGGAACCAGAAGGCAGGAGGCCGTTCCTGGTTGTGATTCCAGCTGCTCCCTGTCCTCTGGCACGGCTGGGGCTGGTTAATGATTCCTCAGGCACATTCAGGATCCCGGGATTCTTATCAGGGAGAGCAAAGTCCGGTCGGCAGCGCGGCTGGGAAGAGGGTGATCCGGCAAAGCCGTGCCGGAGCGACGGAAATCCTCCGGGACGTCGAGCCTTGGATGGGCTGGAACAGCTCCCAGCTCCTGGAATTCCATCATGGCTTGGGTTGGAAGGGTCTTCAAGGATCATCCAGTTCCAGCAGGGACACCTTTCCCTATCCCAGGCTGCTCCAAGCTGGCCTCGGGCACTTCCAGGGATGGAGCAGCCAGAGCTTCCCTGGGAAATCTGTGCCAGCGCCTTCTCCTCTGGATCATTCCAGTCTTTTCCCACCGGGAGGAATCCATCAGGTCCCTCCTCCAGGAGGGGAGGGAATGCAGAGCAGGATCCCATCGCTCCTTCCAAACAACCTTGTCCAGGAGCTCTTTAATTCCCAGTTTCTGGCTGCTGGGATGACTCCAGCATGGAAAGGCCCTCGCTGGGAAGAGTGAGGGAACGGAGGGAATTCCTGCCTGTCCAGCATCCCTTTTCCATATCCCTTCCACAGCCCCATCCCAGGCACTGGGATCTCTGAGTTCCCACCCTTTTCCATCGGCCTGGTCACACCTCCAGCGGGATTCCCTCCAATCCACCTCTTCCCGAACCTTCTCCTGCTCCAGGTGCAAAGTACCCGCTCCCAGAGGAGCTGACGCCGCTCTTCCCGAATCCCAACCCATCCTTATCTCCAGGGATCCACCCTCGCTCCATCCGGGGGCCTCCTGCCCTTTTCCCGGGATAAAGGAGCCCAGCAGGAAGGAATTCTGGGAAGGGGAAGCACCAGCATGACCATCCCTGGTTCTCCTCCAAGGATGGGCCCTGAGGCCGATGGATCTGGGAATCTGGGATGGAGGTGGCAGCTTCCCAACAATGCCCAGGAATGCTGCCTGGCTCCGGTGAGGAGCTCCAGGGAATGTTTTAGGCTCTTCCCTGTTTTCCTCAGGCCTCGGGATGGAGCTGGAATCACTCTCATCCTCGTGTCAGGGAATTTTGGAATAGTGGGAAAAGAGAGGAGACCCCGGGAACAACTCCGTGTGGAAGAGAGACAGAGAGGCAGAGGGGAAAGCTTGGGAAACTGGGAATTCCGTGCCATTACCTGCTCGGATCCAGCGCATCCTGAGCATGGTGGGGGCGGGTCACGCTCCTGCCGGATCCCAGCTCTCCCTCATCATTCCCTGGATTCGGCTCCTCCGGCACTGCCGCCGCCACCGCCGGCTTTTCTGTCCCCTCCGGGAAGGGTGGGAGGGCCGGGAGGCTCCAGCTTGGGATTTGGGGATTACCCGGAGGGAGGGTCATGTGTTTGGGCTGTACCAGGAGCCCCCGGCCCATTCCGGCACGGGCTGACTCCCGGCTCCCAAGGAATTCCCAGCAAAGCCTCTTACCCTTCCCAGTGACTGTCACCAGTCCCGGCCGGGATCGGGATGGGGGGGAAGGGACGGGCAGGCGGTTTGTAAGGAAGGAATTCCAAGGGAATTCCTGCTGTGCCTGCATTTCCATGTCAAACCCAGGGAGGGATACCCGGATAGCCCTGCTGGTCTCCAACACTTTCTGCTCCCAGTTTTCCATCTCCCTGCATCCCAAAGTGCCAGGGCAGCCCCTGGATTCTCCATGGAATTCCTGGCTCTGTCGGTTCAGGCCAGGGAATTCCTTCCCCGCTCATCCCACAGGGAGCACCTCAATCCCTCGGCTCCGCAATTCCCTGCTCCTTCATCCCAGGAAAACAGGGATACAATCCAGAGCTCTTCCCACAGGGTGACATTCCCTACTCACGGATGCAAATCCATAACAAAAACCTCCAAGAGCCAGGAACATGAGGAAGGGTTATCCAAGGAAATTTTGGATGAGAGGGCGGGTTTAGATGGGATAATGGGAAGGAATTCTTCCCTGGGAAGATGGGGAGGTTTCTGGAATGGTTCTCCCAGAAAAGCCATGGCTGCCCCATCCCTGGAAGTGTCCAAGGCCAGCACCTGGAGCAACGGGATAGCAGGAAGAACTGGATGATCCCTAAGTTCCCTTCCAACCCAAAGCATTCCAGGATTCCACGATCACACCCCCCCGACATTCCCATGGGAATTCCCACTTGCTCCCAGCCCGGACACAACCAACATTCCCAGCTCTCCATGAAAACCCCCGGAGCTGCTTCATCCCTCAGGGCAGCTCCACCTGGAGCCCCAAATCCTCCTCCCTGCTCCACTCCTTTCCCAAATTCCCACTTCCCACCCCCCTCTCGGCACGGCTCTCCCGACGCGCATTCCTGGCCAGGCCCTTATCTCCCCAAAATGCCGGGAGAGGATCCCGAATAGCTGAGCGGTGCCGTCAGCACGGAGGGACGGCAGCCAAGGGTCAGGAGCCCTGCACCTCCCTCCTTCCCTCCCAGAGCCCAGGGGAAACATTCCCAAAACCAGGGAAAAGTCCTCAGCCGGAAATCCCCCCGGAATTCCGAGCCCGAGGGCCTGGGAGACACCAAAGGTGGGACACACCAAGCCGTGGGATTTGGAGGGATTCCAGAGTGGGAAGAGACACACAGGGATCCATTGTCCTGTGCAGGACAATCCCAAAAAGTCCATGTCCAAGATCTCCTCAGGAAGGTCCTGGGAGCCACCAAACACAACCCATGGAATGTGGACGGATTCCAGAGTGGGAAGAGACACACAAGGATCCAGGCCCAGCTCCTGGCCCAGGATAATCCCAAAAAGTCCCTGGGCCTGGGAGCCACCAGGACAACGAGGACCTTCCCACATGGAAGAAGTGCAGCCTGAGGGCTCAGCAGGGTCAGCCAGGACTGAATTCCCGGGATCTTCATCCCAGGAAAACAGGAAGTTATTCCCGATCCATCCCTTCCCTCGGAGCCTTTTCCCTAATCCCTTCCCAAACTGGAGGAAAGGCCGGGATGGTTCCCTTTGTTTTGCTGCTCCTCGGCCCTCTGAGGCCTCAGAGAGGGAAAGATTCCAGGGAAATAGGGATATCCAAGGAAACCAGGATATCCAGGGAAACAAGGATAATGCAGGGAAAACAGGGATATCCAGGGAAACAGGGATAACGCAGGGAAAATAAGGATACCCCAGGAAATTAAGGATATCCAAGGAAAACAAGGATAACCTTCCCAAGCAAACACCAACACCTTCCTTAGGAAAATAAGGAGAAAGAGCCAAGGCACCAACCAGAACTGGGATTTTGGGAACAGCTGCTTCCCAAAATAAACCCGGTCCTGCCCCCAATTCCAGCCAAATTCCAGGATTCCCGAATTCTTTCAGGGGTCTCGATCTACAGGGAGGAATTTCTTTAGGAATGGGAGGGGGAAATGTTGTTCTGCACATCCAGAAAACATGGATGCTCCAGGACAGCGACATTCCAGCACTGATTCCCAAAAAAACATGGGATCAGGTTTTCCTGGGAGCACCAGGACCAAACCACAGGAAAATTGAGCAGGAATTCCCTGTGGGAAAACATTCCCCTCTTCCCTTGTCCCCCTGAAACTCTGGGTTGTAGCAGATGCTCAGGAAAAGGGATGGAGCTGCCCAAATTCCATGGAATGTTCGGCTCCGAAGGGGCTTGGAAAGGGAATGGCTGAGGGGAAGAAACATCCAGGAGGAGATTTCCTTGCTCCTGGAATTTTACAGGGACAAGATGGGTTTAGTGGAAAAGAAAGGGAAGGGAAAAGGGGAAAAGGGGAAAAAGGGGAAAAGAAAGGGAAGGGAAAAGGGGAAAAGAAAGGGAAGGGAAAAGGGGAAAAGAAAGGAAAGGGGAAAAGGGGAAAAGAAAGGGAAGGGGAAAGGGGAAAAGAAAGGAAGGAAAAGGGAGCAAAAGGATGGGAAAAAGGGAAAGAAAGGGAAAAGGGGAGAGAAAGTGAAGGGAAAGGGAAAAGAAGGGAAAAAAGGAAAAGAAAGGAGGGAAAGGGATGAGAAAGGAGGAAAAAGGGAAAAGGGGGGAATGGGAGAGATGAGGAAAAGGAGGAGTGAAAGGATGGAAAAGGGGGGAGAAAGGAGGAAAGTAGGAAGAGAAAGGAAGGGAAAGGAGAAAGGGGGGAAAGGGGGAGAAAGGAGGAAAAAGGGAAAAGTAGGAAAAGGGGAGAAAGAAAGGGAAAGGGAAGAAGGGGGAAAGGAGAAAGAAAGGGGAAAAAGAAAGGGGGAAAAGGGGGAAGAAAGGAGGAAAACAGGGACAAAGAATCCTGGGACAGCTGAGGGTGTCGGGAAGCCCCTGGAGACACTTTGCTCCAGCAGGATCATTCCCAGCATCCCGAAAGAACAAAAAACCAGGAAAAGCAAGGAATCCTCCCCCCTGGAGAGGATGCTCTGGGGGAGAGGGGGAAATCCCAACCAGAGAGCTGATCCCTAAATATTGTTGGGATGCTGGGCCAGGGCTGTGCGGGGATTTGGGAGACCCTAAATCCAAAGGGAACCCTGGAATGCTGCCGGGAACACCCCAGGGGAGCCCCCCGTGCTCCCTAATCCCGTGGCTCCCGGGAATCCAGGGCTGGAACAAACCGGGGGAGCAGGGGGGGGTTTTCCTTTGGGATCACATGGATTTTGGGAGCGAGGGAAGGGAGCAGGAAGGAGTTGGACATTCCATTCCCTTCCCCTTCCCTTCCTAGGGATAAATCCCTAGGGACGGCGATCCCGCTGCTCCCGAGGGGGGCTCCATGGATGGACGTTATTCCCACCACATCCCTGTGCCAGGGGCTCATCCCAAGGCTCATCCCAAGGAAAAGGGAGCGAATCCAAAGGGAAGGGACAAACGAGCCCCCCGGGAAGAGCCGGGCGAGGGGAACACACGGGACCGCGGCTTCCAGGGGGGAAAATCCCCTTCCCAAGAGCCGGAGGGTGGGAAGGCGAGGCAGGGCACTTCCCAGAGGCGCTTCCCAGCCTTTGGAATGCCAGGGAGCAGGGAAAGGATGCCGCGGAGGGACCCGCAGGGACAGGACCCGCGGGGACGGACCCCAAGCCACGGGAGCGGGGGGCGGGATGCGCTTCCCACCCTCTGGAATTCCCGCGGGTACCTTCGAAGAAGCGCTGGAGCGCCTCGGTCTCGTCCACCACCTCCATGGCGGGCCCGGCTCGGCCCGGCCGGGCTCAGCACCGCCTGCCTCGGGTGGGCATCGCAGCGACCCCCGGGCCGCCCGCACAGCGCCCCCGGGTCCGATCCTGCCCGCCGCCCATGGGAGTGTGGCGGGGAGAGGGAGCGCTCCGCCCTCCTCCCTCCCTCTTCCCTCCCTCC
>WBMV01008152.1:51054-68296 GCA_013396655.1 Campylorhamphus procurvoides
GGGGGAAAAAAAAAGGGATAAAACAGGGACAAAGTGGGGGAAAAAACAGGATAAAGTGGGGGGGAAAGGGGATAAAGTGGGGATAAAGTAGGAAAAATGTGGGGAAAACCAGGGACAAAGTGGGGAAAAACAGGGAAAAGCCAGGGACAAAGTGGGGGAAGCCAGGTATAAAATGGGGGAAAACAGGGGAAAAAACGGGAAAAAAAGTGGGGGAAAACCGGGAAAAAAGTGGGGGAAAACCAGGGACAAAAAGTGGTACAAAAATGGGCACAAAGTGGTACAAAAATGGGACAAANCACCTCCATGGCGGGCCCGGCTCGGCCCGGCCGGGCTCAGCACCGCCTGCCTCGGGTGGGCATCGCAGCGACCCCCGGGCCGCCCGCACAGCGCCCCCGGGTCCGATCCTGCCCGCCGCCCATGGGAGTGTGGCGGGGAGACGGAGCGCTCCGCCCTCCTCCCTCCCTCTTCCCTCCCTCCATCCCTCCCTCCTTCCCTCCCTTTCCATGCCCTGCTCCTCCCCCGGGCATGGGAGGGAGGTGGGAAGGGGGAAACACAGGGATGTGGGTCGGGATGAGGGGGGAAAGGGGGTGGGAAGGGGAGGGGAGGAGTGGGGAAGGGAGAAGAATGGGGATAAAGGGGGGGAAATGGGGACAAAGNGGGAAAAACAGGGAAAAGCCAGGGACAAAGTGGGGGAAGCCAGGTATAAAATGGGGGAAAACAGGGGAAAAAACGGGAAAAAAAGTGGGGGAAAACCGGGAAAAAAGTGGGGGAAAACCAGGGACAAAAAGTGGTACAAAAATGGGCACAAAGTGGTACAAAAATGGGACAAAACGGTAAAAACAGTCAGAAAATATGACCAAATAGTCACAGGCACAAAGAGGTAAAAAAAAAAACAGGCCTGAAGTGGTAAAAACTGACAGGAAGCACAAAAAAATAGTCACAAAGCACCAAAAATCACCCCAAAACACCAAAACCCACCCAAAAAGCATCATAGTGCCACAATGAGCCAAAAAGTCACAAAGTACCAGAAACAGCCAAAAAAGCATCAAAAGCAGCCCCCAAGTGGCCAAATTTGGGCAGAGGGAAATAAAAATCAGCCAAAACAGCCCCAAAATCAAAAATCCCCCCCAAACAGCCACAAGGCACCAAAAATCCCACAAAAACCAGCAAATCCCACAAAAAAACACCCAAAAAGCACCAAAAAACCATCATAAAAAAGTGCCATAAAGAGCCAAAAAGTCACAAAGTGCCCCCNAGAAAACCAGGTATAAAATGGAGAAAAAACAGGGACAAAGTGGGGGGAAAAAAAAGGGATAAAACAGGGACAAAGTGGGGGAAAAAACAGGATAAAGTGGGGGGGAAAGGGGATAAAGTGGGGATAAAGTAGGAAAAATGTGGGGAAAACCAGGGACAAAGTGGGGAAAAACAGGGAAAAGCCAGGGACAAAGTGGGGGAAGCCAGGTATAAAATGGGGGAAAACAGGGGAAAAAACGGGAAAAAAAGTGGGGGAAAACCGGGAAAAAAGTGGGGGAAAACCAGGGACAAAAAGTGGTACAAAAATGGGCACAAAGTGGTACAAAAATGGGACAAAACGGTAAAAACAGTCAGAAAATATGACCAAATAGTCACAGGCACAAAGAGGTAAAAAAAAAAACAGGCCTGAAGTGGTAAAAACTGACAGGAAGCACAAAAAAATAGTCACAAAGCACCAAAAATCACCCCAAAACACCAAAACCCACCCAAAAAGCATCATAGTGCCACAATGAGCCAAAAAGTCACAAAGTACCAGAAACAGCCAAAAAAGCATCAAAAGCAGCCCCCAAGTGGCCAAATTTGGGCAGAGGGAAATAAAAATCAGCCAAAACAGCCCCAAAATCAAAAATCCCCCCCAAACAGCCACAAGGCACCAAAAATCCCACAAAAACCAGCAAATCCCACAAAAAAACACCCAAAAAGCACCAAAAAAACATCATAAAAAAGTGCCATAAAGAGCCAAAAAGTCACAAAGTGCCCCCAAAGAGAGAATAAAAAAAAAAGCCCCCCAAAAAGAGCCCCCAAAAGACACAAAGCACCAAAAAAGGGCCAGAAAGCAAAAAAAACCCAAACAAGGAGCCAAAAAAAGGATCAAAACCAGCCCCAAAGAGCCAAAAAAAAACCCCAAATTCCCAGGGAAAAGCACCAAAAACAGCCAGGAAGGACCAAAATGTGTCACAAAGGGCAAAAAAACAGCCCCAAAGTAACAAAACCTGTTCAGAAATCCCCAAAAGCAGCCCCAAATCCCAAAATTCCAGCCCCAAATCCCCAAATCCAACCCCAAATTCCCTACAATCCCAGGCATAGGGAAGCCAGGAATCCCACTGGATATTCCTGGTTTTTAGATCCCGTATTCCCAGGGAAAATTCCCACCAGAGCATTATATCCCAGCTGGAAACCAGGAATTCAATCCTATCCCAGGGGGGATTTTTAAAGGATCTTTCACTCCACCCTCCAATCCCCATTTCCTTTCCCTGTTTTCCAAAGGAATCCTTGGAAAAACCCTGTGGAATCTTTCCTGCACCTCTGGTTAATCAATAAAACATTCCCATCTATTTCCCTCCTTTTCCTTGCCCGGCTTAAAAATCCAGGGAAAATCCAGGGGGGTTTTCCATGTCATTCCCAGCGTTTTCTCCCCCCTTTCCTCAGCAGGCTGGAATTCTTTCCCTAAGGCTCCCAATCCCAAATCCACTGGGAAAATCCCAGTTTGGAGCGGGATCCTGGCAGGAGGATTATCCTGTTTATCCCCAGGGTGGATTCCCACGCCGCTCCAGAATCCAGGGAATATTTGGGAGGGCTCACCCTCCTCTCCCTTCCCTGCCTTTTCCAGCCAATTCCCCAAAATTCCCTCTGCTTCGCCCTGAAATCCTTCTGGTCGTGGATTCCACTCGGAATCGCTCCCAGCTCCTTCCTTACAGCCAAGGAGGAATTCCCACAACTCATCCCAAGGGATCAGGAAATCCTGGAATGATTTCCTGGAATGATTCACAATCCCAAACCCGACACCTCCCGCTATATTCCCACCTGGAACAACTCCAGGAATTCCACAGCCCCGGCCGAGATGATTCCCAAAAAGCGGAAGATTGCCCTAATCCCGAATTCCCGGCCGCTATTCCGGCGTTTCCTCGGGAAGAGCCACACGCCGATGCTTCCGACATCCATTTTTATACACAGTGCCATGGGATATACAGCAAACTTATATACATCCATCGGAATTCCCAGAGTCCGGAGCCGCCGCTCCCAAAGAAACCAGGACTTCCCTTGGAATCTTCATGCTCGGGGCAGCTCGGAGCAGGGATTGGGGGAAGGTGCCATTCCCGGGATCAGCACGGGAAGTTGGGATGTTCCCCCCCCCACCCCTTTTCCCAAGCCAAGCGCTCCGAGCCCTGGGGGGGCCAGTTATCCTGAAAATTCCAAAGGCTCCAAGGAGGGAATGGATCCTTGGGTTTCCTGCTCTGAGCTGCCCCGGCTCCTCGGGATGGGAGGGATTTTCCAGAGGCGGAGCTGAAGGGAAGGGAAGAGCAGCCCATCCCAAAAATCCTGGGGCCCTTGGGAATTCTGATCCTGGTCAGGATTCCCTGGATACCGCTGAGCTGATGGAAGGAGGGAGGGAAAAGCGGGAAGCTGGAGCAGGAGAGGCTGCTTATCCCACCAGGAATATCCCACCGGGAATATCCCGTGAAAGGAGGGGCTGTGTCCAAGGAAAAACACCCCCAAGCGATCCCTAAGCTTCCCAAATCCAGGATTTTGGGAATGTGCTCCGGGAGTCTGAGCCATGGGAACTGCACAAACCCCAGCATGGAAAGCAGGGAAGCAGAATTCCAGGAAAATTCCAGTTGGAAGGGTTTGCAGGAATGAGGGTGGATCCAGGTGAAGATTCCCTTCATCCCGGGAGATTTTTGGGAAGGTGGGGAGAATTCCCAGGGAGCTTCCCTTTGGAATGCAGCTCTTCCCGAGGGAAACACCTGGCCCAGGTCAGGATTGGCTTTTGGCACTTGGATACGACCTGGGGCAGCGGGAAAAGCGGGAAGAGCTGGGAATTCCTGGCCCCAATCCCAGGGAAGTGGGAGATGCCTGATCCCAAAAATCTGAAGCCATGGAAAACAAAGGCACAGCAGGGCTGGATTTGGGAAACAAGGAAGAAAACAATGGGAATGGTGACAGTGGCTGACTGCCAGGATGGCAAATCCCTGTGGAAAAGCAAGGAATTGCTGGAATCCTTGGATATTGGGAATTCCCAGCCCTTGGGCAGCTCCTGGGGAGCTGGAAGAGGGGGAAGGACATCAGTGGTTCCCAATCCATCCCATTCCCATCCCATCCCTAATCCCATTGGAGAGCAGGAACTCCTGGATGGAATCCCAATATTCCCCCCTCTCCTGCTTCCCAGGGAATTCCAGTTGCAATATTCCCCTCTCTCCTGCTTCCCAAGGAATTCCAGCTGCAATATTCCCGTCTCTCCTGCTTCCCCATGGAATTCCAGTTGCAAAATCCCTCCTGCTTCCCAAGGAATTCCAGCTGCATTATCCCTGCTGCTTCCCAGGGAATTCCAGTTGCAATATCCCTCCTGCTTCCCAGGGAATTCCAGTTGCATTATCCCTGCTGCTTCCCAAGGAATTCCAGCTACATTATCCCTCCTGATTCCCAAGGAGGGCCGTGCCTGCCTCCCACAGGATCCCTGGAGCACAGCAGGGAGCTCCGGCACAAGGAATGCGGCTCTCCTGGAATTCCAGCGGCTCTTCCCTAAAATCTGCCCTGCCCAGGATCTGGCAATGTGCATCCAAGCCAGGGCAGCATCCAGAGGAGCTCCAGCCCAGCAATTCCCAAGGAAAATAGGGAAATCCAGCCCTGGGATATGACCCCAAAGCACTATTCCCACCTAATTCCCATTCCCAGGGATAATTCCCATAGGAATATTATCCTGTGCCTGCCGGGAAAACACCAAAGGGCCTGAGGAATGGATTGGATACTGACCTTGCATCCCTGTTCCTGGAGCTTTTCCTGCTTCTTGGATAAGAATTCCCACTAAATTCCTTCTTGGGAGCATCAGCTCTGACTGGAATCTAAGGAATAATATCCCAAAAAAAGGGAAATGGGAATAATTGGATTCCCACACCCACACTCCCCACTGGCTCTGCCATCCCAGCCCTCTGGAAAGAGCAAAACAGACCTTCAAAATCCTGCAGACTTTGGGAAAAAATTCCAGGATTCCCACTCAGCTACTCTGGATCATCCTGAGATCACAGGGAATGCTTTTCCAGGATTCTGGGATGAGGTGACAGGAACAGGGAGCAAAGAAAACAAGGGATGGGGAGGTTTGGGAGAAACGAAACATTCCACATGGAAAAGGATAGGGAATAACAGGGAAGGGATTGGAAATCCTTGGCACATCCTTCCTGGCATTGTCCCAGTTAAATCCATTATCAGGGATGCCAAGGAACTCTTGGAATACTTTGGATTGGAGAGGCCACTCAGAGGGATCCGAAGGGATTCCTGGGATGTGGCACGGAATGGGGTGCCCGGGAATGTCCATGTCAGGCACTTCCAGGTGGAGCATCCCGCTGGAATACCGTGGGAATTGGGGAAGAGCAGAAGGCACAAAGCTGAAGGGGAGGAAGCCAAGGAAAGCCTGGAGATGCACCACATTCCCAAAGAAAAAGTGGGAAAGAAAAGCAGGAAGTGTGGGCAGGACTTAGTCCAGCATTCCAGAGGTGCTTTTCCAGAGGGAAATGGGAGATCAGCCTTTCCAAATGCCCTTGGAGCGAAGGAGTGATGGGAATATGGACATGGAGAGGTGGGAATATGGACATGGGAGAGGTGGGAATAGAGGCATGGAGAGATGGGAATGGGAACAACAACAAAACCCAGGAATGATGGGATACAATCAGACCCTTCCAGGGACCCCTTCCCACCTTTCCTTCTGGATCCTGGGAATCAATCCCAGGCTGCTTCCCGCCCGTTCCCAAGGGATGCAGTTCCCTTGGCACAGGGAGCCAGGGGTGGGATTTTCCAGGACACGGGTGGGAAGTGAATTCCCAGTGCAACATCTGAGCCGTCCCCCGGGGGCGGATCCCACCTGGAATTGCCTGAGGAGGGAGATATCCCGCTGGGCTCCCCCCTGGAATTCCAGGTGATCCCAGGTTATCCCTGTGGATCCCGGGCAGGGGGACGATGCTTTTCCTTAGTGGTTTAAAGTGCTTTGCAGATCCCAAGCTCTGCCTTAGTGCTAAGGAGGAATTCCCGCCGGGATTAGGGGCGGGATGGAGCTCCTCATTCCCAATCCCATTCCCATTCCCGGGGCTGGAAGTGGGCTAGCCTGCTAGCCCCGCCCCCCCTCCTTCTCCTCGCCAAATTTCCTGGATTTTTGTGCGTATTCCTTAAAAAAGGGCTCCTGGTTTTGTAGGATCTACAAAACCAGAGGGAATTTCTGCGCTCTCGGAATGAGAGGATTTTTCCTTCCCTCCCGATCCAGAAGGGCTTCCCTGGCTCTGATCCTGCGCAGGGAAAAAAGTCCCCTTTGGAATGTTAAACAGCAGGGATCAATCCTTCTCTTCCCGCCCCGAGCGCTTCCAGTGAAATTCCATGCACTGGGAATTGCTTCCATCAGTGCACGAGGGTTCTAAAGTGCTCCTGTGGGATACCAGCTATTCCCAGGGGAAATCCCAGCCCGGCACCACAGGGATAAAGGGATTTTCCAGTCCTCCCAGAGCGGGAATATCCCGCCTGAGGAAGGGAAAAGGGAGCAACACCAGGATTCCAAGGAAGCCGGGATGGGAATTTCCTTTCCCGGGAAGGGCTTGGAACGGGAATTCCGGCGTCGGAAAACCCGCTCCTCCCCAGGGGGCTCAGGGGGATTGATTCCCAACTTCCTCCAGGGATGCAAGGCAGCTCCCCCCGAATCCCTTGGAAAACAGGGAGCTTGGAATTCCGCCGGCCCAGCCCTCTCCTCCCTCGGTTCCCAGCGGGAACGGGGCGGGAAGGAGAGGATGGATACACTTTTCCATCGGGAAAACCTCGCCTTCCTTAATAAATACCTCCCCAAACAGCAGCTCTGTAAACATACAAAAGGGTTCAACACTTGGAAAAAGGTCCAGCTTTTCCCTGAATTCCCAAACCGTTCCCCGGCGGATCCATCCGCGCCGCTCCGAGACGAGGATCCCGGCAGTCCTGCGGCGACGGCTCCGAGGGATCCAGGGAATCCTTATCCAGGAGGGCTGGATTTGGGAGGGCCCCGATGGCTTTGAAGCAGGAGTGTCCCAGGGAGGGGATTCCCGGGAAAGCGGCCAGGCTGGGAGCTTGGATGGGATCCGTGGTAGTGCAACAGGGCCCGAGCTCTCCAGCCGCCCCTTCCCGAGGAGGGGATCCATCCCGGCCCTCTCCCGCTTCCCGAGGAGGGGGGGGGATCCATCCCGGCCCCTCTCCTGCTTCCGACATGCCGCCCGGAGCGTTCCCGAGGCCCGGAGCATTCCCGAGGCTGTGCTGTGGCGCTCCCAAGCTCCGCAGGGAATGTGCCTCTGGAAGGAGAGCCAGGCTGAGGTAGGGAATTTCAGAAGGCTCTCCCAGCTCCGAGCGCGGCGTTCCGGCACGATCCGTGCTCCTCCCGGCCCACGGCCCCCTAAAGGGCGGAGATCACGAGCTCGTCCTGCTTGGCAGGGCTGGAAGTCCGGATTTTATCCGTGGCCAGGAATTCCTGGCTGCTGGCTCCCGTGGGAGTGCTGTCCATGAGCTCTCCGGAGGAGCTGAGCGGCAGGGACGGCGACACGGAGATTCCCGAGGAGGGATCCGTGGAGCCGGCGAACAGCCGCGGCGGCTTCGGCACCAGGTTGGGCTCGTACTGCGCCCGCAGCAGGATCTCCTGCTCGCTGACGGATTTGGGGATCTCCGGGAACTCCCCGGAGCTGTCCGACACCATCATGCAGTAAATATCCTGGAAGGAGCTGCTCTTGCTGTCCAGGTTGAAGAGGCTGTCGATGAACTCGGCGAACTCCAGGACCTGCGGGCTGGGCACGTCGGCCAGGCGCCCGTTGGGAAGCGCCGGCTCTTCCCGGGGGGATGCGGAGCCGCCGCGCTCCCCGGCGCTCCCGGCGCTGTCGCGGCGCTGCGGGGTGGTGCCACCGCTGCTCAGGACGTGCTCCGGGGCCTGGGTTTCCTGGGAATGCTTGGAGAGGCTGTCGGCCGCCAGCAGCTCGGTGCGGGAGCTGAGCGAGTGGTTCTCCTCGGGGATGGCGGGGTCGATGTAGAAGCAGTGGCTCTCGTCCTTCTCCATCACCGCGTGCAGGCTGGGCGAGCCGCGGATGCTCCGGAAGCCCGAGGAGCGCCGGGAGTCGAAGCTGTAGATGGACTCGTTGTCCGAGAGGCTCTCCATGGTGGCCAGGGGGGCGCGGCGGTCCTGGAGCTCCACGGAGAGGCGCTCCTTGGTGTCCAGCAGGAGAAGCTCCACGGGGTCCTTGCGGGCCGGAGAAAGGGGTTTTGTCTCGTAGAACCCTTCCAGGCTGATCTCCGAGTGGGATTTGCTCCTGCAGGGGGAAAAAGGGAGAAGGTGGGGGAGAAGCCAAACCTCAGGAATGGGGTTGCTGGGAATGTCGCCGTTCTCCCGGCTCGGAAGGTCCCCTGTGGATTCTTCCCTGGTTTCCTGGAGGTTTGGGTTGGAATGGGATGAGCCTCAAGACCCCTTCCAACCCCAAACATTCCATGATTTGGGATGGTGGCCCTGCTCCCAGGAAAACCTGCCTCCAACACCTGTCCATGAAGGACGATTTAGGGAAGAGACACGGAAGGACCATCCCACTTTCTCCTCCTTTTCCCACTCTGGAGTCACTCCAGGCTCAGGCCTTCCCCTCCTTCTCCATGCTGGTGATCCCAGCTGTCCACCCCAAATTCCAGGAACCTAGGGGGGGCATTTTCCATAACCAGCCTTTAAAAGAGGCAGGAAAATTCCGGCTGTGCTCGGATTTTAAGGATCAGGCAGGCTCTTCCAGGAAAAAAATGGGAAGGAGCTCCCACATAAGGCTTGGGCTGAGCTGCACACAAATCCACAGCCTTAAGGACATGGAATTCAGGGAATATTTGGGAAAAGAGCCTGAGTTTGGAAGAGGATTCCTGCACCTGCCAAAAGTGTGGGATACACAGGGAAAGGAGTTATGGGAATATTTGATCCCTTTGGACCTTCCATGGAGTAACAGAGAGCTGGGAAGAGATTCCAAGGATCCCAAAAGAGGGAGACTGACAAGGCAAGGTGGTTCCATCCTGGAATCATCTTCCCAATCCTCTCCCACCCACAATTCCATCTCCTGGTTCCATTCCAGCTGCCTCTGGATCCAAATCGTCCTCCCTCCCTTTCCCTGCAGGGCCAGATGTGGGAACACCTTCAGCACTTGGAATGTGCCTCTTTCCCAGGATTTCCTGCTCTTACCCTTCCCAAAGGGGACACCAGCTGCTTCTCCTTCCCTGTGTCCATGTCCTGCTTCTAACATTCCATAAATCCCAGCACAGTATTCCATCCCAAATCCATCCCAAGCCTGTTCCCACCCCAGAGCTACCATTCCATCCCAAATCTATCCTAACCCCAAACCCACTCCAGAGCCACGAATCCATCCATCCTAACTCTGATCCCACATCCAGAGCCAACATTCCATCCCAAATCCATCCCTGATTCCACCCCAGAGCCAAAATTCCGTCCAACCCCAAGCCCACACCAGAGCCACCAATCCATCCATCCCAACCTTGATCCCACCCTTCTATCCCAAATCCACCCTAACCCCATTACTACCCCAGAGCCAAAATTCCATCCATCCTAACCCCGATCCCATCCCAGAGACCCATTCCATCCATCTAACCCTGATCCCATCCCAGAGCCCCCATTCCATCCATCTAACCCTGATCCCACCCCAGAGCCAAAATTCCATCCATCTAACCCTGATCCCACCCCAGAGCCCCCATTCCATCCATCTAACCCTGATCCCACCCCAGANCCGCTGGGAAGGGGCTGGCTCTGGAATATCAGCTCCGGAGTGAGATCCACCTCCGTGGGACTCACCATCACCTTGGCTGCCGAAAGCAGAGCCGTTTTGCCCTTGTTGTAGTTTTCCAAGACCTGTCCAAGGCAAGGAGAGGAACAGCAGGGATTTACTGGGCCCTGGATTGGCCTCTTGTCTTCCCAGAGCCTCCTGGAAGCACAAGGAAAGGTCTGGAGATGAAGGATTACATGGATAAACCCCGGGACGTCACCTGGACTCATCCAAGGGGCCTCCCGGTATTCCCACAGCAAGCTTGGAAACACCACTGGGAGCTCTGGGAATTCCATTCCTGCACCTCAGCACATCCAAGTCCAACATCCCACCCAAAAAAACCCCTCCCTGTGTATCCAAACGCCCAGCATTCCGTGGCACGACATTCCCTCACCTTGTTGAGGCCTTCCATGACCACGTAGGGCAGGTGCTCATGGAGCATGGCCGGGGAGATGATCACCTCGTTGAAGGCCTTGTTGTCCCCCCAGATGGCAAAGTAAGTGGGATCCTCCTGCTCGCAGCAGCTGGAAAAGGGATGGCAAGGACAAAAAAACTGGGATGAGGGACGTGCTGCTCCCCAGTTCTGGGCTATCCAATGGGAATGGTATCCCAGGGCCCGAAGGGGCTCCAGGAGAGCTGGGGAAGGGCTGGAGTGATGGGACAAGGGGGAATGGCTTCCCGATGCCAGAAGGGATGTTGGGAAGGAATTCCTTCCTGGGAGGGTGGGGAGGCCCCGGAAATGCATTTCCCAGGAAAGCTGTGGCTGCCCCATCCTGGGAAGTGCCCAAGTCCAGCTTGGAGCAACCTGGACTAAGGGAAGGTGCCCCTGGCATCAATCCCTTCCCTCCCAAACCACTCCAGGACATTCCAGNCTGGCATCAATCCCTTCCCTCCCAAACCATTCCAGGATTCCTTGTGCCTGTTTACATGGAATACTGGCACACTGTGAGGGTGCTGATACCTTGGAATGGCTTCTCCAGGGAAGCTGCACTCCTGGAAGTGCTTGGAGCCACCTGGACTACGGTCTGTGCCAAGGGATGATCCCTTCCCTCCCAAACCATTCCAGGATTCCTTGTGCCCATTTACATGGAATACTGGCACACTGTGAGGGCACTGACACCCTGGAATGGCTTTCTCAGGGAAGCTGCACCCCTGGAGCAACCTGGACTACGGTCTGTGCCAAGGGATGATCCCTTCCCTCCCAAACCATTCCAGGATTCGTTATGCCTGTTTACAGGGAATACTGGCACACTGTGAGGGTGCTGATACCCTGGAATGGCTTCTCCAGGGAAGCTGCACCCTGGACTACGGTCTGTGCCAAGGGATAATCCCTTCCCTCCCAAACCATCCCATGCTGATCTCCCAGGGCCGTTTGGGGCACTGAACGCATTTCCCAGGAGATGTTCCCCCCCGGCAGTGCCCCCCAAGCCCCCCCTCACCATCCGTGCTCAGCCGGGTGGGTGTGCACGACGTGGATGATGCGGCCGGGCGGGTAGAGGGGCGTGCTGGCCGAGAGGGCGATGCTGAGGTCGCTGGGGTGTGCCCAGAGCCGCTGGCTCGGCACCGAGCGCTCCGCCGGCTCCTCGGGCAGCTCCGACTTGGGGATGCACTTGGTGGCACCCACGATGATGCGCCACTGCGGGGACAGCGGGGTTAGGGGGGCTGGGAGGCGGGGGAAAGGACAGGGGGAGGGATAAGGAATGGCACAGGGAAGCAGGAGGATAGATAAGGAACGCCACAGGGAACTGGGAGGATGAACAAGGAATGGCACAGGGAACTGGGATAAGGAAGGAATAGCACAGGGAACTGGAAGAAATGAGGAATGACACAGGGAACTGGGATAAGTAAGGATCAGCACAGGAACTGGGAGGAATAAGGAATGGGACAGGGAACTGGGAGGATAGATAAGGAATAACATGGGACTGGGAGGAATAAGGAATGGCACAGGGAACTGGGAGAATGAACAAGGAATGACATAGGACTGGGAGAAATAAAGAATGACACAGGGAACTGGGAGAACGGACAAGGAATAACAGAGGGAAGCAGGAGGATAGATAAGGAATAGTACAGGGAACTGGGAGGAATAAGCAATAACATAGGACTGGGAGAAATAAGGAATGAGGAATGATACAGGGAACTGGGATAAGGAATGAGGAATATAAGGACAGGGAAGCAGAAGGATAAATAAGGAATAACAGGGAACTGGGAGAAATGAGGAATGGCAGAGGGAACTGGGATGAGCAAGGAATGGCAGAGGGAAGCAGGAGGATGGATAAGGAGCACAAGGAAAACTGGAATGGGATTCTCCAGGTGTTTCTGCCAAGCTGGTTTTCCTCTCCCAGTTTCAGGCCAACCTCCCACCCCTCCTGGTTTTCCCACAGGTCCATCAATGGATAAATCAGGATTTGCCAGGGTAAAGGAAGCAAAGGGGATCAATTTTTCATGGAGAAAAATAAGGATGAGATTCAACAATACAGATAAAAAGGACTTTAAGAACTAAAAAAAACCCCAAACCTCAAAAAACCACAAAAATCCCTCTAAAAACACATCCCCCAAAAATCCTCTAATAAACCTTAAAAAGGCACCCAAAACCCATAAAAAACCTGCAAAAAACTACCAAAACCCCACAAAAAAATTCCTAAAAAGCCACCAAAAATCCCCTAAAAACCCACCACAAAACTCCCTAAAACCTCCCCCCAAAACCTACAAAAAACACTCTAGAAAAAGCACCAAAACTCTAAAAATCCCTAAAAAGGACAAAACCCCCAAAAATAACACTAAAAATCCTTAAAAACCCCATCAGAAAACCTACAAAGCCACCCCAATAAAATCAACCAAAAACCCCCTTAAAAACCCACCAAAACAATCCCCCCAAACACCAAAATCCCACAGAAAACCCTCTAAAAATCTACCAAAACCCACAAAAACCCCCAAAAAGCACTAAAAAATCCCTTTAAAACCCACCAAAAGCCAAAAAAGCACCAAAAACAATCCCTTAAAACCCCACCAAAACACCCTAAAAGCCCCACCAAGAACAGCCCTCAAACTCATAAAGAAACCTAAAAATGCACCAAAAAGCCCCTTAAAAACCCACTGAAAACTGCCGGAAAAAATCCATGAAAATCCCCCCCAAAATTCCCACAAAGCCAAGTCACTTCCCAAACTTCCCACCAAGCCAAGCCCCATCCCAACTCTCTCCTTTTCCAGGTAATCCCTGGAACGTCTCATCCCTAAAAACCTCCCTGGAATGATGATTCCCACATTTCCATGCCTGCCATTCCAGCCCATTCCTGGTTTTTCCCGGCAGAGCAAATCCACTCTGGCAGCTCAGACTTCCAAAGGGAACCAGAGGGAAAATTCCCTGCCCGGTTCTTTGGGAATCCCTGGAGCAGGTGAGGCTCTTCCCATCCTTCCCTAAGGAGGGATCCCTTCCTGCTGCTCCCAGTCCCGGTGCTGCATCCTGGGATTTGTCCCTCTTCCCGCTCACCTTTGGTTTGGTGCTCCTTTGGAGAACATCCAGGAGCTGCCGCCGGAATCCTTCCAGCTGGGAGAGCCCGATCCTGGAAGGGATGGAGGGGTGAGCGTGGGAAACTGGGATGTGGGAGAGGGGGAAACTGGGAGATGTGCCTGGAACAATGGGGCAGGAATGGGGCAGGAATGGGGCAGGGAATCAGGTTGGAAAGGATAATATAGGGATATGGGATCAGGGCTGGGATTGGGAATGGGGGGAAAGCCAGACTGGATCGGGGCTGGAATTAGGAATGGGGAAAACCCGGACCGGATTCCGGATGAAATCTGGAATGGGGGAAAACCTGGACCGGATTTTGAGTGAAATCCGGAATGGGGGAAAACCCGGACCGGATTCCGGATGAAATCTGGAATGGGGGAAAACCTGGACCGGATTTTGAGTGAAATCCGGAATGGGGGAAAACCCGGACCGGATTCCCGGCAGAGTCTGGAATGGGGGAACCTAGACTGGATTCCAGGTGAAATCTGGAATGGGGGGAAACCATCAGGGAAATCCCAGGTTGTCTGGCTCAGAACATATCCCAGGGAATGAGGGAGGGGAAATTCCAGGGAATGAGCTGACATGGAACAGGAATTCTGGGACAGACACAAGATAACACAGGAAACCAAGAAGACAACACGGATAGTCCAGGGAGCACAGTGAGTGATTCCAGAGGCAGCAACTCCATCCCACGGGAAGGATCAGCAGGGGTGTCCATGGAAAACACAGGGAAGCAGGAGGATTAAACAGGGAACGACGCAAGGCCAGGAAAAGCAGGAAAACCAGAGTGAGATGATCCAGGTGTTTCTGACAGGCAATGGATGATGTGGGGACAGAAGAGGAAAAGCCTCTCCACTTGCCTGGGCACCAGGTCCTTCCCAAGCACCACCGCCGTCACAAATTCCTTGGAATACTCCATGGCATCCTCACTGCAAGAGAAACAGGAGCAGGAAGAAGCAAAGAGTGGCTCGGTCCCACTCGGGGGGGCAGAGAGCCAGGGGCACAAAATCCCCATCCAAGCTGCTTCCAGGCTTTTGGGATTTGCACCTTTTGGGAAGGAAACGCCTCGTCTCCACATCCCACGGCCCAACCATTCCCCAGGACACGGCTCTGGATATACCTGGGAAAGGAAGGGCTTTAACTCAATGTCTCAGAGGCATTTTCCAAGAGTTTGGGAATGGCAGGGCAGCCAAGGAAGAAGGTATTCCATGCTCCTGAGACTACTTGGCAAAGGCACTGTGGAAGGAAATACTGGAATGTTGCGGAGAGCTCGGATGGCAAATTTCTGGAGCAACCTGAGGACCAGGAGAAGAGGGAAGGGATTAAGATTCCCGCTCTCTGAGCTGCCCGGAGATGATCCCGGGAATGACATGGGTCAGGAGCCACCAAAGGGATCCAGGAGTGGAATTTCGGGAACCAAAAGCTGTAAAAATCCCAGGAAACCTCCTCCTCTGTAGCTCCACAGCTGCAGAAAACCAGGAATTACCACAACAGGGAACGCCAACATCCAGATCCGTGGATCCATGACCCTTGGAATATGATGCAGGAACCACCATGAGGAGCTTGTGATGATCCCAAGCCGATTCCAAGTGTCCAAAGACCTTCCCTCACCTCACAGCGATCCCACGGGATGGTTTTATTTGGGAATAACGTGAGCAGAAGGTCCATTCCAATGAATCCCCCACTGACCTCTCCCTGGATTTCCCCCACGGCCAAGGGTGGGAAACCAACACCCCCAACCCCACGATTACAGGAACCACATCCCAAAAAACGCCCCATTTCCTCGGAAAAAGGAATCCAAACTGCACCAGCACCGGCATTCCATGGAAATCCAAGCCACACACCCCTCAAGCACAACCAGGACACCATTTGGAAGAGCCGCCCCCCCTTCCCCACCACGCTAAGAATTCCAGGCAGGAATGCTCCCAGCTCCCTGTGGGTGTCCCCAGAGTGGGATGTGATCCCAGTGGGAATTCCGAGACGTACCTGAGGAGCCCCCCCGGGGGGGAATAGGCAAAGCACTTGAGGGAGGGGTACTGGGGCCGCAGCAGGAAGGACAGGATGGCGGCCGTGCCGGCTCCCAGAGAATGGCCCACCACGATCAGCCCGTAGTGTTTGGTGCCTCTGCCCTGCAAAGCCACACCAGGGGGACATGGAGGTGGCCCAGGAAAAGGGGGGGAACTGATTGATCCCCCAACCCATGCCCTTTTCGCCCCCCAGGGGTTTTGGGAGCAGGGTGGAATTGTTGTGGAATCCGGGAATGGTTTGGGAACAAGCTGGTTCAATGTACAATTCCTTCCCCATATCCCATCCAATCCACCCCCTGAGCCCTCATCCTGTCACTCCAGGCCCTTTTGGAATTCTACATCTCCATCAGTGTCTGCTCTACCAGCTCTTCCCTAAAAAAATAAAACGGTGGGAAGGAGCAGAAAAGGCACACCAGCTGTTGGGATTGTCCAGGATTTGATGGGAGCCTTTGGCCCTTCCTCAAATTCCTCACAGCATCCCAGTCACAGCCAAATCCAGGGAGAAAGTGTTCCCACACACCACTGGATCCTTTCTCCTGGAATATCTGTGGCTGCCAGAAACAATATCCCGAGCCACAGGAATTTCTGAGGGGAGCTGGGATGGAATTTACACACCTAAAGCCAGGCAAAACTGCTCCTGATGGCCAGGGATGATCCCAATATTCCCACTCACAGAGGGATAAAACTGGATGCTGGAATATCTCTCCCTCCCTCCACTTCCACAGCTATTCCCAACATATCCTTTGGGATCTCTGATAGCTCCCTGCCACCAGGGGCAGTATTCCCAAAAGAATCTCCCTGGAAATGGGATTGATTTATTTATTCCTGCTGGTTTGGTGTTCATGCTCCCCTGTCCTGCGCTTCCACATGGGAACTGCTGCCTTAGGAAAAAGAGAACTGGCAGTGCTGGTGGTCCCAAAAGAAAAAGGAAGGTTGGATGGGGATGGAGCAACCCAATTTGGTGGAACTGGATGAGCTTGGGTGTCCTTTCCAACCCTGAATTCCATGATTCTCCGAATAAGCTGGCAATCCAGAGGGACAGGAATTAAAGGAAGAGCAGAGAAATTACCCCAAGGGATTCAGGGCACGGATATTCCCTACAACCCAGGTTTTTAGGGAATTCTCCTCCTCTGGATGGAAGGAAAACTTGCACTCACCAGATCCCTTCCGAAGGCTTGGGAAAGCACCATTTCCTGCTCCAGCTTCTTCTTGATGTACTCGGCAGAGAGCACCATTCCCTGTGGGATTTGGGAATGTCAGGGGCTGGAGGGCACTCCTGATCCCAACATCCAGCAGCCAAAAGCCATGGAAGCTCCAGAGTGTCCATCGGATGGAGGGAAAAGGAGTCTCCTCCACCTGCTTTGGTTTGTACATCCCTAAGTTTTAGGGATAAGGAGCTCTGAAATTAAGGAGCATTCCAAGGGTTATTTCTGGGATCAGGGCGTGGAGTTTAGAGGGGAAAACATCCCAAACCACAGGATCCCAGGTCCTGGGATTTGTGGGAGAACAGGGAAATACACTTGGATATTTGGAATGTTCATCTTTGAGGTGCCAAATCTTCCTCTCCTGGGTAAATCCATGAGGGATTGTTCCACTCAAATCTGGGAATAAAAGTGTGAGTTTCCAGAGCAAACAATTCCCACACCCAGGGAAAAACTGGATAGGAAGAG
>WBMV01008152.1:84793-97563 GCA_013396655.1 Campylorhamphus procurvoides
CCAGCCCCCCGGGATGTCCCTGGCCCCCCAGCCCCCCATCTTACCGAGGCGCACGTAGAGCACGTACTGCATGGAGTCGCGTGGCTCGGTGTAGAGGATGCTGCCCCGCATGCTGAGCCACATGATGGCCAGCTCGGCGATGATGCAGCTCAGCAGGATGCCCAGGTAGCCCCGCCCGTGGTCCACCAGGTTCAGCGAGCACGGCTCGTGAGGGTTGTAGGCCAGCCCGAAGAGCACCACCGACAGGATGATGAACCTGTGGGAAGAGGGGCTGGAGTCAGGAGAGCGGGATAGGGCCTGGAAGTGGCCAAGGATGGGGTGGAGGAGGTTTGGAGAAAGCTGGGAGAGTGGGAGGTGTCCTTGCTCATGGCAAGGGGTGGGACTGGGTGATCCTGTAGGTCCCTCCCAACCCAACCCATTGCAGCATTCCATGACTGTTTTTCCTGAGCTCCTGTATGGAAACAAAGCCCCAAATTCCAATGGACCCATTCCTGGAAGTGCTCTAAGACAAGGTGGACAGGGCTTGGAGCAACCTGGGATAGTGGGAGATGTCCCTGATCCTGAAGGTCCCTTCCAACCCAAATCATTCCAGGATTGGTTTTCCCCAAATTCTAGTGGACCCATCCATGAAGTGTTCCAGATCAAGTTGGATGGGGCTTGGAGCAACCTGGGATACTGGGAGGTGTCCCTGATCCTGAAGGTCCCTTCCAACCCAAATCACCCCAGGATTCCAGGATTGGTTTTCCCCAAATTCCAATGGACCCATCCCTGGAAGTGCTCCAAGCCAAGGTGGATGGAACTGGGAGGAACCTGGGATAGTGGGAGGTGTCCCTGCCCTTGGCAGGGAATGGGATTGGATGGTCCCTTCCAAATCACATCACTCCAGGATTCCAGGATTATTTTCCTTCAAANCTTGCTCATGGCAAGGGGTGGGACTGGGTGATCCTGTAGGTCCCTCCCAACCCAACCCATTGCAGCATTCCATGACTGTTTTTCCTGAGCTCCTGTATGGAAACAAAGCCCCAAATTCCAATGGACCCATTCCTGGAAGTGCTCTAAGACAAGGTGGACAGGGCTTGGAGCAACCTGGGATAGTGGGAGATGTCCCTGATCCTGAAGGTCCCTTCCAACCCAAATCATTCCAGGATTGGTTTTCCCCAAATTCTAGTGGACCCATCCATGAAGTGTTCCAGATCAAGTTGGATGGGGCTTGGAGCAACCTGGGATACTGGGAGGTGTCCCTGATCCTGAAGGTCCCTTCCAACCCAAATCATTCCAGGATTGGTTTTCCCCAAATTCCAATGGACCCATCCCTGGAAGTGCTCCAAGCCAAGGTGGATGGAACTGCGAGGAACCTGGGATAGTGGGAGGTGTCCCTGCCCTTGGCAGGGAATGGGATTGGATGGTCCCTTCCAAATCACATCACTCCAGGATTCCAGGATTATTTTCCTTCAAATTCCAATGGACTCATCCCTGGGAATGTTCTAAACCAAGCTGAATGGTGCTTGGAGCAACCTGGGCTAGTGGGAGGTGTCCCTGCCCATGGCATGGCTGGAACTGGTCCCTTCCAACCCAATCCATTCCAGGATTCCATGATTGTTTTTCCTGAGCCCCTGCATGGAAAAAAAGCTCCACATTCCAACAGATCCATCCCTGGGAATGTTCAAAGCCAGGCTGGATGTGTTGGAGCCACCTGGGACAGTGGGATTTGTCCCTGCCCATGGCAGGGGTGGCACTGGGCTTTCCAACCCAACCCAATCCACGATTCCATGACAGTTTTCCAGAAACCCAGCCCTGAATCCCAACAGATCCATCCCTGGCAATGTCCAAGCCCAGGTAGACAGGGTTTGGAGCAGCATTCCCAGTGGGAGCTGCTGGAGCTGCAACTCCATGAAGTTCAAGGCTCCTTCCAACCCAACCNGGATGTGTTGGAGCCACCTGGGACAGTGGGATTTGTCCCTGCCCATGGCAGGGGTGGCACTGGGTGATCCTTTCCAACCCAACCCAACCCAGCTCATCCCACAACTCCTTCGGAATCTCCCGGATCCACCGGCCGCTTTCCCAGCCTCCCCGGGACCAGCCATGTGAATCCCTGGGAGCATTCCCAGCTTCCCAGTGCCATTCCCACTCACCAGGTGGTGTGCAGGAGGAAGAGGAAGACGGCTGGCAGAACCAGGTCATCGCTGCCCACGGACCAGCGGCGCCGGAACACGACAATCCCTGGCATGGCTGGCACGTCCCGGGAATTTCAGCAGGCGCGGCACTCACCTCCTGGAAAACATGGAAGGGCGGGATGCTGAGCCCCCTCTGGAAAACCTTGGGAAGGGATGCATCCCAGAGTTATCCTGCTTTTCATTCCAGCTCAAGGAGAGCCAAGGGATTTCCAGTGGGAATGGCGAGGTGAAGACGGGAATTCATCCAGCTCCCAAATGGTGGTGTTACCTGGAATCCTGAAAGGGGGATTTTGGGAAGGTGATTCCAGCCTGGAAAAGCCCCCTGCCATGTTTTTCCATGGATACACCTGCTGCCAGGCCCTTGTTGCCCAACAATTCCCCCCTCGCTGGGTTTGGGAGGCCAAAATATCCAGCAGGAGCCGGTGGGAACATCTGGGCAACTATTGCCCCATTCCCAAGGGCACTTCCAGCCGGGAATGCCATCCCCAGGATCCCCCCCTGGGGCTCCAATCCCAAAGGTGGGAGAGGATGGAGGAGCTGCCGTTCCCTGCCCGGGTTTTGTTTGTGCTCCTATTTTTAGAGCCTCACAAACCCTTTGGAAAAATAGAACAGGGAATGTCACGCGACGGCCCCGGGCGCTGCAGCCGCCCCCTCCGGCACAGCCATCCCGCCCCATCCCGCCTGGAATTGCTCCAGAGGCATTCCCACAGCACGGCTTCTCCCTCGCCTGCTGCACTGGCCCCACACATGACCCATGGACAGGGAGCTTTCCCGGGATTTGCCAAACCTGGGATGGGGTCTCTGCAGTCTGGGCATGGCATTGGAGCTTCCTGGGCGTCCCACTCGGCATTCCCTAATCCCTGTCCCTCTCCCTGTCTCCTAACCCTTGTCCCTCCCTCCATTTCCTAATCCTTGCTCCTTAATCCCTGTCCTTCCCCTCCATTCCCTCATCCCTGTCCCACTCAGCATTCCATAATTCCTGTCCCTCTCTCCATTCCCAAATCCCTGTTCCTTAATCCCTGTTCTTCCTCTCTATTCCCTCCCTGTCCCTCCTTCCCCTCATCCCTTTCCCTCTCTCCATTCCCAAATCCCTGTCCCTTCCCAGCTCTCCCACCTGATCCATCCCCATCCCACATCCCAGCACTGCTCCTCTTCCCTCCCAATTCCCACATCCATGCCCTGTTCCCAGAGAGCTCCAGCCATGCCCAGGCTGCACTTCCAAAGGGATAACTGCTCTTGGAATTCTGCCTCTGGCTAAAATCCCTACCAAAGGGGAGGACACCCTTGGAATTCCCAAATGGATAGGGACACATTCCCACAGGTTGCTCCGGATGACACTTCAGCTGCCTGGAGCATTCCAAGGACCAGAAATGTTGGGATTGGGACAACCCCTTGGATCAAACCCCGCTGTTGCCTGTGGTTATCCCACCACTTCCCAGAACATCCCAAATCCGGACTGTCCCATCCTGTGCCAGCCCCTGGATTGGACCTTCCAACCTGTGCCAGCCACCAGTTATTGGAAACCTCCCCAAATCCCAAGAAATTCCACATTTCCAGCCCTGGGATGAAGGAAAGGCTCCATCCCCCAAACAAAGCCAGGGTGAAATTCCAACAGCACTTGGATTCAAACTTCCTTAGCCTGGGATACCCAGCCCATTCCAGCTCTGCCTTCAAACCACCCCTATGGAGGCTCATTCCAGCTGGGATATATCCAGGCCTGGACACAATTCCAGGCTCTCCCCTGCTGCCTTTGGAGCCCCATTCCCATGATCCCAGCCCTGCATCCCGTTTTCCATGCCCCCCCACCCGTGCTCTCCCAGCTCCCTTTCCCAGCCAATATCCAAAGGAAATTCCTGCCCCCAACAGCGGGAGCAGCCTGTCCCTCCCTCTGGAATACTCCCTGTGGGAATGTCCCTCAAAGCTCCCCCAGCGCCCCACGGGGACATTCCCAAATAATTCCCAAAGCCTCCCAAATGCCAACCCCGAGGTTTGGAGCCTCGGCAAGGCCTGGCACTTAAACCCTTCCCAAAAAACCCTCTCGGAGCGAGGAACATCCGGCCGATCCCAGGAATTACATCCCCAAGATGCTGGAGAGGTGGGGATGGGAAACCCCCTCCCCAGAGCAATTCCCAGGATTCCCAATCCCAGCCGAAAGCCGGCAGGAAAAAGCTATGGAAGCAGGAATCTTACAAGGCATGTGGAGCCCCCGCCGAGCATCCTCCTCTCCCGGCAGCGCTTCCCAAGGAAAAGCCGGGCACGGAAGGGCCGCGGCGAATCCCAGCGGGCAAAGGCAGGGCCACCATTCCCGCGGCAAATCCCGCCCGCATTCCCGGGAATGCCGGGGGTCGGGATTGTCCCCCGCTCTCCAGCTCCGCACCCCCTCGCCAGGGAAGTGACATCATCCCTATTGGGAGCCGCTCGGGTGCGGATTGTGGGAAGGAGGATCGGGAGCCGCTGGGAAGGGAGGGATAAAAACCCCCCTCCCTTTTCCCGGGAATGCCGCCCGGAGCGCCGGGAAAGGGCACGGGGGAAGGGACTTGGCGGGGACACAAAGGGACACACAGACAGGGAGAGGGGACAGAAAGGAGCGGCTGTTCCAGCGCAGCCTTATCCATGGAAGCGGGAGGGGACACCAGGGCGACATTCCCGAGGCCACATGGAACCGGGAGAGGGTATCCAGGGAAAAGGGCCACAATTCCCTAGAACTCCCCATCCCTGCATCCACAGGCTCACAATTCCTGGCAACTCCCCATCCCAGCATTCCCAGTTCCATCCCCTTCCCTGATTTCCCAAGCTCCCAGATCCAAAGCCAGGATGCCCAAACCACGCCGAAATTGGATCTGCCAGGAATTCTTTCTCCTCCTGGCAGATCCCTGGGAATGCCAGCCCTGCTATCCCAATATTATTCCCTGTTTTCCCCCCTGGGCCTCTCCTGGCACCTTCACCCCATCCAAAACCATCCCACCTCATCCCATCTCCCCAAATTCCACAGCCCAGCAGAATTCCCTGAAAACAAGCCACGTGTCCATTTTCACTGCTCAGCAGGCCACAAAATTCCCAAAAAAAACCCCAGGATGCACAGCCTACCAGGATCTCACCTTCCCCCATGGAATACGGGCGGGATCATCCCTGTTCCCACAAAACCCTCCCCGGGAGCTGCCGGAAATCATCAATCCCAGCTCGGATCCGACTCCATCCAGCTGTTCCCAAGAGCTCTCAATGAAGCTCTTTCTGTTCCCGAGCGGATCCCAAACAATCTGGGAATTGTTCTCGGCCGGCCGGGGAAGGGGGGGAATGTGGGACATCCATGCAGGGCCAGCAGGAGGGATTTGCATGGAATAAACCTGCCGGAGAAGGGGAGAATCCAGGGAAAAAGGGGGGCTTTAAAGGGGATAATTGGAATGGAATTCCCAGGAAAGCCGCCCCATCCCTGGGAATGTTCCAATCCAGGTTGGAGCAACCCGGGATATGGGAATGGGTTGGAGTTGGATGGGATTCAAGGCCCTTTCCAACCCAAAGCATTCCAGGATTCCCTGAAGGAAAAATTCCATGGGACTGAGGGAAGAGGAGCCCTTTCCTTTCAGGAAGCACCACTGGAATTCCAGGGAAATCTGGAGGGAATTCTGCCCTCACTGGGATTTAGGGATCAGATCCCAATTTGAAGGCACATTCCCAAGCCCTATGGACACACAAATCCCAGCCCCGGGAACACAAACCGAGTGGCCCTGAAATGTTGGGAATATCCTTGAGATTCTCCTTGAGGTTTTCCAAGGAGAAGGGAGGAGAACCGGAGTGGGGGGGGGGGTTGAGATTCCCAAATTCTCCCGGGGCTCGGCACAGTTCGGAAGCGGCTCCCTCGGGATGAGGCGGCTCCGCAATGTCACCGGGACGGAATTAATGGGATCGGGCTGGACGTGACCCACATTCCCAAAATACCCCTCGGAGCGGGAAGGAGGACTCGGATCCCATGGATTCCACCCCCAAATCCACCCTTGGAATTGTGGCAGGGATGGGCACCGATCCCAAACATTCCTTTCCCAAAGCCCCTCCAGAGCAGTAGCACATCCCAATGTTCTCCTGGATAAATCCATACCCCTTTTCCCCCCTCATTCCAAATGTTTCCTGCCTTGGGAGGGAAAATCCTGAATCCCACATTTCTTCCTGTTACCTCAGGAATGATTTAGGAGACCCTGGAAAAATCCCTGGGTTTCCTGCTTGTCCACCAGGAAAAACAGGATAGCCTTGGAAATTCCAAAGGCTCCCAGGTAAAAGCAAGAAAAGGGATTCCCTGAGTTCAGGGGAAAGAAGGGAATCCTCCTGGAAAACTGGGAATACTCCAGAGCCTGTTCCCAGGGATCTCATCCCACAAACCAGTGATCCCAACTGGATACCCACTGGCACCAGCCAGGATTTTTCCATGAAGGCTGGAAAAGCCTTTCCAGGATGGATTCCTGCCATTCCCAGCACTTCCAAAGCCTTTCCAGGATGGATTCCTGCCACTCCCAGCACTTCCAAAGCCACCACTAAGCCCTGTTCCCACATCCATATGGATTTTAAATCCTTCCAGGAATGGGGACTCCACCCCTGCAATGTCCCAAAGCCTGGCAACCCTTTCCAAGAGGGAATTTTCCTGGTTATCCCACCTGGCCCTCCCTCATTCCCTGGGAGCAGAGCCCGATCCCACCCGGCTCCATTATCCAGGGATTTGTGGGGAGTCAGAAGGTCCCCCGATCCTTCTTTTTTCCGGGATGAGCCCTCCCAGTGCTCCAAACCTTTCCCTGGACACCTCCATGTCCTTCCCAGAGCACAGATCCAAGAATTCCAGACCTTCCCAAGCATCCAAGGAAAGGAGTTTTAGGAATAAGCCCATAGGACAGAGAGACATTCCAACCATCCCGAGGAAAAACCTGGAAAGGGGGTGAAGACACTCCCAGAGCTCCAAAATTCCCAGTATTTACCTTGGCTGGAGCACAGTTTAACTCCATGGAAAATCCCAAGCCTTCAGGAATCTGGGATCACCAGCTGATTCCCAGGGATGGAAATTCCAAACCTGCTTCCTGCTGGAATTCCTGGGAATGACAATTCCTGGGATTCCTGGTTGTTCTCTCCAGAGGGAAAACTCCACGGGCTGGAGGAAGGAAAAGCTCCTTTTCCCCTCCAATCCCGATGGTTTTCCTCCACCCTCTGGAATTCTCAGCTCCAAGGGAAAAAGGGGGACAAAGCAGCAGGAGGAGATTTCCAGCATTCCAAAGGAATTCCAAAGAGGAATTGCCTCCGTGTGCTTTTCCCAAGGACTTGACTCAGCACCTCGGGAATTCCCTGGGGATGAGTCACATGCCGGAGGGGGAAAAGCCCCGGAACAAGTGGGAAGAGCCGGGAAATCCCTGCCAAACTCTGGGAAAACCAGGCCATTCCCTGGCACCGCTTCCCGAAAAACCTGCCGGAGAGGATTTCCTCCCAGGGAATCCTGGCTCTGCTCCCATCTCAGGAATCATAAACTATTTTCCTAAATTTCCCAGGGGTGTTAAGGGAAAATCTGGGAAGGAAAATTCCAGGATGGGAACAACCTGCAGAGCTGGGAATTCCTAACACCCCTCATTCCCCCTTGGAACAGCCAAAACCCAGGAATTTCAGCTTGGGAATGCCCTTGGATACAGAGAAGACCCTCCTTCCCTAAACTTAAAGGGAATGTTCCCAGCCCAGTCTGGAATTTCCAGAGGTTCTGCCCCTTCCCATGGGATATTCCCATTCCAGAGAGCCCTGGAAAAGTCAGCTCTGGGATCTCGCTTGGAATTGTCCAATCCAAGCATTCCTTAAAGCTGGGAAAACATGGATATGCACAGGGTGTTCCCTCTCTCCAGGGAATTCCAAGATTCCAGGTGGGATCAACAGCTGGCACAGCTCGAATGACACCGAGAGACCCAACGGATCCCTCTGGAATATGGGAATAAAGCTCTGGAATGACACCCTGAGTCCAACAATCCCCTGGGACTGCTGGAATTTTCAAGGAAAAGGGAAAAATCCCAGAGAAAACAAGGAGGGAATTACCTTGGGATTCACCTCCAGAGGACACGGATCCAACCCTGGACAATTCCTGCCTGCCACTTCCCAAAAAAACCACTTTTTAGGGAATGCTGAGCCCCGAGGCCGGGATTTTTCCACAGGAAAATCCCACAGGGAAAGAATTCCACAGCCCTTCCAGGCAGGATCCCAATGCTCCCAGCCTACTCCTGTTTTCCATGGAATTTCCCTGGGAACGAGGCACTTCCCACTGGGAATATTCGCTGAGCTCTTTCCTTTTGGCTTAACTTTGGGACAGGAATTCCTTGGAATTGCCGGGTGATATTCCCAGGAAAAGGCTGGGCAAGGTCCCACTTTGGTTGGGAAGGGCTGAAACAACAACAGGAGGGGGGGGAAAACCCGGATGGCTCTTCCCTGAAAACCAAAAAAGGTGGGAAAAGCAGACTGGGAGAGAGTTGAGTCCGGGAATTCCTCCGGAAGGAATCGGAATTCCCCGCTCCGGGCTGGAATTGAATCCATTTCCCACCTTTCCTTGTGGATGAGGATCCCAATCCTTGCCAGGATCTGTTCCCATGGGAATGGAAGGAATTCCAGGCTCAGCTCCTTTTCCAACAGCGGGAATACTGTAAACATTGGGAAAAAGGTTACACACTTCCCTCCTTTTCCCCCAAAAAGCCTTGGATCATCCGGAATTCCTTCCTTTCCCTCTCTCCCAACTGGCACCCTCCAAAAAAATCTGGAGTTTCACCAAAAATTCCAGGGGGGAAATGCAAATTCCTGGGAAATTCCTGCAGGGAAGGAGCAGGAGCTGAGCCTGAAATCCTGGGAATGGGAGTTCCTGCTTGGACAACCAGGAATTCCAGCCTCCCACTCTACAAAATGCCCAAAAATCCTACCATTAGGAGAAATCTGGGAGCACAATTCCTGGTTTTCCAGAGGCTCCAGAGCTGAGTTTGCCCACAGCCGGCTGGGAATGTTCTGGCCCAATCCCAGGGAATTCCTGGAGCAAATCCCTGCTAATCCAGGGATTTTCGTGCCACGAATCAGCTCATTCCAAGGGTTTATCCATTAAATCCTGCTATTCCATGGTGTATCCCAAGGAATAAAAGGTGGGATGAGCCAAGCCTTGGAGTTCCAGGAATGGCTGGAAATCAGCGTGTCAGGATATTCCCAACATTCCAAACATCCAAGGAAATCCAGGGATAGGAAACATGCCCAAGCCCTTTTCCAGGAGGCAATTTTCCCAGATATCCCATGGAAACCTCCCTTATTCCCAGCTTTTCCAACAACCCCTCAGGGATTTGTAGGGAATGATGACCGGGAAATTTAGAGGGAAAAAGGTTTTCCCCACGAGTTTTTCCCTCTGCAATTCCCACATTTCCCTGAGGCCACTGAATGTTGGGAAAGTTTGGGATACTCCTGGAATATCGCAGGGGAAACACCTCTTGCTTTTCCCACTGCTCCTTTCGCCTGGAATTCCCCTGGGAAGGAAAACCAGGAAGGAGGGAACAACCAGAAAACTGGGAAAAGCAGGAGAGAATCTCTCCAAGAAATCCATGCCCATTCCCTGCTTTTTCCAGGGAAAGAAAAGGAGGATCCACAAATCCCATTCATCCCTGACTGCTCCGATTCCTGGGAATTCTGGAGAAGAGGGCAGTGACCTCGGCATGAAGAACACCCGGAATGTGCAAGGCAAAGGTTTTCCAGGGAAACTTTGGATCCCTGGAAGTGTCCAAGGCCAGGTTGGACGGGGTTTGGAATGCCATGGGAGCCAAAGAATTCCAGGATTTGAAATCTGGGATGAGGGAAGGGCTGGAGCCGGCAGGGAAAGGGTCGGATCCAGGACAAAAAGGCCGGGATTCAGGACAAGGAGGCCGCATCCCTCTTTTTTTGGGATATTCCCAGGTTGCTGCAGAGCAGCGTCCGACTTGTCCTGATTTTCTGGGAGCTGGAACAGTTCCATTCCCACGGGAATAACCCAGAGATTTGCTGGATTGTCCAGCGGGAAAAGCCGAGGCTCCGTATTCCCAAAAAACCAGCCAGGCCGTGGCTGCACATTCCAGGGATTTTGGGGCTGGGGGGACAGGAGGGGAAATCTCNCAAAGAATTCCAGGATTGGAAATCTGGGATGCGGGAAGGGCCGGAGCCGGCAGGGAAAGGGTCGGATCCAGGACAAAAAGGCCGGGATTCAGGACAAGGAGGCCGCATCCATCTTTTTTGGGGATATTCCCAGGTTGCTGCAGAGCAGCATCCGACTTGTCCTGATTTTCTGGGAGCTGGAACAGTTCCATTCCCACGGGAATAACCCAGAGATTTGCTGAATTGTCCAGCAGGAAAAGCCAGCTCGGAGCTGGAACCCGTATCCCAAAAAACCAGCCAGGCCATGGCTGTACATTCCAGGGATTTTGGGGAATGGGGGGACAGGAGGGGAAATCTCATCCCAAAGGATGCAGAGCTCTGGGAATTCCCACTCCCAGCAGAAACTGCTCCCAGTGGGAATTTTCCCAGGAACACAAGGCTGGCTTTCCCACCATCCCAGCCCTTTTGGTTGCCTTTCTTGTCCCGAAATCCAAAGGGAATGTCCAGGATTTTCCTGCCTTTTCCCATTATCCACTTAGTCCAGCTCTTTTGAGGAAGGCTCCATTGGATTCCGGGTTTTACCAGGAAATTGGGATTCTATCCCAAATCCAAGCTGGGAGCACTCAGGTCCCTGGGGGATGATCCTTCCCCTGAGCCAAGGAATCCCAGGGAAACACATTCCAGAGGGAAAAACCCATGGAAAACACTCAGAGCTCCTATTTAAGGTGGCATTCCCACATTTATGGATCATCCAGGACTCTGGGAAGAGCTTTTTCCAGCTTCCAGCTCCAAAAAACCAGGATAAACCCCCTCGGCACCGACTCCTCGTGTTCCTAAATCCCAGAGAAACCCTGTCTGAATCCATGGAAATTCCCTAATTCTTCCTCCAATCCTGGAAAACCAGCCCAGTCCTTCCTGCCTTCGACATTCCAAGCCACCCCTGGAAAACTTTCCAGGGTTTTTTCCACAAACAACATCCCTAAATCCACAAAAATCACGGAATCATCGACTCCAACCGCTCTGGAGGGCAAAGCCTGACTGATCCCAAACTATCCCAGCAGGAACCAACATTCCAAGCTCTCCAGAGATGCCCACAAAACACCCTTGTCCCAAAAAATTCCAGCCTTGGAATGACATGGGCTTTACTCACCCCATCTCCACTGCGGGCTCTTCCCACGGGATTCCTTCACATTCCAGGCTGGAATCCGGCTCGGGATGTCCCTCTGGAGCAGCTGGATCCCTGTGGGAAGCAGAGCATGGAGTAAATATTTGGGAATGCTGGAATTGGGGGGAAGCTGCGTGTTCCAATTCCCAAAAAAAATCCCTCTCAAGGGGCAGGGGAAGGAAGTTGAATCCATGAAAATTTGGGAACGACTGGAAGCTTTTCCAAGCTGTTTTCCAGCCTTTTTGCAGCTGCTGGGGAAAAACTCCCCTCCCAGAAAAATCAGGATTTAAGGAGAGTTTTCCAGGGCAAAAAGAAAAAAAGCTTGGAAAAGGGAATGAATCCTATTTTTGCCCCAGCTGGGAATTCCAAGGGGTTCATTCCCGAGGAATCCCACTTTCCCTCATTTTTCAGGATCATTTTTCCCCCTCCCTTCATTTTAACCCCGTCATTCCCAACTTTTCCTTTCTGGAAAGAAGAACAGGCAACTTTCCCTCCCTCCCAAATGAAGGAGCTGCTGGGAATTCCCTCCCTGTCCCTGGAATTTCCACCAAATCCCAGATTTTTAGGTCAGCACCCCCCAAAAAGCTCCAGCCTGGAATTCTCTCTCTCCGGCCGAGGAAAACTTTAGGAAGCACATCCCAAATTTCTTATTTCAAAGGGAATAACCATCCTGCAGGAGAAATCCTGGGATATCACAAGGCACCAGCTGCTATTCCCAAGTTTTCCAGCCCTGCCTCCCATTCCCAAACCCGATCCAAGCTGGAATTCCAGGATTCTGTTCCCGAATTCCAACCCTTCCCAAAGGCGAAATTCCCACAATTTCCTCGTCCCCGGAAAACTTGGGAAGCTTCTCCTTGTCCAGCTGGGAAAAGAGGGATGTGGGAATTCCACCCATGGAGTTTTATCCCGCTGGGAGACCCAAATTCCCACCTCGCCAGCGCCTTTTCCTCCTCCCTGGGGATCCCTCTGGCCCTTCCCAATGTCCCACTTTCGGGAATTCCCTGGGAATGGGCCCCGCAATTCCCACAATTCCCGCGGCAGGTGCCGATTCCCGGGATAAAGCGGGAATTCCGGCGAATCCCGAGGATCCTTCGCTCGGGATCCATCCATGAATCCATCCCCTCATCCCTCCCCGGGAATTCTGGGGCCGGCCCAGCATTCCCTGAGGGAAAGGCGAATTCCCACCCCGATCCAGGCGGGGATAGAGGATCCCTATGGATAACCCATTCCCAAAAAAACCCCCCATTCCCAAGGGATGCGCCCTCACCTCCAGGGGAAGGGGGTTGGCAAAGGCGCTTTCCCAGCCCTCAGGCCGCCATCATTCCCGCCTG
>WBMV01008152.1:97596-108431 GCA_013396655.1 Campylorhamphus procurvoides
GGGGGGGAAAGGGGGAGTGAAGGGGGAATAGGGGAAAGAAAAGGGGGGACACAAGGCAGAGGTGGGGTACGGTCCGTTCCTGCCCATCCCAGGCTTTTCCAGAGGGGGGACAACAGCCCATCCAAGGGGTTTCCAGAGGGCTATCCCATATTTCCAGCCCAGCCCCAGAGCTCATCCCGCTTTTCCTCTGTTTCCCACATGGAAGTGGCGCAGTTGGGATCGTTTGGGGTCAACCTGTTTCCTCGGCATTCCCATAAACATAAAGGGAAGGATTAAACATTCCCTGGAAATCCCATCCCTGCCCTTTGTCCCGGCATGGAAAGCAGCGCTTCGGGCTAATAATTACATGCCACAAAAAAGCCGTCTAATTACGACATTAATTAGTCACTAATTACGACATGAGTCAGACACTAATTGCCCCACAACCCCCGGAGCAAAACCATGGATTGAAGGGTTTCCCAACCTGTGGAAAAGGAATGTTTGGCTTGGAAGGGCACGGATCCACGACATTCCCACATTTCCAGAGGGATTTCCAGTGAAAGCATCCCAGCCATCCCTCAGCTGGGATATTCCCTGTGGATAACCTGGATACAGCAGGATATCACCACCCACTTCCCGAGAAAACCCTGGATTAAGGGATTCTCCTTCCTTACTCACCCCTGGAGGGATCCTGTGCAGGAATACCGGGAATACGGACACAGCCCAGGGCTTGGAATCAGCTCCCAGGAAAAGCTGGAGCTCGGGAGATCCCTGTAATATTCCAGGAGGGATGCAATCCCAAAAAAACCCCATCCAGCTCTGCCCATCCTGGGAATAAAATAATCCAAAGGATTCGAGGGTTAAGAATTCTCGAAGTAAAACTTGGAGAAGGGGAAAGGCTCCCAAAAGTCCAAACCCTTCCCGGAATTGCTGGAAACTTGGGAAGCTTGATTATGATCCCTGCTATTCCCGTTGTTTTCATTCCCAAATCCCGCTCCCCTTTGCGGAGCCAGAGGGTTTGTTTTTCCCGGGATAACGAGCCCTTCTCCTCCCGCATCCCAATCCTGCCGAATTCCCTGGATTTCTCCGTCAGGAGCCATAAAACCTTCGGGAAATGGTTTTCCCTGGAACCTCCATCCAACCAAAATTCCTCCCCGTGCCAGGAAAACGGGCCGAGCCCCAGCAAGGTTCTTCCCCCGGGATAAAATTCCAAGGGGGGACACGCACAAGCGCCTTGGAAAAGCGGGTTTGTCCTTCTCGAGGAGGACAAACCACCCCTGAAATCCCATCTTTTATTCCCTCGGGAATAACTTCGACTGGAAAAGCCCTCAAAGATCCAGGTTCTTCCCAGCAACGCCGCTTATCCATATTCCCAAGTGCCCAGGAGGTCATTCCCAGCCCTCCTTCCCTTCCCAACCTCATTCCCAGCCCTCCTCCCCTTTCCAGAGCCATTCCCAGCCCTCCCTTCTCCAGACCCTCCATCCAAAGCATTCCCAACCCTCTCCTGCTCCTCAAATCCTTCCTTATCCCTCAGTTCTTCCCCCAAACCCCCTCTCCACCCGAATTCCCAGCTCCCCTCAGCGTTATCCCTGGTTTTTCCCACTCCTTGCCCCGGGATAAAGTTCCCAGGGCCGGGAAGAGCCTCTTCCAAGGGCCCCGCAGCAGGAGCAGCAGCTGCTGCACTGCAGCGCTCCGATCTTAATTAACACTCATTATCCTAACGAAGAGGCCTCTCCTGCGCTCCGTATGTTCCCAAAATTCCCCCCCCTCCGGCTGCCTCCAGGTTTTCCATGGATTCCATGGATTTGGGGGGGTCCCAATCCCACCTTCCCGCGGCGTTCCATCCCCCGCCCCCCTCGTAACGGGCGCTCATTAGCACTTAATTAGCATATCCTGGTAATGAAGGCGTAATTGATACAATCGAACGCCGCGTGGTTTAATTACAGAACGCAGGAAATGGGAAGCAATCGATTATCCATAAGGGCCGCAATACAATCATATATTATATATTATATTTTCGGGGTTTATGATATTTAATATCAATATATTTAATGGTTAATTTGCACTATTAATGTTATGTAACCCCATTACATAATCCCTATTTATAATTCCAATGTATAATTATCTATCGGCAGCGGAGCCCATGGAAAGCTGGGAGTGGGACAAGGAGCGCTGCTGCTCCCGGTATTCCACATATTCCTGCTCCCGACATTCCCAAATAATCCCGCTCCAAATATTCCACATATTCCCGCTCCAAATATTCCTGCCCCAGACATTCCCCATGTTCCCGCTCCAAATATTCCCCATATTCCCGCTCCCGACATTCCCCATAATCCTGCTCCAAATATTCCCCATATTCCTGCTCTCGATATTTGTCCCCTCTGCCCCGCAAAATCCAGGGAATATTCCTACCTAGCAGTTCCAGGCGGCTTCTCCATGGGGAAAACCGAGTGGATAAAGCAGCAGAAATTCATTTTAGGGGGGGAATTAAATCCGGGAATGAATCCCAAAGGGAGAACCGGGAGTGAATCCCAAAGGGACACCCGGGGATGGATCCCAAAGGGACACCCGGGGATGGATCCCAAAGGGGGACACACCCGGGGACTGGATCCCAAAGGGAGATCCCGGGGACTGGATCCCAAAAGGGACACACCCGGGGACTTTTTGGGGAGCTTCCCGTGCTGGGAAAGAGGCAGGATGGGGGGAGTTCCAAACCTGCCTTCCCATGCCGGGCTCCCGAGGAAACCTGGAATGCTGCTGTAGGATGCAGGATGCCATTCCCTATGGATCACTGGGTGGAAAGAGCCACTTGGGTAATGCCATGAGGTCAAATCCCACCTTTCCCCCTTCCCTCAGGATGCGGTCCCTGCCTCTGGAGCCGCTGGACAGCCCGGGATGCTCCCGGTGAAGGATCCCTGCTCCTGGCTCCCTTCCCGCTCCTCCCTCCAGGCTCCAGGGCCATCCCTGACCTCTCCCGGCCCTCAAAGGGCTTTGCTGACCCGCTTGGCTCCGGCCCAGCTCCCAAATGCCAGCGGGAGTCCTAAATCCTGGCACTGTCCCCAAAGCCCTGGAATTAGGGCTCGGGATCGCAGCCCAGAGGGAGCTCGGAGGTTCCAACAGCCTGGAATGATAATCCCACGGAGAAATTCCCTGTTTTCCCTAGGAGAGAGCGGCTCCCTTTGGGACAAGCCCCGTGAAACAGAGCAGGGAATTTTATCCTGACCTGGAAAACCCAGAAGGATGTGGGGAAATCGCCTCATTCCCTAAAATTCCCTGGAAGGAGGGTCTGGATTATCCCAGGGAATAAGCGACAGGACAAGAGGGAATGACCTTAAGCTGAGCCCGGGGAGGCTCGGGTTGGAAATCAGGGAAAAATCCTTCATGGAAAGGGCTGGGACAGGCTTTAAAAAGGGTGGCTGTGACCCTTGGAGACGTGGATTAACCGGGATTAATGACCTTGGCGACCGAAAGGATGCTCTGGAGGAGAAAGAACCGGCAAAGACCGGGCTGGGGAGGGAAAAAAAAGCCGCGGGAATGTGAGCAAAGAGCCCCCCATCCAAAAATTGGGGGCGTGGGAAGGGATCGTGTTCCAGCAGCCCGGGGATGGTGCCGGGGGCAGGGAGAGAGGACCAAGGAGGGAAGGACGAGCGGTTGCCAAGGGGATTTGGGACAGATGGCTGGAACAGGCAACTTGTGACTCCAAATTCATTCTTTGCCGGGAGGCGGCGAAAAAAAACCCCCTGGGAGGTGACCGATCCCTCCCCTTCCCGAGCCCCCGGATCATTTCGGAGCTGGAAAGGTCAGGGATGCAGCGGGAGCCAAGGCGCGGTTGGGTTTCTGCCCATCAGGAATTCCCCCCTCCCTTTTCCAGCCCTTCTTCCCTCTGTCCTTCTCCGCACGATCCAGGGGACAAAATCCCCGGGAGCGTTTGGAGCCACCGGATCCCGCCGCTATTCCCTGTGCCAGGGGTTTTTCTGGCTCCCCCCCTCCCCGAAAAAAAACCCAACTCGGGGTGGGAATTGCTGTTCCCGTGTCATTCCCTGCGGGTGGGAGGAGTGCCAGGAGCCCGTCAGATGCTGTTGGAGTCTGGAAACGGGAGCTGGAGGGAAAAGAGGGAATAAAAACTCCATGGAAAAGGAGATGGGGCTCCAGCTGATCCCAGGGATTTGAGGGATGAGGAGTCCAGTGGGAAGCGCTGGGGATTTGAGGGAATATCTGGCAGCATCACCAGAGGGATTTGGGAAGTGGGGACCTAAAAAGGCTCCGGGAATGCTAAAGGAGAACTTTGGGAAAGGGCATGGAGCGCCAGGACAATGGGAATGGCTTCCCAGTGCCAGAGGGTGGGATACTGAGCAGGAATTCTTCCCTGGGAGGATGAGGATGGGCTGGGATGGAATTCCCAGGAAAGCTGTGGCTGTCCCATCCCTGGGAGTGTTCAAATCCAGGTTGGAGCAACCCGGGATAGCGGGAGGTGTTGGAGTCTCACCCGTATGGGATTTATGGTCCTTTCCAACCCAACCCTTTCCAGGATTCCCTGAATATCAGGTCGGGAGGACAAATTCCACCGTACTGAGGGAAGAGGAACCCTTTCCTTTCAGGAAGCACCTGCAGGGACTGCAGGGAAAGCTCCTTCCCAAGGGAAGCGGCTGCTGGAAGGCTGGGAGGGGATTTCTGCCCTTACTAGGATTTAGGGATCCCCAAAATTCCGGGATGAAGAGCCGGGCTCGTTCCCAGCGATCCCACGTCCCACTGAAACTGGGAAAGGGCCTGAGCAGCAAGGACAAGGATCACTTTTCCTGTGGAAGAGGAGGAGGAATCTTCTCCCTGGGCTTTATATCTTGGACTTCCAACATGGTTTGGGTTGGAAGGGACCTTAAAGATCATGGAATTCCACCCCCTGCCATGGGAAGGGGCACATCCCACTAGCCTGGGTTGCTCCAAACCTGGATTTAAACACTTCCAGGGATGGGGTATCTTTGGGAAGGAGAAGGAGGGAAGGACACAGGCCATGCCACTCCCCCTCTGGAATTCCTTTGGATTGGCAGGGAGGGGAGAGGTGGGAATGCCAGCCCGTGCCCACGGGCTGTGGGGGCAGCTCCGTGTTGGAGCCACATTCCAAGGAGCAGCAGCTCCCACATTCCCTGCGAGCTGCCAGGGCTGCTCCTGAGGCAAACCCACACCAACAAACAGCCAAGGAAATATGGAATATCTCGGGGGAAAGGTGGGATGCACCAGCACGGCTCACATTCCCTAAATGCCCTATACTGCCCTAAAAATCCAGGGAATTATTTCAGGAGAGCCTGGATGATCCCATACACGGGTATCCAGGTGCATCTGGAGCTCATCCAGGCAAGGAGAAGCCCAAATATTTGGAATTAACCCTCTCTCCTCACCCCACAACCACCGGGATCCCGGTCAAAACCCAGCGCAGACCCCAAAAAACAGGGATGCCGTCCCAAATCTCTCCCTTCCTTCTGCATCCACAAGGAATTCCATGCGCTCCGCCCCTTCTACTGGGAGCTAAGGGACACCCCAGGCGGCAGATCCCTGTTTTTTGGGAGGGGGAAGAGGGACAGGGATCCGTCCCAGCCAGGGTGGGGAGGCCCTGGAATGGGTTTGCCAGGAGAGCCGTGGCCGCCCCATCCCTGGAAATGTCCCTGGGTAAATTGGAAAAGGGCTTGGAGCGAGCTGGGATGGCGGGAGCTGGAATGGGATGGGCTGGAATGCCCCTTCCTACCCAAAGCGGGCTGGGATTCCGGGATGGTTTTAGGAGAAGCACAGCCTGGACCTGGATTTTTCCCACCTCGCCTTTGGGAGAAGGTCCCAATCCCTCCTTTGTGATCCCTGATCCTCTCCTTCTTTACTCCGGGATTCTCCTCCTTGTGTTTTAGGGTGGAATTCCTGTCCTGGATCCTCTCCTACCTCTCTTTTGTGCCCCCCACATTCCATAACACTGGAATTCAGGGAGTGGCCGCTTCCCATTCCCTGCTCCCCCTTAGCTCATTCCCGATTTTCTGCCCTATTGGGATCAATGAGCTAGTGGAAACCCAGGAATTTTTCCTTTTCCAGGGGCGGAACGAGCTGATACCGAAGCTCCCATTCCAACCCAAGCCATTCCAGGATTCCTGCGGCAGAGATTCCAGCGGCTCTGGGATTCACAGCACGGACGCAGCCCCGGAGTCTCTCCTTGAAATGTTTCCTGCCTGGATTTCAGGGACACTGACTCATCCTCAGGAGTTCTCCCGCTGCCCGTGGCGCTCCGGAGCAGCCAGAGATTCCCGATGCTCCTCCCAGCTGGGGGGGAAGAAACATCCCTGGCTTTGCCATCCACCTCTTTTCCCTTCCCAGTGGGATCCCAATGCTGTGTGCTCATGGCCCTGAGCACCCAAAATCCTCCCGGAGTCCAGGGTGGGAAGGGACCTCGAATTCCAGGTTGCTCCAAGCCCCATCCAGCTTGTTCTGGAATTCTCCCCGGGGTTGGGAAGCCACGGCTTTTCTGGGAAATCCATTCCAGCCCCTCCCAGGGAAGAATTCCTGCTCGCTATCCCACCTAACCCACCCTATTCCCATTGTCCTGTCGCTCCATGCCCTTTTCCAAACACTTGGAGCTGCTTCAGGCACTGGAAATGGCTCTAAGTTTTCCCTGGAATCTTCCCTTCTCCAGGCTGGACACCCAGCCCTCTGGGAATCTCCGTGGCCTCCTCTGGACTCGCTCCAGCAGCTCCACCTTCTCCTTATCCTGAGGCCACCAAACCTGGGCATGGAATTCCATGTGGGATAGAGGAGGAAAATCCCTTCCCTCACCCTGCTGCCCATTCCAGGGGCAAAAACCACGTGGGAAGAAAGTGCAGGGAAAATCCCGGTGTGCCCATCGTGTTCCAAACACGCTCCAGGAGGAAACTCACCTTCCAGCGGCTCCCGAATTCCAGGCGGGATCCATCCCCGCGAGCACAGCAAGGAGCTCCCAGGAGCTTCCCAAAAAAAGCCGGCCTTTCCTTAATGGCCCTTTTATCAGGGCGTATCCCACCCTGTCCCTGCTCCAGGTGGGATCGATGAGGGAAACCGGCAGGGAAAGCTTTTCCAAAGGGCAAAACCTAAAAATGCCTGGGATTAAAGGTGATTTCGGGATGGTGGCGCTCCGCTTCCCACTGTTCCCTGCCTGTTTGCCCATCCCTGCCAACGCCAATGTTTCCCTCTCCTTGATCTCCTTGGAATAATCAGCCTTTCCCACCCACTCAAGCCTTTCCAAATCCTCCTCCCGGGAAGGCAGAGGCCGATTTTCCAGCGCCGGACCCCGCGTGGGAGCAGATCCAGAGGCGCTGATGAGGGAGCTCATTTACTGTGACCTAAATATTCCATGTACTCCCCTCCCGTGCCTCGGCTCCTTTGGAATCCCTTTGGATCGGTATCCTTTGGATCCGGGCGGGATTCCTGCAGGGCCAGGGGCTCGGCACCTCCATCCAAGGAGCTGCAACCCACCCAGTGTCTGCTCCTACACCTCCCCACATCCCCTTTTCCCCCTTTTTCCCGATGGGAAGAGGGGCTGGGATTGCTCCTTGGGATCCTTGGGATGGATGCCGTGGAATATTCCAGCTCCAGCGGCCTCTCTGCCTGCTTTTCCCGGCGCGCATCCCTCGGGAAGGCGCGGCTCGTTTAGCCGGAGGTCGGATGCAAATGGGACAGGTTGCTATAAAAAGCCACTGCTTTTTTTGGGAAGGCGCGGATCGATTTTCCCTTGGCCGAGCTCCGGCTGGAGGGCCGGGAATGGTCCCTTGGGAAGCGCATCCCGCTTGGATGGGGTGGGAAGGGGGGTGGTGAGTGGAGCGTAACCCCGAAATAATCCCAATCCCGCTCCTGGCCCCGCGCTTTCCCAAATCCGCTCCTTCGGTGGGCAGAGAGGGATTCCTGGATATTCCCACGGCTTTAAAGGGCCGTTTTCCATGGAGAAGGAGCAACCCGCTGGGCTTGGGGGCACGAGGGATTTGGGACAATCCAGAGTTCTGTGTCCCTTCCCATGGATGTTCCAAAGCCATCCTGTGCCCAGCCCAGCCGGTTGCTGCTTCTCCACAGGAAAAATCCCTAAAATGGTGGGAATATCCAGGAATTCCCCCCCTTCCAGACATTCCCGGCACACTGGGGGCCGGCGGGGAGGGCGACACGATGGATTTGGGATAATCCATTGGAGCATCCCTGGAAAACACAAGTGTAGCCCTGATGTTCCTATTGCTCCTCTCTCCCGTTTCTTTCAATCCCCGTGTCGGGAAAAGGGAAAATGAAGGGATTTCTGGGATTTTCCTCTCCCACCCTCCGGATCCACGCAGGACCGTGGCCTCAAATCCTATTTCACGCATTAACGTCAAGCTTTCCCAGAATTCCCCCATCCCGCTGCCGCTCCCGGGGGCTCTTTCGGGATGGTTGGAGCTCCGTGTGGAGCGTCGTTCCCGCTGCTGGCATTCCCGTGGGAAGAGAACCGGGATGCGGCTCCGTCCCATCCCGGGTGGCTGCGGGGACAGGGAGAGCCTCGGCCCATCCCGGGATTCCCAGGATGGTGGGATGCTCCTTCTCCCGGCCCCCGGCCCGGTCCGTGTATCCCGGTGCTGTGCTGTGTGTCCCGGGATTGTTCCGTGTATCCCGGGGCTCTCCCGTGTATCCCGGGGCTGTGCCGTGTATCCCGGGATTGTCCAGTGTATCCCGGGGCTCTCCCGTGTATCCCGGGGCTCTCCCGTGTATCCCGGGGCTCTCCCGTGTATCCCGGGGTTCTCCCGTGTATCCCGGGACTCTCCCGTGTATCCCGGGATTGTGCCGTGTATCCCGGGATTGTGCCGTGTATCCCGGGATTCTCCCGTGTATCCCGGGACTTTCCCGTGTATCCCGGGATTCTGCCGTGTATCCCGGAGCTCTCCCGTGTATCCCGGGACTGTGTCCTGTATCCCGGGACTCTCTCGTGTATCCCGCGTTCCTCCCGTGTATCCCGGGGCTCTCCCGGCGGCCGATCCCGGTAATTCACCCCGGGAGCCACGAGGAGGAGCTTTCAGACCGCATCCCGGTTCTCCCTCTGTTCCCAGGGCTCCCGGAGCTCCCGGAGCATCCCTGTATTCCCGAGGATCCCTACGATCCTTGTGCATCCCAGTGCTCCCAGTGTTCCCAGTGCATCCCGGTGCTCCCAGGGATCCTAATGTTCCCAGTGCATCCCGGTGCTCCCAGTATTCCCAGGGATTCCAGTGCTCCTGGAGCATCCCTGTGCTCAGCACATCCCAGTGCTCCGTCTCTTCCCAGTGCTGCCAGTTTTCCCAGTGAATCCCAGTGCTCCTCCCAGGAATCCCAGTACACCCAGTGCATCCCAGGGTTCCTCGTGGTCCCATCACATCCTGATGCTCCCGGCGCTCCTGATTCCCCTCAGCCCATCTCATCCATCCCCAGGGCGGNTGTGACAAGGGACACGGGAGCAGCTCCACGATGGGCACACACATTCCCACTCCCCCCACCCGTGCTGGAGGAGGGCGGGACACCCATCCCAGCCTTCCATGGGTTGAATCCCCATCCCATTCCCTGTGGGAATCACGACGGCAGCCGGAGGCGTCGGATCCTCCGCCGGTGAATCCATTCTAAATCGGGCCCCGGGATTGGGGTGGGAGGATTTGCGTCACTCGGCTGAGGAGGGGGATCCCGGCGGGATGAGTCAGTGGGGAGGAGTTCCCTGCAGTGGCAGCCTGAGGATGAGGATGGAAGGAAGGAGGGAAAGGGGACAGGAGCCTTTCCTGGCTCCTGGAGGAGCGTCCAGGCTGGGATTGGGGGATTGAGGGATGTGCCGCTTCCTCCTGCCCCTTTCCCAAAGCTCCAGAAGGGCCTCAGTGCTTCCCTCGGCATTCCCAGCGGGAATAACCCACCCTGGGGTGTGTTCCTGCTGGGCACGAGGGAGCAGGGGCTCGTCCACACCTGGAATCCCAAAACATGGACAGCGGATGGGGAAACCCTTTCTGGGGCTCCTTTGGATATGCCATGCCATGCCATCCCATGCCGTGCCATGCCATTCCATCCCATATCCCATTCCATTCGATCCCATCCCATCCCATCGCATCCCATCCCATCCTATCCCATCCCATCCTGTTTCTCCACATCCCATTTCATTCTATTTTCATCCCATCCAATCCTCTTTCATCCCATCCAATCCTCTTTCATCCCATTCTTTCCNGGTTCCTCGTGGCCCCATCACATCCTGATGCTCCCGGCGCTCCTGATTCCCCTCAGCCCATCTCATCCATCCCCAGGGCGGCATTCCAGGGATGCTGGAGGGGATCCAGGCTGTAGGATCCCGGGAACCCTGATCCCAGTTCGCTTTCCCACCTCAGGACCAGCATCTCCATCCCATCCCCATCCCATCCCATCCCNTTCCTGGCTCCTGGAGGAGCGTCCAGGCTGGGATTGGGGGATTGAGGGATGTGCCGCTTCCTCCTGCCCCTTTCCCAAAGCTCCAGAAGGGCCTCAGTGCTTCCCTCGGCATTCCCAGCGGGAATAACCCACCCTGGGGTGTGTTCCTGCTGGGCACGAGGGAGCAGGGGCTCGTCCACACCTGGAATCCCAAAACATGGACAGCGGATGGGGAAACCCTTTCTGGGGCTCCTTTGGATATGCCATGCCATGCCATCCCATGCCGTGCCATGCCATTCCATCCCATATCCCATTCCATTCGATCCCATCCCATCCCATCGCATCCCATCCCATCCTATCCCATCCCATCCTGTTTCTCCACATCCCATTTCATTCTATTTTCATCCCATCCAATCCTCTTTCATCCCATCCAATCCTCTTTCATCCCATTCTTTCCCATCCCATTCCCCTCTATATCCCATTCCACC
>WBMV01008154.1:0-55194 GCA_013396655.1 Campylorhamphus procurvoides
TTCCCCTTCCCTCCCTGCCCACACCCGGCAAGGTGCGGGATGTCCTGCCCGGCTGTCCTGCCCGGCTGCCTCGTGTGCCCCTGGACAGAGGGAACATAAAAAGTGTAAAATGCCTGTGCCGGTCCCTCACAACACACTCGGATGCGAATTGTGCTGCGAGCTGGACGCCCGCATAAGCTTAGTCATGCAGAGCCTGATGAGCGGCCTGTGCCTTTGCCAAATGCGTGTGCTTTTGCAGTAGCTTTAAATACAGAATGATGGAATCATCAAGGTTGGGAGAGACCTTTAAGGCCATCGAGTCTAACCACCAACCAGTACTGCCATTGTAAGCACTACCGCACATCACCCAGCGCCAGATCCTCACACCTCTTAAACTCCTCCAGGGGTGGTGACTCCACTGCCTCCCTGGGCAACCTGTTCCAATGCCTGGCCACCCGAACAGGGAAAATGTTTTTTCCCTGTTTTAATCTGAATCTCCCCTGTCTCAGCCTAAGGCCCTTTCCATAACAGCACTTTCAAATGCCCTTTCTGGTGATCTTTCCTGTTGGACATCACCTCCAAATGACCAGGGATGCAGAATGACATCCCCATCAGATTTTTCCAGTTTTAGTTTCTCCATGTTAATCTCCCACTGTAGCTTTTGTGCCAGTTGTAACCATGTCGGAGAGAGAGGTGAGGATTTTGGGTAATACAGGCCCAAAAGTGTTGAGAAATCTGGCTACTGAATAAGGAGGCACAAATGCTCAAAGTGGTCAAAGAGCGTATGGCTGTGGCACATGGGGACGTGGTTTGGTAGTGAACAGCACAGGGCTGCTTTGGAGCTGATCAGCTTAGAGGTCTCTTCCAACCTTAACATTTCTATGATTATGTGATTCTCATGTGCCATAACTGAAGGAAAGGTTCAGCCAACATCATGGACTTTTTTTGCCATGCTCTGTGTATTAATATTCTTATTCCTGCATAATATTTATTCCACATAAGTGTACCCTCTATTCTAAATATTGCTTAAATCTTTATAAATCACCTGTAGTTTACTCTGTCCATGGTGCCTAGGCCATACATGGGTAAGAGATCCCTCCTTGCAAAATGGTAGGTGCCCCCTTTCTTGCTGAAAGAGGCCACTCAAGACTTCCCAGGATAAAGTATGGAACCTGATAATATGAAGCAAATAGTGGTGCTACAAAAATTCTGTGCCAAAAATTGTCATTGCTCCAAGATTGAATAGCCTCAAGTTCACTTATTCACCTACCAAGACACAGAGTCTCAATGTTAGCTACTAAAATATGGTGTCTGGGTTTAAAAAGAAAAAAATGCATGAATAAACTGTGCGTGAGCTGCTGTTTTCTGGAGCAAAACCAGGACACAGATAAAAGCAATCACTCCTAGGCTGTGTGAGGTGCCTGGGTGTCCACATTTGCAGAACTGGGGACGGTTCTGGTCATTAATGATAAGGAGAACTAGCTTGAGTCAATGCAATCTGCATCTGAGTTTGCCTGATAAAATTTGTTTTTCTGGAAGAGTGCAGACGACAGTGGTTAAGTGACAGGGTTGTTTACATGTTAATATTGAGGCGATTGCTATTCCTGGGTGAAATGGGGGTAGAAGAGGGTTGTGGGCCGTAATAGTTTGCAGCATATCAGCCAGAATGTAGAGGATTAATCTAAGTTTAGTTTTCACTTAATATAAATTAGAAGTAACTACTAAATTGAATTACCCTAAGAATTTAATGACATAAGAAAAGGGAGTATCTTTATTAATCTTCGGGAGCTCAAGAGTCTTCCTCCAATGGTAGCTACTTACAACTTTTTATCACAAGATGCAGGAAGGTGACTATTTTTTTGTTTTCATTTTGCAACACCCACAGTGAAAGCGCCACCTCCATTTCCTAGAGCTGTTCCGGTCCGGGAGATGCTGTGGATAAGTCTGGTTGAACCACTCTCTGTCCTCTGTTGAAACTTCCACAGCTCAGAAGGGAGAAGGACAGTAAGTAGGGAAGAGCAGGATTTGATATCCTTGGGACCCTTGGTTAGAAAGAGCAGAAAAAGGTTTGCTTATATGAGTGAGTGAAATGAAGGGTGGAGCATTAAACACTGAGGGATTAAGAGTGTTGTTTTCAAATAAATCAAGGCACACAGAGGGGATAATGATCAATGAGAGACTGAGGATATAAAAGACTGAAAACATGACTAGCAAAAAGACTCCAAAATAGGTATAGACTGACCATTAATAAACTTAGTCTGGAAATGGGACTTTACAATAGCACATTGAGAAAGTTTCAGGAACAGCATTTCAAAATGAATTAATGAAAGTGAATAAAGCCTACCTACTTTTAAGATGGAAAAAGCATTTATGATTGTTATATATCACGAGCAATATAAACCATATTTTCAAGATCGAAAACTTTGATAGTATTGAGTCCAGCAAATAAACAGCCAATTCCTACTCCCATCTTTACAAATGCCTTGTCTGAAATTTAAGAAATATGTAGATATACTGGAGAGGGTTCAGGAAAAGGCCATAGAACCAAGGATTGAAAATGTAACTCACAGTGAAAGAGTATCATAGCAGAGTTTTCATATTTTGAAAGAAAGATTATTTTCCACAATATACAAGTATCCAGGTAGAATAAAATAATACCACGACCTCTTTAGATTTCTATCACTAACAATTTTGAAATCAATATTGAGTATGACCTAGTTCATACACAAATAAATTCATGGAAATGTCAACTGTGTAACTGAGGGTGAGAACGGAATTGTCATTCCAGGGCCTTCCGACATCAGACTCTGTTAAACATTCACCTCACCCAAAAGAAGACAAATTTTAGCCATTTTCAGGGACTTGGGAAAGAATAAAACAACTATGAAATCAACAATATAAGTGCTTAGAATAGTTATCTCTTAAGTAAGATTATATTTAGTTATGAAAAGATGCAGACATTGATAGCCCTCTTATACTACTAGTAGGCTGATAGTTTATGTTTGAAAAACATTTTATGGTTTTAATCTATTAGTTACTTTGCTGGCAATTAACTTTAATGCCTTTTCTGCTACCAAAACAAGGACCACTGCTGTGTTCTAGTGGGCATATTGCCTACCATTCAATAAAATAAAAACCCAGAAGCATCCTTTCTTAGCACATTTTGTAACAAAAAACCAAACCAAACCAACAAACAAAAACCAACAAAACCCAAACAAACAATCAAACAAACAACAAAAAAAAAACAAAACCCCAGGCAAAAATCAAGGTCCACTAAATTCAGAGTTACGCCTTTACTTACAAACACAATGTAACAGCCTGGGTCTTACATTCCATTCAGTGAGGGAAATGCTGACACATAGCAACTTATGCCATAAAAAATAAAATAATCATAAAATATTAATCTAGTTTTGCCTTTAAGTGGGTAAAAACCTTTTTGGTTCTATTGCTCATTCTGAAATTTTGGCAGAAGGCTGATACCTACGAGGCACATCCACACAGAGACTTCCAACCTTAGCAGAAGCTTAGGCAACAGGCAGCACTGAGACCCTCTGTAAATTGCTGTGCAGCCCTAATTCTCAGTGGAGACAAGCAACATATTTGAAAGATAGTATGACATAAGATCATAGTGGCCTCTTGTCTCACCCAATGATGAAACTACATTACAACTCAGAAAAAGTCTTGGAGAAGCTCTTTTGAAACATTACCTGTTCCCATGTGCATAGAGTTTAGTCACTGACGTGTATGTTTTCTTTGTTCCACAAATTGTACTTGGGTGGCAGAGGGAAATTTATGAAACTTGTAAAATCACGTCCAGTATATCCAGTACACAACACTGATATAAAGACATAAGGCCTCGCTACAGATTGTCCTGTTGGACTGTATAAGGGTTATAACGGGCCTGCAGTTTGTTGTAAAAAATGGAAAGAAAACTCCTATGGAAAAGCCTGTGTTTCGTTGCAATTTGTCCTTAATTTTTCCTGTCATTTTTGCACTATTTGAATATTGAGCTGAAGAAGAATCTCTACCATTTTTCATCAGCCTTCCACAGCTGCATTTCTGACCTTTACTAATGAATGAATATTTGTCTGGAGGTTTCACTGAACTACGTGTCCCATGCCCAGCCACATCTGCAAGTCCTGTAAGCAGACACCACTTCTGAAAATAGGCCCCACAAAAGGTGTTGCTAAGTGAGTCTATGTAAAAACATTTTTGTGCAGTGCAGTTTCAAATCCCCTGTCTGACATGGAAATCAGAGAAAGAATAAATCATAAGTGTTCCTATTATTGTAAATTAACTTTTGTAGTTATTTACACCTACCTTGAAGGGAAAAATCTTTGGAGCTAATTTATTCATGTTATACAGCTGATAGTACTCACATTTATCTGTCTAGACACAATGAACTTAAAATGATTTGCAACGATAGGTTTAAAAACCTCCTGTGTTTAGAAGAATAAAAAGTGTTAAGAATCCACAGAATGCAGTAGATGTTTACTATTATTTTCTACTTTCTGTTACTGCAGTCTAAAAAAGTCACTGAGCTAATTAAATTATATAAGGGAGACATCAAGAACTGATATTAAAAGAAAATTGGCTTTGAGTACAGTCTGTATGCTGAAGTAATGATGAGTAATATCATTCAGGTTTCATTTGTTCTAAGTCCACAAGATAATGTGCATATTCGGCAAAGGAAAAATATACATCCAGACAACAGACTACTATGTGAAAGTAATTTCATGCTGAATGACAACATGTGAACCTTTTTCTTTCACACTGGACGAACTTCTGTCTTACCATTGCTTGACTGGTCTTCCAGTTTTGGTCAATAGCTGCACAGGAAAGTAAGCAAACTAAAATGAAAGGTTTGATGCCATTCTAAAATCAACAAGAAGCACCAGACAATGCCTGCTGTAAACTCAGTGTTCATCCCGGCACCATGCAAAGAAACTGCAAAATCATTTTGCTGAAATTTTAATGAACTCCAAGGAGAACGCTGCTGGTTAATGGACTTTATGCAATGGGCGGAAGCTCATCCATTCACAATCCAACTTTTCATGGGGTTGGCTTGGTTTGCTAGTTTTCATTATCACTTCACATCTTCCTCCTTTGAACACTGGTGTGGATGCAGCTGATCTAAAAAAACTAACCTTGTACTTGACTTTGTTCCAAGCCAGGAAGCAAAGTGCACTGAGCACCAGAGGGACCTCAGTGGTGAGTCTGCAGTCATAGTGATGTAATGGTGTGGGGAAACCTGTCATACAATTAGATGTCCAAGCCTAGAAGTTCTTACCTCCAAGTGTTAAGAGTTCTATCCTTCCTATCACTGTTACCCACACAAATCCAAATGAATAATTTCTGTCTTCTGAATACTTTCAGTGGAAACCAGAAAAGGAAAATAGTGTTTTTCTTTATCGCTGTTCAAATTTTGGTCCTTGTTTGATTCTCAGGCAAGTCTAGGGTCCCTTTGTTTTGACTAGACACTTGGACCAAGTTTTGGAGTCAGCACCACATACAGAGATATCTACATTTCTAGTGCTGAACTGGACCAGAGCAGGGTTTCAGGTATTGTGAAATGAGTTACTAGCTACCTCATGCAATAGTCAAAATGTGCATATTTAATCAAGGGTTGTGAGGATTATTATTAATTTCTTAAAGTCAGGGCCTACTGTTAAAAAGAGGCAATGAAGTCCTGAGCAAAATTTGTGAGAGAGAGTGGACACTAGGAATGTTGTTACCATAAATAGATGATCACAACTATAGCAATTTACTGCCACAGGACATCAAAACACAAACCAGAGCACTTAAACAGAGGTGTATCAGGAGCAGCAGAGTGATACACATCAACTCAAATGAAGAAATGCAGTATGAAAGAGCAGGGAAGGAACTCACAGGTTGGAGGAAGTTAGCAATGCATTTGTGTGAAACTCTAAGCAAACAAACTGAAAAGCTCATTTGTGTTCCCACATGATCACGTGATATAATCTAAAGCACAAAACATTTCAAAAAGAGATCAGTTGTCAGCTGAAGGCACTCTGCTGTCCAGAGTTCCAAAAGCAGGTTTCTGTCTTGCCACACTTTACTTTTTGAAGGTCCCAATACAGCAAATTACTTGGGCAGGTGTTTTACTTAGTGTCTGAATTGAAGGGATATAAGAATTAACTTGAAATAGTTGGCATAATCTGTGCTCTTCAAGTAAGGAAGGAGTGAGAAGAAAATTTTCTTCCAATTTGTTGGCAGAACAATAATGTAAAGGGTTCTGTGTACTTTTGTTTTCTGGTTTCTCTGAAAAGTGCCACCTATACAGCAACAGATATATACTATATGTATATATAAATTACACATATGTATTTGTGCATGTATATATAAAGAAACTGCACATAAATACAGAGTCCTGTGCCTAGCTCTACTGTTGGACCTGATGAGGAGGTGTGGAACAGACAGTATTTCAGTGAAATGAGTTATCAAGAAGTTGAAAATGTTTCTTGTGGGTTTTGTGATTGCTTTATCAACTGACATGACCTTCCTCTGTTACGCGTGTTCCAGCTGTATCACAGATGCCATTGAAGAGGGTGGGATAAAATCTGGACTCTTGCCTTTTTCTTTTTTTCCATCTTTCTAAAAATACCTTTCTATTAATAGCATAGCATTTTCCCAGACTGCCTGTCTGTTGAGATGAAAAAGGGAACTCATTAAGCTACTTTGGTGATAAAATAGACAGTTCTGATAAATGCACCAAAAGTGACCACCCTTTTGATCTAATCAGTAATATTATTGCACGAGTGCTCAGGACATCACATCTTTGGCATACTTCCACTTCCTTTTTTTCAGTTGTGCGATCCCCTGATGCCAAATGCTGTAGGCTGCCTGGCATATTAGGCATTTCAGCATGTGGATTCACCAGTGATTTGTTGCCATAAGACTGATCATCTCAGACCTAAAATCTGAGGTGCTTTAAACTGCTCTTTCCACAACCTGACATGCCTGCTTGTTCTATCCTGTCTCAGTGGAGTTAGATCTCCAGCCCTGGCCTTTTCCTGCTGGAAGGAATTGGTACTTTGGAAAGGAGTTCCTCCATTCAAGGTTTAAAATGCTTCTCTAGACAATGGAAAAGAAGTGGCTAATTGCCAGAATCCGACTACATTAGAGCTGTCAAAAGGAGGGGCTGAGGAGAATTAGTGCAAACGGATGAAATATGCAAGAAAAGAAATAGAAACAAGGAGGAGACAAATTATAAAAAGAGAAAAGAACAGTGGGAGAAGAACAACAGAAGAAAGAAAATTTCAAACAAAAGTGGAAGAGAAGTTCAAAATTCAGGCTTTGATGCAGAAAGGTTTGATAAATGAAAAGATGATGTAAGAGAGGAAGATAGATAAAACGAGTGACAGATGAGGAAAAGCAAGAGAGAAAGAACAGTTCTGGGGAACACATGAAAATACATGATGGTCACCTGTGGTATTCACATGCTTTTTCTCACTAAAAAAGAATGTAAGAAGACATGGTTGAAGACATCAACAGTATAGACTAATTTATATCTTCTGTATTATTTACTGGTATTTGGGATATCCAAGCTAAAATCTACTTTTTGCCATCCTGGAGCAGGAATTTGATTGCAGTTCTTTTACTGTCTGAGGTGTGTGAGCATGTCTGTACCACACAGTCAATGCTACATCATGTCAAGGTACTGGAATAAGCTGTGCCTGAAACAGGATTTGCCTGGGAAGCAGCACAGCCCCTGGAACATTGCACCCAAGCCAAGATACCCCACCTTTCAGCAGGGTCCTTTGCCTCCGTGGGACACCAAACCAGCATGGACACAGTGTTTGTAGGTACCTTCTGACATCCTCATATGTCAGCACACTGTGGAGTAAAGGTGTGTAATTCCAGCCTTTTCTGTTGAAGGTTTCCCTTCCCACAAATACTTTAGTTCTCACAGAGGTACAAAGCATATGAAAACAACTGTTTAGATTTTGAGCCAGTGAACCCTTGCATCCTGGTACAAATACAACAGCTTTTTCTGAACTTCAAAAAAAATTTCACAATTTCCATTTCATGGAACCATTTTGGACCACTTTTTATTCACATGACAAGGGTTTTAAGAATTTAACATTTTCATCATTAAATGACATTTTATTTTAAATTAAAATAAGTTTTCTAATTGCATGACAATAAAATCTGATGTCTCAGCTACCCATACTTGTTCCTCTGAGAAAATAAAGTCTCAAATATCCTAAATTCCACACTCTGGAGCAATTTAGATCTCCTTAGAGATCACAGTTTGAACTACAAATGCAATAAGGGCTGCATCCTGCTGTAGCTGAAATCCTTCCTAAGTCTACTTCTGCTTTTCAATCTCTCTAATTTTTCATTAGATCAAGAGTCACACATTTTTGTTGGCAGTAAAGCAATTCCAATTTGAACTGCCTTCTGTCTTCAATAGGAATTTTCCCAAAGTACAGAAATAAAAATGTAAAACTTTGCTGTGTTTCATTACTTTCATTCTTTTGAACATTGCTGCTCTGAAAGCTCTGTGTGAAATTATTAGAAGACGGGTTTTGAAATGCTTGTGAAAGTAGATGCATATATGGGACTCAAAGGGCCTTATTTAAAAAAGAAATTTGCCAGTTACCCAGATCTCTGGTTGGTTATGCCCATTCAAGGATACAGAATCCATCATTCCTATGATTATTTTTACATCTGAACTTTTTTTATACTAGATAGACTTGAAACTTTCAGGGTCATTTGCCCAGCATGTAGTTGAATGTCCTGTGCTATAGATTCCAATTAGCAAGACCATGTTCAATGGTCCTACACCACCAATGCTGTCTAACTGCTTTCCACTTGGCTTTATATGTTTCTTCTTTGTTGCAGCTGCAACCAGGTCTATCTACCCTTTGATAGAAAAATTTCAATTACCCCAGGGAGAAGCTTTTAGCTTTATTAAGCATTGAAGTCTACACATTTGTTCTTCTGTTGAAGAGGAGTTCAAAAGGAGACTTTCTGAGGAAGTAATCTGATAAATTAGGATAAATCTTGTGGACTTTCACTGCTAATGTTTTTCCTGTAGTCTGAGCCTAAGAATCTGCCAACTCAATGTACACTTAAGCATTTCTTTAACACTTTCAGCCCCTGACAAATGTTTCTTATCCTTTACAAGTAAATGGCTCTTCAGTGTTTTTTGAGACTGCTGTGCTCTCAGCATAAAATTGATGGCACAGGAGACTGGAGAGCTGTGCTCCAGACTTGATAGACGGTGACAGAAAACTGTTCCCATCTGGTAGCTTTGTATTGGCCTCTGAGTAAACTAATGGTTTCCTTTCTGAGATGATGGGTGTCAACTCGTCACCTCCTTCCTGCCCCGAGTAACCTTAGTTATCTCAGAAAAGGCGAGGCCTGCATACACCAGGGCTCTAATCTGCCCTCACTCTGTTGTGATTGGCCTCTCAGGGAGTGGGGTGGCCAAGTGACGTGGAGGAAAGTGGCAGTAACACTGTTGTAGCTCACATCTCTTTGTAGATTAAAAAAAAAAGGAGCTGCTCTTCCTAATGCCGTCAATCTCGTATTTTACTTCATTGGTGGATTCATTTACACCAGTAAATAAGGCTGTCATTTATGCTTTTTAATGTTTGAGAATGTCACAAAAGTTTCACGTCACTGGTTTGAAATTGAATCTTTCATTATTGTCTCTATCTTGCAAATTAATTTATTACTGTATTTGAAGTCCTAAATGCCTCTTGAGAGAGCTGAACATACAGTATAACAATCTACCCATAAAGAGGAAACATGAGTTACACATTTATAGAACATAATCTTTCAGTTGTATGGAAATCCTGTCACTCTTGCTTTTCTGTTTAAGCTTCATATAATAAAGCCTTTCTTTCTGTTTTCAGAAAAGTTTTGGTTCTTGCTCACTCATCCTTGTTCTGTGTGGCAGAAGAAAATGGCACATTAAACTGAGACTGTAAAAAGGGGCACACAGCTAAATGAAATTATTATCACCAAATTAGAACATTAGAGTTCTTGGATGAAATATATTTTTCTAGAAATCCTCTAGAAGAGAGATTGAGGAGAAAACAAATAAACATAGAGAGAGTTCTCCAAAGCCACATTCCCACCTAAGTCTGAAGCTACAGAATGCTTTTTTGAGCACTATTAAATAAGAGCCACTATCAGTTTCAAACACAGGTAGTAGAATTTACATAAGCAAATCTCATCTGGCTAAATACTGCCCCATAAATATACATATTATAATCTGTTATTAACACACAAGATTATATTGTCATAATATATCAAAATATTACAAGCAGGGATTTTGAATGAATTATCAGTCTTCAATCCTGTGCATCCATCATGAGGCCAATGTGCCACCTACATCTCTCTTACAAGACACACACATCCTCTCCTGTCCCTCAGGACAGAGGCACTTAACTTCTTTCTCAGCAACTCAGCCAACAACAAATACTCCCAGTGAAACCAAAACAAAATTGAAAAAGAAATAAAAGAAAATCCCCAAACCATTTGCTGTCTCTTAGGAAAACACTATTTCATGGTGCCATATAGTTAGTAAGACAGAGGCAAAATAATTAAGATTACAGAAATTAATTCTATATCAAAGTCCACAGAAGGACTTCTGTTGACATCAAAGCTTTGTCTTCTTTTTGATAATGAGATTACACTTCATACTTGATTTTCTGCATATTATTCTCTGCAGAGTAGATGTACTACCACTGTCTGTCAATGATTCTGCACAAAATTCAATCTGTTTAAAAGCAAAGGACATATTTTTTTGTGCCACTGGGAAACCTGCAATCCAAGAACTGACTCCATAAATCTGGAATTGAAACTGTAGTTAGAGCTTGCATTTCTAGTGTTTCATCATGTGCATCCCTACTTTATGGTTTTACTTCCAGTTAGTTCAAACCTTTCTTTCAAATTTCAACTTGTATCATCTACTCAGCTTCATGCAGTTTGTATATATGTAATTGCATGAAATGTAATAAACAATTCTGTTGACAGGAAAAAATAAGTGGAAAAAATGATCTCTCACTCTCTTACCTGATTGGGTCTGGAAAAATTAGATGGAGTAAAATCCAGTTAGAGGACAGCAGAAAAGATTCAACATAAAGAGAGTGTTAACTTGTTTACAAAACCCCCATATAACAGCCATTCACTTACGAGAGTAGAAATACCATAAACCAAATACCCAGTCTTACTTTGATACTCTCCATTTTCTGAACACTCTGGTAATACAGTCTGGTGACATTTTGACATGCAACCTTTTAAGAGAAGTTCAAGGTATATGTTGCTGAATCAGTCATTGCTATTACTGATGTTTGCAGCATTAAAAGAGAGAACTACTGGAGGAAAATCTTGCAGGTGCCAGACAGAAGGATGCCTATATTAAGACTTATGTTAAATTGTTAATTTTTAGTTATCAGCAAAACCAAACTAAGAATCTGCGTGTTCAGCTGAGAGTGTTATTGGTGCAGCTTGTTCATGCTTCAAAGATAACAGTTGCTTTCAGTATGAAATGCTGAGATTTTTTTTCTTCTCCTAGGTTTGAGCTCTTCAGTTGAAAGCATACATGACATTTTTGATGTTTACCAGGACTGAAGAAGATCATCATCTCAGTGTGGGTACATCTGATATGTAGGTGGAGAAGGCCAACTTCCTTCTCCGTATATGAGAACACTACAGTCCAGACAGCTCTTATGCTGGAATTGGTCCATAAGGTATTCCCATCCTAGTTCCAGCCATTCACCTTCCCTGCCCAGACCCTTCCCCACTTCTTCCTCCTCCCTTCCACAGCAGTCATCCACAGATACAGAAAATGAGATCTGTAGCAGGGCCTTTCAGGGGAAATGAAAGCTGACCGGTTGGCCAAGAGGAGAGTCTGGCTGCCTGTGCAGTGGAGGTGATTGGAAACTGTTCAGGAGATGATCCAGGAGCAGCTGCAGGTGCCAACGTGCTGAGGTTGAAGGTGGCTTGGGCAGGGTGGACAGGGCAGGAGAGCAGCTGCCAGGTGAGGCAGTGAAGGTGGGTTTGAGCACTGTGTGGAAGAGGATGACAGCTGGGAGAGGGGACACAGCCTGCAGCTGGGTGGGAGGGTGTGTTACAGGGCTTTGTAAAGCAGATCCAACTCACAGAGTCCAAGGCTGCACATCTCTGCTTTGCGTTATCCCCCAACAGCAAAAAGCAGGTGAAGATGATTTTAAATGAGCAGAACAGTTCTATCAGAAACTTGATGCTGATCGATATGACAGATTGTTTCAGGACAGTGCTTTCACCAAAATGGTACTTTATCTTCCTGATACAACAATTTATGATTTTATCCAAGTTGCTTTTATTTCATGGACTTCTAATGAAAGATCCTGCCATGGTCATCTGTTCTAAGGATCAGTTTATATTTGCTGCAGGAAATTCCTCCTCACTACATTCTACTTTCACATGCTATTAAGCAAAGATCTTTTTTTCACTCAAATATTAGTTGGAGAATTTTTCTGCACTTAGTGATACCTCCAAGGCACTAACATTAGAGAAAGTCTGCCAGAGGCAGGTGGAGGAGATAGTGAATCACTTTCTGTAAGATTTATGGTTACCCAGTGTAGCTTACAGTGTGAGACTATGGGTGGAGGGGGCAAAGGGGGGCAGGCTGTGTGTTAGAAACCACAGGAATGATCTACAAAACATAAGAAAAAGTAACTTAAAAAGTGATGGAGAACATTTCAAAGAACGCAGGTTCTGCTGGAACGATTCTGTGCCAATCTCAGCCAGTGCTTTTTAGCACTTTTTTTCTATATCCTTCTTGTATACTTCCTCTTCCTTCATTACTCCACTTCAAGGTATTCTTTCTAGAACATGTCTTCAGTCCGTTCTCTGTACAACTAAACAGGAGGTCAGACAACAGGTAAGTTTGTTATAGTCCCAGGCATGGGACTTCCCCTTGAAATAATTACTCAACATCATTACAATACTAAGGAAATAAACCAATGAACCCTGCTGGTTGGTCTCTTGCAGTATATAGGTGCTATTCAGGTGACAGATTAAATGGTGGGCAGGAAATAACACTACTGTTATTACTATATATGTTAATAATACTTGGAAGAAGGCAGTAGCAGTCCTTGCCCTCATCCCAACACCAACATTAGCTGGCACCAGCTAATGGGATCTCCACTATCAAGACTTGTCCAAGTCATAAAAGAATCTGTTCAGAGCAGAGAAGGAACAGAGAGTGTTGTCCAGGTGAAGGATACAGAGCCCTTAGCTTCACTGTGCTTTTTCATCCCACCAGCGGAACAGCTTTGTCTGTGAATCTGGCTACAGCATGAAGGGAGTAAAAGAGAGAATGTGCACACACACATCTGACAAAATAAATGCCATAGTTTTAAGTTCAGCAGGACTCTCATCTTAACAGGAGAAAGAAATACTAGTTCCATGTAATCAATATCTCCCTGGAACAGGCCCCAACAGGTACGTGTGCCTACAGGACATGTGCCTGAGCTCTGCCTAATCCTCAGAAAACTGAGCTCATACACATCACTGGCTTGCACCATGAAGTTACACAGGCCTGTCAAGACAGAAAGCTCCTGTCATGCTTCACAGTCCCAGTGGCACCTGATGTTCACCAGAAAATGGAAATCTCAGCACATCTGATGGCAGAGCTTGAAAGCAGCCTGTGCAAGGCAGTGCAAGGCAGGCATGGGCTCCTTTTTGGGGTGGACAGAAAGCCTGTAGTGAGAAGCACAGTACCAGCACTACCACTCTATTCTGGGATTGCTTCACCTCTTCTTCCAAGGGAATAGAAGAGTTGGAAATATTTTGCACTCTGCAATATTTGCTTTTCCCTGTATTTAATTTTATCCTGTTTTTCCTTGGTGAGAGACATCCAAAATATTTATGATTTCAAACTGCAGTTAGGTCTGTTCATTATAAACAACAGGAGTTTAGATGGGAAAAGTGCCAGAAAACTTTCCAATATTTTAATTTCTTTGAAACACTAGTTGGAGAAGCTTACTTTTGAGGAAAGGAAGGTATTAGCCACTGTAGAAGAACGGAAAGGAGAACTTCATATCTTTATCAGTTTTGTTCAGGTGCTAAAGGTTTTTCTCATTTCCTTATCAAAATATTAACCACTTCTGAGTTACAGATTCAGTGGATGAAATCCTTTAGGGTTTATAATCAAAGAGCTCATCATTAATTATTTAGAGTTTATAGTCAGTCTTTGGAACTGATGATCTGATAATTTAACTCAGATCTGATTTATCAATAGCTAACAAACATATTTATACAGCAAAATACTTCAGTTAATATTCACTCAGTAAGTGAATAAGCCTTAACTTTTGCTTTAGCTTAATACTGGTGATACCAGCTAAATTTTGGGTTCCTACTTCGAGTGTTTCTCCTAGACAGATAAAATAATTTAAAAAATAAAATAATAATTCAATTAAAATCAATTTTTAAAATAAGCAGCACAGACCAAGAACCTTTCCATATTGAGTGAATATTAAGTGATCAAGGTGAAAAGAAAAAACCTGGTGGGCCCCCAATTAATGTTTGGGTCTCTCACAGAGTCCTGTTGATAGGTCACACTCACAGATCCCAGTGAGACCTCTCCTCAGCACACAGGTTTGTCCCTTGAACAAGGCACACTCCCAAGATATGGCAAAGGAATCACTTCCATAGTGTGACCCTACCATGGCACTGGGCAGCAATCTGTTTCTGCCAAAACGTGCTCCTAACACAACTAAAACTGGACCAGCTGATAACCTTCTTAACCCTCAAGAAGCCTCTGAGACTGAGGATAATACCCAGCTTGCTGCACAAGGTGAATGCCCCTTTTTCCTTCACATTCCATGTCTACCCTTGGTGATGCCTCACACTGCCAGTCACAGTCTCTGGGGGATACTTGTTCTTTGGGCCATAACTGCAGTGTAATTACACAGGGCAAATAGCTGCAACAATCTGAACAACAGACTTGCTGTACTGAAATAATTCTCTGTAGCATTCTGTGTAGCCTCACCTGGCAGGTCATCATCATCATGGCTTGGCTTTGCAAACAAACATTTACAAGGGCTCTACCCACGCTTGCTACAAGCACGCTGGTGGCTAAAAAGGTCAATGTGAGATATTACCAGACTGCCTGAGCTTTTCATCCAGCTGGGACCTTGTCTCCATCAGGAGGGGAAAAAGCCAGGAAGCTGAGGGAGTGTGGTTCTACCTCCAGTCCCTCCTGCTGCTGCCTCCAGATCAGCCTTCTGCTGAGCTGGCACCTATGATGCTGTCTAGGCAAACAACGTTCAAAATAGGTTTTACCAAAGCCTTGTATATTCTAAAGCAAATGCCTTCTTTCCACCTCAAAGTCCTTTGACCCAGAGTTATGCACACGAAGTTCTTGTGAACTGATACATGCAGAAACTTATACTTTAAAAACTGAATGTGTGGTACAGTTACTGTCACTTCCTTCTCCTGCCAAAGCTGTAATTCTCCAAACACACAAACCAAGAACCACGACAGGTAGGCACAGGCACAGATTTTCAGGAGCAGGATATACTACACCCAGATGGAGAGGGGCTGTCATTTGTGTCTTCTGCACAGCAGTTCTCCATTCGTAAAACCCAGAGTGGTAAAACCTCACCTTACTTCAGAAGTGATTTACCTCTAATTGTACCTGATATTTAACAATCACTGTTAGGGGTTTTTTCTTCTTTTGTGGTGGGAAATGCCTACAGGAAATCTGCATTTTAACCTCTCCAACTTTAACCTCCAAAAACTTGAAAGGACTGCATATTCAGACACAGCATGAATACAATTAATCTTATTTTTCTGTATTTTGTGATGCTGCTGCCATCTAGAGTGTGTAAGTAATATTGTGTCAAGAAATACCATCAGCAGTATTTAATTAATGGATTTTGCATTAACACGAAGTATAATCATAATCATACATTTTTCTCTATTTTGTTCCACTGCTGCCACCTAGAGTTATAAAACAAGTAGATTATTTTTCTGACTACACCTGTTTAATTAGTAGCTATTTATATTTGTGGGTGATACCTTAATTTTCCACAATTTTCTCATGCTTTGGCTTGTCTCTTTGTCCTGAATGTCAGTATAATCTAAGTATTGCATCTCATCATGTTCTTTAAAAAAAAAATAAGAAAGTGGTAAAGCCAAATAATTAATTTTTGCAATGTTATGTTTTTTAAAGGTCATCTTTAAATAAGAAAATATCTTCGGTCAACCTGTCTTTTTTTCTCATTACAAGACATCATTCATTATAAAAAATTGACTTAATATTCATTTGAGACCCCCAAATCAGAATTAATAGGGAAAAAAATGGGCTGCTATTGTCATTAACAGGGACAGACAGCTGGTGTTACTCCTGTAAAAAACCCCAAGGTTTTACAGCCCCTTTTTTTTTTCCTTTGTGACACAGAAAGCAACACACATGCCTTGGGGACTGTAAAACAATCAATAAAAGAAAATAATGAATAATAGGTTACCAAATCTGCAGTCACTAATGCATGTGACCTCCTTGTATATTTGAAGGTTCAAAAGAAGTCTCCTTTGATGCCTAGTAGGTAACTACAGAAATTCCTGGAAGAAATCCTAGGCATTCTTGTTCTTTTAGCCTATTTAATTTTTAGACGGCTTTGGATGACTGCACTGGAGGTAACAGCAACCCTCCAAGATCAAACATCCACCAACTCTTTACCTGGATTGTTCCTTCCTCTTTGCTGATGTAATCACTTTCATTATCCCTCTTCAGGTGGCCTGACTTTGTTGGGAATCCTTAGCTTGTCATGTCTGGTGGAAACAGTAGCACTTTCTATATCTTTGTTTGACAGCTCTATTACAGTGCCTCAAAACTCAGGAATTTAATACATAGGCCTCCTCAATATCTCTAATGGAAAATTTCATGAAAAAACCCTTTTCTTAGACTTTGATCACAGAACTTTCTCTAGCTGCCTGTTCTTGGTTCCTAGTTCCTCTGGCTGTGCCCCTTGCCTTCTTTCACCTACCTGTGAAGCAAAGCCGACATCCTGGTTTTGTCTTTTCAAACTACCTTTATGAAAACTAGTCACAGCTCTAGTCACAATGGCCTCACCTTAATAGCAACATGAAAGTCACACCTGCTTCTGTATATCCTCCAAATAGCTCACCCTGGGAAAACTGCTGCAGATAACTGGGAGCCAAATGGAGCAAGGTTTTATTCTCAGGTTGGTGTCATTTGTCTTTTTGGTTGTAACATGGAAACTTTTGAATAATAGATCCAATCAGTTCCACCATTTCTCAAAAAATGTCCCAGGCATAAATGCATAGGTATTTACAGATTTAAGCAGAATCAAATGAGAAAGAAAGCTAAACAGTGAATATATGAAGGGCAGATATAGAGCTGGCAGAACCAGGAGCTACAATAGGATCTGTAATTGTCTACAGATCAAAGCTATTAACAGCATGCAGTGTGACAACCAAATACCTCATCTCTGCTTGTCTTCTCGTTGCAGAAATAGGAGAATGAATAATGCTATGAAAGAAGTCTGGAGGATGGAGCCATGAGGGTCCAATGTTTATAAAGAATGAAGAACGAGTGGTGTGGGGATGGAAAGAGCCCCTGGGAAGCTGGAGGGAAGGATTCACAACTGGCCATGTTCAGGCATTGGGAGGACACCCATAGTGTCTGACACAGTGAAGGAAAGGAAAGCCTCAGGGTGTTCCCAAAATATTATCAGAATGGGAAAGTGGTGGATAGGACCTTTGCAAGCTAGACAGGCAAATATAAAGATTAGTTAGTGTAAGAAAAGGCCTAAAAAGCAGTTTCCTGAAGTATTCATCACCCTGAATAGTGATTGCTGTGTGAGATTATATAAGAAAAATAATCCCATGGAAGCTTAGAAATAGCCTTTGTGTTAAAGGTATCACAAAAGCATTGGCAATAGGCTGTTATCTCCCAACCTCACATATATCCGAATAATTAAAGAAAAAGATGTGTAAACTACATAATCTGTACTTCCACTAGTTGTTACAACCTCTTGCTCATACTTTCTGTATCCTTGTAGATCATGAGTTTTGTCTAAGGAGCTTTGATCCTTTCTGCAAAACAGTCCCAGGAGTGAATGATAATACATGACTTTTACAAGAATGGACCATCTCTTCTCTTCTTTGAGTTAGCAACCACTGTCTGAAGTTCATCTTTTATTTTCAGTTTGAAATAGGGGTCATTTGTTAGCATGTTTTGTTTGGTCTGTGGTGACAACATTTTGGGACTTCTTGTTTTTGTTAGGTATTGGCAACATTGGCAACTTCTTTTCCTTTGTCCACAGGTCTCAGGTCTGGTGATTCTAAGAAGTGATACTCTCAGTTTAAGATAAAGATATTTTTTGTTGATTTTTTTTAAAATTTTAATCAATTTATCTGGTATTTATGCTGCATTTTTTTCTAGTATATAAAATCCAGGATGTATTATACTTTCACTGATATAAAAAGAGAATTACAAAACTGAGGCAGTTGGAGCTCGTAATCCTTTATATACGAACTTGCTTGGAATCCCATCTTGGCCAAATTATGCCAAGCCTTTGTTATTCAGCCCCATTCTATTCTAACTCAATATTTAAAATGAGAATTGATCAGAAGATTACACCACTGGGTGATCATCTAGTAGAAAGATTCATCCTGTACAAGCTTCTTGAGGGGTTTTTGTCCTTTGTTAGACTTAAAAAATAATCAGTAATTCATTTCTGTAACTTCATAAGGTTTTTTTCTATGCTGGTCCTCCTTTCCTCAAGCTTTAGCCTGAGTGGAATATTCAACCAGCCAATGCCCAGGTACCTCAGCATGTGATGGTCCTGTTTAAAGGCTCACCTTGTGTGTGACTCGCCCTTCCATGTGATGCTCTGATGAATTTTCCAGGGAATAAACTTCTATGTAGTTTGTTAATCCTGGTGTGACATTTGGTCCCTGCTATGTGTGGTACAGGCTGTCTCTCAAAGTATGGGACTAATTAGCTTTACTTCACATAAACAGCCCAGAGATAATAATTTATTCTTCTTCCAGAACCCTAAAGAATCAGGGCATTTTGATGTCTTTTAATAGCTGGGCTGGGCTGGGCTGGGCTAAGGCTGAAGAGAAAATTTGGAAAGAGGTATCTACTAAGAACAGGCTTTTGAATCTGCTTTACTAAGTTGGATCTGCTCAAAGTAATGCCTTTGTTAGTAAAATAACAATACTTCTGCATTTCAAAATACAGACTCATGGTATCTGCCACTATCTTTGGATCCTCATCTTGTTTTCTCAACAGTGAGTTGTTATTACCTTAGGAGATGCCTGAACTTAGTAAGTGTGATTTCAACAACTTAGCCTTCTTTTGGCATTATCAGATCAGCACGATGGAGTTTATGTTATCTTTTGCTAAAAGCACACAAAGAGTTTAACAAAGTGCATAAGAGATTTAAGAAAAGGATTTGAATCCTGATCAGCAGAGAATGGCTACCCACCACACATAGCTGATAATTTGGTTCTGCACCTTGCTCTTCCATCCAAATTCACATGGGATCCCTGTTCCATTGTTTCAAGTGCTATTTTCATCTTCTTGTGATGTGATTCAAAGTGTTTCAGACATAAGAGCTCCCAATCTGTTTACACTATTAAACAAGCATAGTTTTTGTTTTTGACTGTAAGTGTTCAAACTCATAATGCCTCTAGTAATTACCTTTACCTCAATACCAATATTTATTTTGAAATTTACATCCAGAAGCTAATCAGGTACAAAATCCTGCTTTGAAAATGTATTTAGAGCTTCAGAGAGAACTGTTCCTGTGTGATCACAGCTTTGTCCTCAAGCTGTTTGTTCATATACTTATCTTTGCTCTTAAACCTTCACAACTTTTCCTCACTGGTGCATGTTTGCATTATACAAGCAGGTGATAGAAAGTGGAGAAAGGTGGTGCAATTTAATAGAACAAATGTGATAAATGGGAAAGACCAGCTTTTCAGTGCATATCCCCATCTTTGAGTTTGAAATACACACAGCAAAATCTAAGCTGAGGTTTAATACAATAATGCCAGCTTAGCTAAACACACTATTGCATCCCTTTCCATGGAGCAGTTTTGAAATATTTTACAGTTGTTCTACATCTATGAAAACCAATTTGTCATTCTTTTTCTGTTTTCTGCATTTGTGCCAAGGTATACATTTCTAATGAATGCAGTTCAAGTCTGTACTTGTTTGCTAATACCATCATTTGAAAAGACTTACTCAGTAGCTTTCAATATATTCAGTCAATTTACTACAATAATTGCTTTGGCCTCTTTATTCTTTCTACCATAAGTATTTGATCTCATCAACCTCACATTACACAGATTCATTAGCCAGGTTTGAACCATAATAATCAATGTTCTTATCCAATAGATTATTATAATGAAAAAGTATTTTTGCCAAGTAATAGTGCTGATCAACAGTGCCTTGAAATACATTTCCCCTTAAAAACTACCATACAGCAAAAAAACAAAGGTGCCACCTCCCACCCCTGGGGTTACTTCAGCACCTGATCCTATGGCTGATGGTTGAATTGTTGGCTGCAACGAGTTGAAATGTAACCACTGGTCTAAGAGTCACAATCATCCATCCTTTTTCTGACTCCGTAAAGGTCGAAATTGCAACAGCCTCCTGAGAAGGAGTCAGTCCATGTGTCCCCATGGTCTTAGCTGTGAGACAACACAATGCCTAAGCTGAATTTTAGGCAGGACTTTAGGCATCTAGAGAACTTTAAAACATGTACAGCTATGGCATATACACATCTTCAATGTTATACAGCAACTACATGGAGTATCTGAGGACAACTGAGGAAATTTGGGTAAATCCCTCTTTAAAAACAAACCCCTCTGTAGATCTAATTCTGTAAAAAATAGATTATACATTCCACCTCAGATTTTTTGTCAGAGTTACAAATCACAACCTATACATCAGAGTTTACCAAAATTGCACATCTTTGGTCTAATCACATGTGGGAGGGGACATTCAGCATCCACAGTATCTTTGAATAAACTGTCAGTCTCTCCAAGAAGGCTTTTCATGGTTTATTGCAGTATTCAAAACTTTGGATTTTAAACTAAATGTCTCAATTTTACTATAAAGGATCTCACTGTGTATATAGGTTTGCCCACTTCATCAGTGGATATTCTGTGAATTCTATCTAAGATTACCTACAATCATGGGGAATCAGACTCAGTAAACTAGGAGACACCTTCCAATTCTATTTAGTAATCTTGAGGTCTAATAAAGAAGTAAAAAAAAAAAATCTAGGGTCAAAAAGGCCTAGAGTTCCAGTAGTTTGTCAAAATTATTTCAAAAGTAAGACTGTAAGACTTAGAGAATTTAGTTTTGTCTATCCAGCAAAGAAAAAAAGTTCCATCAGATCCGTGTCCAGGCAGAGGTAAACTCAAACTCACACACGAGTCACACTTGCACACCACATTAGGTGCAGGACTGTATTACCCTGCTGACCTTCCTGAATGGTTCTGCCAAGATGAAACAGCATTTTGTACCACACTCCCATTAAGGCCATAATTTACCCTTGTATTTCAGAACTGAACTACAGAGACCATGGAATGCCTGCATTTCTCAAATACCATCGATGCCAATTGTTATTGATTGGCAACTGTGTTTGTTCTAAAGCAGGCCACTAACAGTCATGCTTTTCCAAGCAGTGCTATCAATTCCAGGAACAGTCCAGAATTCAAAATAACTGGAAACAATGATTGGTACATGTAGTGCCATCCTCAAATTTCTTCCTCTACTAAATTAATAAAGCAACAATACTACTGTGTAACAAAAATGAATACTTGCTTAAAATACATACTTGTTTAAAAAGTCCAGGTTCTGAAGTTTTCTGTAAACAGGGGATCTACCAGATACCTATCATTTAGGTATTCCAGTATATTTTCTGTTGTAGGAAACATTGGTTCCTATATTGGTTTAAAATAATAATAATAATTTTATTTCAGAAAAATGATTGTCATCCAAACCAGAGAAATTATTTCAGAATAATATTAGTTGTAATTGGAAAATTACTTACATGGGGAAATTATTCCAGAACAGAAAAGTGAAATAATTATTCTGGGATGATTATGCAAGCCAATTTCAAAAGGAAGCCAAAGAATGAACCAACAGAATATGCCCCAAAAGCAGGCTCTTCCATGCATGAGGTGGTGGATAAATTAGAGCAGTGAAAATGCACTGAAGTCCTGTGTTTGGAAGGCTATTCCCTGTGCTATTACCTATGTTTACAATATCATTATCATCATTTTATCATTATTTAGTTGGACTGTAATGAGTCCAGAGACTCAAATCAGGCCACTCTGCTAGGCAGTGTTCAAGCAGACTGGATGCAGAATTCCCTTCCCAAAGCAACCAGGGAAACCAAGTAAGTAACAACAGAAAAGTAGTCCCTCCAAAAGGCGCTTGACAGGGAGTTATCCCGTGGAGAACACAGTTTGGGCCTGAATTTAGAATCAGATTTCCCTTGTCCTTAAATAAGGGCTTTTTCCCTACTGCCCATTTTTTTTTTTGTTCTGCCTGATTTCATCTTGAAGACACAAAGCTGAATTTACAAAATCACAGCCATTCCCATGGCAACAGGTAGGATGTTATGATGTCCACCCTTGGAGCAAAAAAACCAAGGGACCAAGCTGTCAGATTAAGGCTGGAGTAGGAGCACTTTATAACCCTAAAGATGAATTTCTAAAATCAATGCAGGTTGATATCATATCCATTTCAGAGACATCCACAGGCCATGATTCTTTACTGGAGTTAAGGTGATGAGTTAAAGGGCTAATCTAATAAAGTCAATGGAAAGTCTCCTGCTGTGTTTTGAGGAACTGGATTGGAGAAGAGACTATGCCAGTGTGAGTGCCATGTAGGTAGGTATTGTTATTCTGGTTTAAATGAGATATAAACTAACACAATGCCATGTGATTTATCTAGAGACATGTACTAGATCTCAGAAACATCTGTCATGGGATTGATAAATTACAGGATTCTTGTCCTATTTCTTAATAAATTATGATCTAACATTAATATTCTGCTGACCCTTCAGGTTTGCACCTGCCCAATAGAATTAATTCTACTTAGAAACAGTGAGCTTCTACTTTCTTTAGGAGAGAGAATCCTTTTCTCTATTATGGGGTTAAATTTAGAATTTGATTTAAATTTCAAGGTTAAATTCACAGTAAAGTGCTAAAAAATTAAAAGGGGGGGAAGAGGGAAAAATGAATCCTACTTTATTATATTAGCAACTTACTTAACTATAACATTATTTGTAGAAATATAAATATGATATTCAAAGCTATGGAACTCAGTTCTAGTGGCATTGAATCCAATGGAGATTTTGTTTTAATCATCCCCACTGTTAGGTTTATATTTTATAAAAACATTTCATTATAAAGAGATATATATTTTAAAAGTGCCCCTTTGATAAATGGCAGCAGCAGAATGGAATCTTTGAATAAGCTCTTTGAAGCCTGCAGTTTTATGAGTTCAGTGCCTTCAGAAGCTTCTAAAGTAGTTATAGACAAATGGAGACAGCCAAGGCTTTGCACGCCTACTTCAAACATAAGTGAGTAACTAACATAAAATTGTAGTGGCCATTAAAACTTCAAAGGAGAAGTGTGACCTGAATATTACTTGTCATAGTACAGGATTTGTTACTGGAAGATCTGATCAAGTTTTTTTAAGTTATGATATCTCCACCAAATGCCAAGATCATGACTTAGATAAATTATTCTGCCTCAAATAAATTTTTATTCCTGAGATTTCCCATATGATACCACTGAAAGCACTGGCTGGATAGTCACAAAATGCTGCATCCCCCTCCTTGATCCAGCTAAATCTGGCCTCTACCTTGCTAAAGCTGCTGTCTTCCTACCTCTCACCTTATCTTTGCCCAGAGAGCCTCTCCTTCTGATGTAGGTCATAAAACTGTCCTCTTTTCTTACAAATTTCTCTTCACAACTCACTTCCCCCCCAGTATTTCTTGAGCTATGTCCAAACTTTCTACCCACCCTAAAAACACACAAGAAGATTAAGAAGTCACTGTTACCGATTCTTCTGTTGGTTATTTCCTGTCATCAGAAATGTGGTAACAGTGTGCATCGATAATCCTTTGAAAAAAATCTAGTGATCTCCTTGCCTTGCATGTATTTATCTTACCCTTCTTTGTCTGCTGGATGCCATCTGTTCTTTGTCAAGTTCTGTGGCATCTCCCTTAGACTATAAGATCCTCAAATGCAGATTTCTTTAATTATATAAAATAAAAAAATAAAAAATATATGTATACATTCAGTGGTATGTAGTTGTGCTACCCTCTTAATAGTTATGCTTCTTTCCCTGGAAAACAATCTAAAACAACTGTGGACTTTGAATGATTGACCTTTATATAGACAGAGAAGGAAGATAATCTGGCCTTTTACTATTACTTTAAGTCTCAAAACTACTTGTAACATTTTATGGAGCCTCTGTTTATGGATAAAAACTTTATGACCTGCATTTTATCATCTCTTGAGCCTTTGAGCCTCTGTAATGAAGTTACTTGGACAATTGTTTGCATCCATAGAGATGGATGATTGCTTACTGATCATCTGCTTACCCAGAATCAAGTCCTTTCCTGCTCCTCATCCCACCAGAGAGAAGCCTGGGGGTGCACAAGGAGCTGGGAGGGGAACAGCTGGAACAGCTGATCCCAGCTGGCCCATGGGATACTCCATGCCATATGGTGTCATGCTCAGCTGGGGGAAGAAGAAGGAAAGAAGGAAGGGGGACGTTCACAGTGACAGTGTTTGTCCCCCCAGGTCACTGTTGGGAGTGGTGCAGCCCCTGCTCTCCTGGGGACAGCCAAACACCTGCCTGGCCATGGGATATGGAGAATGAATCCCTTGTTTTACTTTGCTTGAGTGCAGCTTTTGATTCACCTTTTAAATTGCCAGCCCATGGGTTTTCTCAGTTTTACTCTTCCTAGCCCCTGCCCCATCCCCGCAGGAGGAGGGAGTGAGTGTCTGCATGGGGCTGAGTTGCTGGCTGGGGTGAAACCCTGACAACGGCATATACTCTTTTAAAGAAATGTGTTAGGAAGCCAAAAGTACAGGATACACAAACGGTTTTGAAGCAGCATTTAAGGTCTGTTATTGCAGACTTCAGTTCCATTATTGCAGGAAGCTTTCAAGGTCAGCAGAGCACTCAGAAAAGTTTTGAAATATGCAATCCCTGGTGTAGAAAACACAAGTTTTCTTTAGAACAAAATAGGACCCTTCTGTCTTCAAATGACTCTTAGTCACTCCCATTAGCTGTAAGAAGCCTCTCAGCCTGCCAGAATACCTGCAGGAGTGTCAGTCATAGTTCTTCTGGGTACAAGCAATGATAAATGGACATATTTCTCATTGTTCTAGCAAGCAAGGTTCCTTATAATTAGGAGAACTCAAATGCAGGTGCAATGGCATGGATCCCTAAAACTGATAAAGAAGAGAGAAAGGTAGTCTAGATGAAACACTCAAACTATGAAGCTATCCAACAATTTTTTTAATCTAATATGTGGATTGCAGCATAAAGATGACTGTGAGTTTGATAAGATGTAATGTAAAGCGATTATTATGTTATGCATGTAATAAAAGATTACTATAACTTTAAAATATTGTTGAAAATTGTCACAAGTGCAACTCCTTATTATTACATTGATATTAACTTATCTGTAAAAGTAAGCTGTGAGTTTCATGTCCATTAGTCAGAAACCAATCTGAAGTAATACAGAATAGAAACCTGAGTCACTAAAATTACATTCTTGTAAGAGATTCAAAAAAAAAGAAGGGGAAAAAAACAAACAAAAAAACCCCAAATCAAACCAAACAGAAACCCAACAATTGAAACCAACTAATAAAACTCCCCCACAAACAGACAAACAAAACCTACCAAAATTCCTGTTGGAAATCCCATGAAACAAAAGCAACAACAACTAGAAACTCAGAGAAGCAACTACAAGTAATCTCTAAAAAGAACTGTCATGGGGCAAAGCACAATGAAGCGAATCCCTGGGGCTAAGTTGTTGGAAAGTTTGTAAGTGAGGAGTAGGAAAGGACTCCATGGTCAAGGACGATTTCTCTTCATAATTCTATTTTCAGTTTTGCAGTCAAGAAGCTCATCTTGTCCTTTGCTAGAACTCCTGTATTATTTTTACAATTTGGTTTGCATAATGTCAATAATAAATTTAGATGAAACTGGTAATCATGGAAAAAACTGTTGCTTCTCTAGAAGAAAACCCTCTAAAACTTAGTCAGAAATGAGCTTGATGGCCCCTGTGATATTCTGCCAGGAGGCAGTTTCATGGCTCTCATTTATAGATATGGTCTTCAATGGAAATCTGATACAGTGAATATAAACCAATGATCTAGTAAAAATAATGCAGCCAACAAATGGACCACAGTTGAGTCTCTTAAGTTTCAGAGGAGACAGTAAAGAAAAGTTAGGAAAAAATGCCCTAATAAATCACTGAGGATGAAGAGAATTTTGCAGGTAGTGGGAACTCTGTTATTGCTCAAATGAGTATTTTATCAAAGTACAGTCTACATTATAAATTAGTTTACAGCCATTTTACAAGTCCTCCAGGATGGTATATTTGGAGCATCCTTCATGATTAGTCCACCAGAAAGAGCCAAGAATGTAAGAACTGCCATCCTGGCCTGGATCAAAGGTCTTTTCTGTATTTCTGTCTCCTGACTGTGACCAACAGCAAAGGTTCAGGGAATAGTAATGACAGGACAAAGACAAATTCCATTTAGAATGGCATTGGTGATCTCTAAAAGATAATTGGGGAACTGGAAGAGAAAGAAAACACATCAAATAACAGTCTCTGCACTTCTCATTGCCCTCTGGCCTCTCCAGCTACCACTGCACCCCCAGTAACATCTTTCATTGGAGGTCTGTGACTGACACTTGGCCATGCCGGTGTCAGTCTCAGGGGGTAACTGCAATGGAAGTTCATGGAACAGGTAACATAGCTCCAAACTATTGTTTTCCAGAGAATCTCCAAGGAGAAGGATCAAGGGACAACACCAGTACTCCGGGCCTCATATTCATCCAGTTTGTGGCCCTTTACACCTCCTTCCTTCTCAATATAGGAACCTAAGAAGAGGAGAAATAGCATCACATTTCACTGGAGCATCTCTTTACAAGAAACAAGAACTGTTGATCTTAGGAATATAATATATCCTAAAGTCAATGAATTATTAGGCCATTTAGAATTAGCTGCCAGTTCCAAGAGTCTATTGAGAGTTATTGCTATAATAACAACAAGCAAGATATATTTTTTTAAATCTAGGAAATAACTGTGTTATTTCAATCACTCACCACTTGATGCCCCTATTTACCTCCTTCTTCTCATGCCTGAAGAAAAACTACCTCCACAAACCTCCACAATGAAAGGAATTTTTATGTAGAGGTGTTTATTTTCCAGACCTACCTTCCTTTCCTTCAATAATCTTTCAAACATTTCTATATTCATGTAGCAAAAACATATACACATATCATGGGCATTATATTTATAAATGTGTGTGCATATACAGGCACACAAATTCACAGCTTTGTAAATATACATGCATCTAAATGTACAGAGATTGCTTGAGATGTTGCTTGGGCCATGCACAGTAGCTTGTGTTGATGTATAATGAAGCACCACTAGACAGAACAGTCACTTGTGGCAGGTAGCTAAGAAATTTCAATAAAGTAAACTCTCAGTATTATCAAAATTATACATTTGGGGCTGTTAGCATGGCCTAGAAAAAGATGAGGACAGGCTCATCTCATTAAATGAGAAGAAATAGTGGAATTAGCTTGAATCTAATTACAAGCCACACTATCTAATGTAAAAACATGACTGTTTTTTCACTCCCATTCATTTTGGCTAGTAATTAGTTTTGGCCTCTAAAATGCCACCCTTTAATCATCCAAACACAGATGTGATTTGCCGTGCAATTTAATCTTGCTTTAATGAAGAACTAATGGACGCATCGCAAATTACTTTCCCTGTTGGAGAAAAATTCTATTTCCTGCTTTTCAAAAGATCAAGAGTATCTTGTGATAATAGCCCAAGCGGCCCTGGCAGCCTCGTCGCACAGAGCAAACAAGCTCTTTTACTCAACTCCCAATTCAATGGAGAAAAAGAGGCTACAATTAGCAACAAAGCAGGGGAAACGCGGCATTACAGCCGAATCACTTTCTGCAGCTCAACCCCCAGCAACCACCGCCTTGTTAGAGCCAGGTCTAAAGTGTCAGGAGCGAACAATGTGCTGTGATAAATTACTCTCTTCAAACAGCTGCACTGCTAATTTTCAATTATACACACAAATGGCTCTCAGATTGGAAGAAAATGGAGTGCATGGGGAGAACAGTAGTAGATTTCTATGTTTGTTTGGTGGTGAGTGTGGAGGCGGGAGAGTGACATCCTGAAAAGAAAGCTGTAGCATGTGGAGTCGGTATTTCAACACCGGATGATGAGCACTCCCAAATCTTACAGAACCTGGTGGCTTCCTTTCCACATCTCTGCTAGGCTGATAGAGAAAAAGAATCAGAACCAGCTAGATCCATTTTTAGAGTAAAATCTTTGACCATTGGCCTCATCAGTGGCCTTGGCAGCAGATACAAAAGCAGCTGAACAACTTGGAAATACATGTTCAGATCCCAGAAGAGCCCCTTCCTTTTCTCTGCCTCTCAACAGAAAGGTAGTAGATTCCATGAGCTTCTTTAAATAGATGTGCTGAAGTATGTCAGCCCATGATTCTCGTGGACTCTGATCATCTGACATGTTTGGTGGCCGCACCAATTTCCCTGTGATGGAGGTAAAACTCGTCACCATACAATCCACTACTGTACCACATCCTGATGCTGTCAGATTTAGATGACAAATTCTAGGGAATATACTTGGAAAAAGGTGCTAGTGAAAATGATTAGGAGTTTTGTTTAAGTCACGATACCTATTTTTAATCATTTGGCATGAAAAAGGCAATATGGAAGTACAGTTAGGATAACTGTAAACAAGATGTGGCTCAGCTTCAAGAAATTGCAAAGCATTGATAATGATTTTTAACTTGTCCTAAAAAACTTCATAGTCCCATTGAAATCAAGAACCTGAATTTGACCCAATATAATAATCATTGATGCTTCATCATTATTTTTTTCTTAATAGATGGGAAACAAGTAACAGAGCTCTATAAAATCAAAGAGGTTGCACCAAGGTAGAACAATCAGTTCAGTACAAGTTTCACGAAAGAAAAGGGAAAATGTTACTGTTTTCCCTGGCACTGTTTTGCTTGACCTTAATTTTGATGAATGACAGCACTGGGGATGGAGTGGGGGGAGGGAAGGCAGTGGTGGTTTGTAATTTTTTACCTGTCCAAACTGAGAGAACCTAAACCCAGCCTTCTTTAAGATTTGATACTCAGGAATCATGATTTGTTGCTATCAAATTTGATGTCCACAACATAAACATTTCAAATCCTTTCAAAATCTCAGGCAATTTCCACATTTTCATAAGGCTAAAGAGAGAAAAAGCAGTGGGGAATCTCAAATTTGGAAATGGCAGTCTGCTGCCTAAACCAAGGCTCCTAAACTTCTGTATCTGTAGTGGTGTCAGCCTTTTGCCAGGACTGGCTCCCAAGCACAGCCCTCACAAAGGCACAGGCAGAGGAGCCCCGTGTGCACAGAGAACAAGCAAAGGTAGAATCTCAACAGCTCTACGTTACTGTAGGTCCTTTGATTTGATTTCAGAGCAACAGCACTATGATTTACACCCTTTAAAATTCTGGGTCGTGATGTTTTCTCTTTGCACCTTCCTATTAACCCTCTGTTCACAGTGAGTTTGGAAACAGATTTTATGGTAATTGCAGTCATGGTACCCTCAAGACAGTCAGAAATGACATATGTTATTAAAATGTTTACGGAAAGTGTTGGCAAAGTCATCAGATTTGTTTTATAAATAGCTATCATTTCAAATGAAATGGGCAAAAAAAATCTAGTTGATTTTAATACTTTTCAGCCCAGCTTTTTTTCTACTTCCAATAAATGCTAGCATTGTGTCTCCTAATTATAAAGCGCATTACCATACAAAAAGGATTATTTTTAAATTTAAAAATGCCAGTCACAATTTAAAATTACTTTTCTCAAATATGGCTCCTCAGAGAAGCTAAAGAGAGAAGAGAAAGTAAGGGGGGTCGGAATAAGAGGGGGAGAGAGAGAGGATGCAATATTGAATTGTAACAAGACACTTTTATTTTTTTGCTGAAGTGGGATTTCACTCCCTCTAGTTTATAATCGTTACAGAAATTTAAACCTCAAACCATTTCAGTCCAAGCTTATACTAAGCTTGTTAGTGGTTTCTGATGCTGCATATGATAGTGCTACAGCATTACCATAAATCAGCAGAATTAACTATGATCTTCAGAAGCATGCCTGAAAGTGGGTGACAGAAGTCTGCAATTTGGTGCTCTGAATATTATGATAACATTCTATATTAAATGTTTATAATCTACTTAGAGCTGAGCTTCAAGTATATTTTATATTTGTGCTTTACCCAATATTAGAAATCATGGGCTATTACAGCTTTCCATGCCTATGTTGTTTGTAATATCCAAAATTAAAGAAAATATAAAAACACAAGGTGAGCAAGTTTGTGTTCCTACCAATGTAATGTTATTAATATTAGGAAGTTAAAGTTTACCTACAGGTTTGAAAATTTAAATGCACCCTGCAATAAATACACTTTACCTCTTTCCATTCATATATAAAATAATCTACAGCACTGACCGGATTTCAGAAAGTCTATCCTAATACAATTTACAAACTCTCTGCTGGTGTTGGAGATACAGACTCAATTTTCCTTCCAGTCTTCGTAAAAGTAACATATCTAAATTGTTCATCTAAGAGTAAATAACGATGATTTGCAGAGAATAAAATCACAAACTCAACACTTTTGATAGCCAGAATACAAATCAAGGTTGCCACATTACACAAAGAAATGTTCTGATCCTAAGCAAGCATGATCCAGAATTTAAAAAAAAATAGCACTACCTGTAGTAGGTGGGAGATCCCATTTCTTCCCTATTCAGATTGCTACCCTCCCAACCTAAAAAAACAAAAATAAAATTAAAAAAATTGGAGTAGCTAGTAGCATACACATATAATTACTACTGGCTGCAGGAGAGCAGGAGTAGATGTGTTTTTATCAGAATTCCTATTGAGGAATACAACGGCCCTGCTGCATAAATGGTCTGGAGAGACAATGAACTATATGCTCACTAAGATAAATCCATATATCTCTGTGCACCCCAGCAAAAGCAGGCAGAAATTACACCAGTCAGTAATCCAGCTTCATGAATTTTCAAGTAATTCTGAGCATGGGCTATAAAACAATGCTGATTTTAATGTTGAAAATTATGGTTAAGAGCATATTACCTCAGATTTAGACTTCCAGAAATATGAACTAAGAGGTGAACCTGCTTGTTTTCCTTTTCTGAAAGGACCACATCCACACACACATCCACAGGCTGAACTCGCTGTGCCAGTGACCAGACATGGAAGGTGACACAAAAGTACCTGACGAATTTGATTGTGTAACAAAATGATTTCATTGTGATTTCAGGAAAGTTTTATAATTAATGGACAAGAAAAGCAGAAGCCAACAAGTCCTTCATTGTTTGTGCATCATCTTTAGGCCCCCAAATTGCCAACCATCTACAGGGAAAAATGGCCAACAGGACCAAAATGCCACTCCATTGTCACAAGGCAGGTGACTAAACTTGAGGAGACATGAGGAGCATGTCATGTTTGGGGATGGTCTAAGGGTTGCTCTTTAAGGCAGCAGCCAGGAGTCTCAGTTACTCGGTCTTTCTTTAAGGAAGCACATTCACTTTGCCTGTGCTGGGCTGTTCAGCATGGACAGGGTTTTTCATGATCTCACACCTTTGGTTGCTGCTGGAAAGATACAAAGAACACTAAATATTACAACATATTTGTTAAAATATAGGGGGGAAAAGGATGCAAATATGTGAGAAAATGGAAAAGTAGCATTCAGAGTGTTGGGTTGGTAACCACTGAAAAGGAAATCATCTCCTGCAAAGATCACTTCAAAAAGTCTAACAGGGCACCAAGGCCCATTGACTGGCTGTGTAAGCACCGGCCATGCAGGGCAGAGCTGCCCAGACCCAGCCTAGCCAGCTCTTCTGCCACCTCAGTCCTCTTGTTCTCTCACACAGGCACACCCCACACTCACCTCTAGCAGCTGGAAAGTTTTGGCTAAACTTTTTCTGCTAGTTATGGTGTTACATATAAGCTGAAATAAGTCTACGTATCTGCCCAGTTCACAAATCCTCAAAATTAATTATACTCAACAAGAGGGACAAATGAATGAAGCAACATCTCTGGAAGGAGTTTTCACACACACAGCCTAATGGGAAAAAGTGCTGAGTGCCTCCTCCATCCCTGAGTAGCACTTGTAAGCAGTGTATTTCATATTTTTCTATCCAATATACTCTTTTCTCCCAGCCCAGATTTTCTGCCTCTGCCATCCAGTCCCCACCTGGAAATGCACACAGAAACCCATGGCTTCTGCCCAAAGGGACTGGCTTTTCTCTTTCTAGAGCAGCACACGGGATAATCAAGCTGATTTTGCTGTGGTTCAGTACTGTTACAATTAGCAAATGACCTGGAAGGTGCAGTTCCACCACTACATCAGTGGGAAAACAGATGCACCCCCTAATATACATCAGGTAACAGAGAAGGAAGTGCATCCTGTTCTTTCATTACTTTAGCTCACCTCAGATGATTTTGAAGGCTCTTTAATTTTTATTTTTTTTTAACTCAGAATACACTGAAGTGTAGATGAGCACTACAGCAAGTTGGTTTGCTCTAAGTTTTATTAGAGCTTTTAAGTTTCTTTAAGCCGCAGCATTTTCCAAGTGAAGGACGAAAGCAGGGACTTACCCTCATGACATCCACTGAAATATATTTTTGTGCAAGTATGAAGACTACGAATTAGCATTTTGTGATGTTCCTGAAATTAGAAGCCCCATGAACTAACCATTTTATGATATTTATGCTTTGCTTCATAATGCATTCTCCACAGCTGAATCAAAGGGCCAAATGCAATTGCTGTTGTGAGATAATAAAGCATGAAGTGGTGTGTTTGGAATTAAATTTACATAAGACGAAGGATGGTGGGAAGTTTCTGATGACAGTAACAATCGGTGAGCACACTGTGGTGCTGCCTTCTCAGAAACCACCGAACAAAACACCGCAGCAGCAGCATGAATAATTAAAGCAGTATCTGGGGAGTCAATCAATTTAAAAAGGAAGAAGAAAACTTTCCCAATATTTTTCCAGAGCTATGTCTAGGACCTATATCAGAGTTATTTCCCTGAAATAGTCTCATAATTCTGTGTAGCTGGCCAGTTTTGTGTTTGCCTGTCTCTTAGAGATGTGTTTTATAGTTAGCAGAAGGTCTGTTGGATTAATCTAGGCACAGAGCTCCTGGATTTAACTGAACCTACAGTTCCAGCCCTTCATCTTCCACCTTTCTACTCCATGAGGGAAGCAGCTTTTTGTCCCCGACCCTGCTCTGCTGCTCCAGAAAGTCACTGGATGGAGGCAGCCCCTACCCTGTAGAATAGTCATCGTAGTTGTTTCATAGTGTGGTGCAGGGACTGTTGCCTGTGCCATTGCCCAACACTTTGGCAGCCCTCAGAATGGGGAAGCACATGGCAATATTGATTATCATTCATATATTCAGTCTTTCACAGTTATTATGAAATTAGTATCCCTCTTACCCTTGTGTTACAGGTTCTGTCTCATCCTGCTAGTACCTGGGAGAAACTGAGGCAAGGAGAAAAGAAAATGCTTTAAAGTCAGCTTTTGCTTTCTGGAACATGTGAGGCATCTCGTTTCAAAGACTTTATATGTTTGCAGTTTTTAGATGAAATTATTTTCAAGCTGTGTGAATACTTAGGCCTTTAAAAGGCATGACTGCTTAGGCACAAAAACACACCACAGAGGGATGTTCCCACAAAGTGGATGGCCCCTCTAGAGAGTGGGCAGTGCGAGGTCTTACCATCCCACGTTGGGTGGTTGGTGACAGCTGTAGGAATTATGGCAAAATTCAAATATTTAATTAAAATCAGTTTCCATACAGTGGTGTTTTTCTGAAGCCAGCAGCACTGCATTTCTGTGGGGCATGGAAGCAGGTGTAGGTGACAGCAGGCACTGAGTATTGGTACTGAACCACTGACTGGGGGCCAAAGGCAAATACCAAGGAGAGAAGGGGAGGAGAGGAACTCACAGTTCCAACAGGTTTGAAAAAACACTGCTATGTCCAAGTCACACAGAAGCTCAGTGAGGGTTTTCTTGCCTGCATGTTGTTATCAACTATTATCTTGTGCATAGTCTCACTGTGGGGGGACACCACGAGAGCTCATCACAGCACATCTGACATTCAGCTAAAAAAGAAAAGGGTTTGGCTGATGAAAACGAAGGCAAAGGCAGACTTTTTTACCCCATATCCTGGTTACACAACCTTTAAGACAATGATAAAACTTCACATCTTATTCATTAAGGTCTCACTGAGTTCCAGAGCACTCTAAAGTTGGAAAATATCTTCAAATGTATGTTTCTTAAAAAGATTAGAGAGCAGAACTCTAGTTAGCTTTTGTCTGTCTGTTTTGCTGAGGGTGTTATTCTAAGAGCATGCAGGAGATGAATGATCTACACTGAAAACCTTGACACTTCTTTAAATGCCTTATTTTCATTTTTTAAGAAATATGACAGAAAGAATTAGTACTGGCTCTTCTATTTCAATAATGGTAGTCATGTTGAAATGACAACAAACATCATTACATTTACATGCACATTTATGTAGACAAAAATTGTCATTACTTATTTCAGTGGAACATTTTATAATTTGCCCTATAAACAAATAAAATCTGTATAAGCTGTTTTTCGCCTTCAGCAGTATGTCAACACAAGCAACTTAGAGCTAGACTTACTGACACTTACTGGTAAGCATCTCCTTCCATTTTTAAAATGCTTAAGATTAAAAATATAGTATTTATTTTTCAGTTTTTAATAATACAGAGAAAATACTTTTTGATTGCTGGCTACAAATAAAAAGCAGATGGTTGAATGCCTTCAAATGTTGTATATTTAAATGAAAATGGGGGGAAGTAAAGACATATCCATGTGCCTGTTTTGACTTCAATGTTCTGAGTAAGGAACAAAATATGAAGACAAAAAAGAAGATGCAAACTGAGAGAAATGCACACCTTGTCTTAGTCCATTTGCAATGAAAAAATATTGTAATGTTCTTCCACCTTATTATCTGCTTCCTCTGTTCTCACTTATGTCTTTTGTCTATGCTCTGATGACTGTTACAATCAATTTAAATACTTTGTACTACCTTGCAAAAGTCTTATGGTTGAGGCCATAAATGCTGGAGCTGTTAAGCATCAAAGGTAAATCACAGAATCATGGAATGGTTTGGGTTGGAAGGGACCTTAAAGATCATCCAGTTCTAACCCCCTACCATGGAAGGGACACCTTCCACTATCCCAGGCTGCTCCAGGTCCTGTCCAACATGGCCTTGGACTCTTCCAGGGATGGGGCAGCCACAGCTTCTCTGGGCAACCTGTGCCAGGGCCTGCCCACCCTCACGGGGAAGAATTTCTTCCTTATATCTAATTTAGACCTGCCCTCTTTCAGTTTAAAGCCGTTCCCCCTTGTCCTATCACTCCATGTCCTTGTCAAAAGTCCCTTATCATTTCTCTTGTAGGTATTGGAAGGCTGTTGTAAAATGGGAATATTGCACAGGAAAAAGCATGGCTGAACTGGCTTTTCTAAGAGGTGCTTGTTTGGATAATGCCAGAAGACTCAGGAAGTATCCGGGCGGTCTGCAGAATAGCAGAGCAGAGTTCCAGATCTACTGTACAGGTCTTTTATAAACAGTGTTGGACTTTGAACACAGGTAATAAAGGACAATCAGTTAATTAACCTATAGAAGACATCACTGGAGGAAACTTGCTATTACATTTGGTTTGTCATGAAAATTTTTCATGGAAGAATGTCTTGGATCAGCTTTCCAGTAGAGATTGTGGGGGCAGAGAACTTAACTTGCTTTAAGATGGAATTTCAGATATTTAGGATCAGAATTATATTAAACATCTTGAACTTTCTGCAAGAACAGATTTAGTGGCCTAAGATGCTCCATATAGTTTTGTCCTGTGTTTCTATATTAAGTGTTAGCATTTTATAAAAATTAGCATTAGTCTGCTCATTTGTAGAGCTGAGATAGGCAGAGTATGCAGAAGGACTGATCTGGACCAACGACATACCCCTGTCCTTGTATTTCAGCTCTCCCATGATAGCAGGAGCCAGATCTCAGCATGTGTTGCCAAAATGTCTGTGCACCTTGGTACAGAAGTTTCAGATTTTTTATATTTCTCCTGCTGATTATTTTCTTCCCTTTACTCATTTGCTAATGTTGCCAAGTGCAACAGGCAGGGACTGTATGAACCAGAGTGGGTAAAGAGCCTTGTAATCTGCCCATTTGAATGTTAGCACTAGAATTGTAATCTTTATTATTTAATACCCTCTCTGAGTCCATGTCAAAGCAGAGCCAAACTCTGTCCCTGCTTGTGCTGAGCAATGTCTGAAGGAAATCTATTGATTTCAGCAGAACTATTTTGCATCAGTATGGCCCAAACCAGCGTTTTCCCCCAAGAAAAGAACTTACAGTTCTCTTTAATATCATCTGTTTTCACTATTGGTTACATTGGGTCAAACTCTGCTTTTTTAGCAGAGCATTATATACCTGGATTAGCTGCACTGAGGTAAACACAGTCATTCTACACTTACATCCATGCAGTTTGCCTGAGGATTTGATTTTCCTATTTCTTAGGGCCTTTAGTAGTCAAGATAGCTCTGTAAAAGTACTGACTATGGAGGACAATATAAACTTTGCTATCAGAGTAAACCAATAAAAAAGTCATGCAATATAAGAAAGTCATGTAAGTGTGACATACATGAGTGCTGATATAAGAAACTGAATAAGCAGCTGATGAACAGCTGGACACAACCACCTCACATGGGTCAGCGTTACAAAGGACTATCTCTGTCATATGACTTGGGTCAGTGTTATTGGTTCCAACAACAGTCATATCTTCCCTCTTTTTTGAAATTCAAATGTGAACAAAATATATTGCGAACTACAAAGTTGGCAGTACAAACCAATACAACCCATTAAAGGAGGAGTTACTGCTAACCTCTCGTAGCTGTTACTGGGGCTTCTTGAATTAAAAAAAAAAGAAAATTGTAAATTTCACTTTGAGACCAACTACCTGTTTCATCCTCTTTGTAGAACATGATATGATATTATATGGGATATGGATTTAGCATGGACTTTTACTCCTTTCCTCAGAGAAAAATACTGCTTGGCAAGTGCCATTCATTGTTAAACAAGATGAAAGAGTGGGAAAAGTCTTAAGCAGAATGTACCTTTGGGTATCCTAATTAAAAGAAAAAACTCTGGAAAGACTTTCATGAGGTTAGAAAAGGAAACCTGCATTTGATTAATTCACATGATTGCAGAATTTCTCTTGCTGTTTTAAAATACTTTGAACAATATATGGGTAGATTCCAAATATATTTCTGGTAATGAATAGTGAAAATAAAGCAAGAGGAGAATATGTGGGTTTGCCTCTCCTTATTTAGATTAGAACACTGACAATGCATTTATTTAGTTTTAGTACTGTTTTCTTCATAAAAATCTAGCCCCTCTCAAGGTGATGCAGGTGATAAGGCAGGCATATACAGGAGATTTAGTATCAGGGGGTGAAATAATATGAGCAATAATTCAGGCAGAAGCATTTTTTTCACTCTTGGGGATGGGTGAGGGAAACCTAAAACTAAACCATATTCTCATCAGGAGAAAAAAAAATCATTTAAAAGCTTGTCATAAATGAAAACAATTTACTTGTGCCCATGTCCTTAAGTGCCACAAACTCTTCTGCTTCTGCTGCTACATTCTCTAATGATATTACTGCACATAGCACATCTCATCTAATCTGTTAGTAAAATCCTAAAGTCACTTATGTCAGTCTCTAATGCAAGCCAAATGAGTCTTCCCAGTAATAAGAAGCTTCGCAGAATTAGTTTTCGTTTTGAGGAAAATTGCCATTGGGGCTGGCACTTTTATCTAAAAATTTCACTCGTGCATAAGCAAAAAACTCATATATTATTTGGTTACATTCCATCAGTATGAGAAATAACATTGTGAGAATTCTATGCATGCTAATGATATATAGAAATCCACCTGCTTTCAGATAAAATGAGTTTAATTTTCTGTTGCCCACTGCCTGGTTGGCCTTTCATAAATTACTTATGCACAGCTATTATTAAAATAGAGGGAAAGCAAATTAGAAAGTCCTCATATCTCTCCACTGGATTTAACCAAGGCAGGGCTGTGACAGCTAGAGTCAGCGTTTTTGAAAAAATTCTGCTCTCTTGAAAAATTTTGCATCTCTATACAATTCTATGCCACTGTTGTAAACGTTCTGACCTGCCTTCTTACCAAATTAACCTAAATCCTTTCTATTTTTCAACATTAATGGAATCCTCTAGAGTCCTGCTGATATATATTAAAATATATTTATTGGTTAATTTGAATTCCAGCATTTTGTACCTCATTTCCCAGTACTTCTGTTATATCTGAACAGCTTGGAGCTTTAGCATTAGAAACTTACAAATTATGATAAATACATCTGACAATTATCAGATCAAAACAACTTAACTTTCATTGGAATATATGATTGCAAATTTCCCTTCCTGATGAAAGAGAAAATGAGGACTGTCTGCTTGAAACAGTTAATTGGATTTGAAAGTACTGTACGTTTCAGCAATTGGTGCAGCTTTTGGTTGGTCAATGACTACTTGACCTCCTGGTTTTCCAACAGACAATTGGTTTTCATTTCTTGAGGGTCTTTTAAGTCCATAGTTCATGGTGACTTTAAGTTTAATTTTCTGTTAATGATATTATTTTGCTCTTTTAAGATAAAACTTTCTTGTGATGTGCAACAGTGGCAATCCCATTACTGTTTGAGGAAGGACACCTTCTCAAACTGCATTCTTTTAATATTGTTCCTGTATGGTTACGCTATTTCTAAATGTCATTTGAACACTTTGGGTTTGTATTTCGTGTGCATTTAAATGGATAGCTGTTCTGCTTCTTGGAAAAAATACAAATATTAAAAAAAAATAAATCAAAAAGCCATTGTGGCCACCTGATCAGTGAAAGCTCCCTTTTAAGTACCTGGGTCCCCATTCTAATCAGCTACTGGTTTAATACCTTCCACTTCGGTGGACTGGCTCTGATTAGAAGTGGTGTGGGTTAGTTTGGGCCAAGGACGTGCCCTACAGGTTTCAGGTTCAATTTCTCTGCTTTCAAGCCCATTAAATTTGCATCCACACCGTATAATAGTGCACTAAGCCCATCCACACATGGGCTTAGTTTCCTAATAGTTTCCTAATGCCAACAACAATTCAGTCCAAGGCTGACACTGCCAGCTTTCTGCTGAACCCAGCCGGTCGATGCTGGTCCTGCTATGAAGAAGGCTATAGTTCTTACACCAAAGCAGCTTTCCTAATGACTTGAAGCAATAGTTTCTGAGGCATTTTCTCCTAAATTTCCCCTAAATAAAATGTGTGTTTCTTTGTTATATGCTGTAAGTATTATTTTACTTCACATTGCCTTCTCAGGAGGGACCAGAGGCACACTATGCTGGCAGCTCTCAGGCTGCAGTTTCATAGTACAGCCCTGAGGGTTACCTGCCCTCAAGGCGGGCTGTCCTGCTACTCCTCCACCTCCAACTTCAATTCACAGGAACAAACCACCCTATAGTTAGTTATGGTATAGTTAGACTTTGGGGGTTAAGGTTCCTTAAGTGATTTAGAAGAAGACTGAATAAATACCAAAGTGGGATAATAGAAGCAGAGAGAGCATGTGACTGGCAGTGAGAATAAATGTTTTCACAATGAAGTATTCCAAATGTCCATCCATGACAATGCCTAAAATGTTTCTAGAATTGGTTCATATATAAACAAACATATAAATCCAAACATTATCATATACTATACAAATTTAGAAACCTCAGAATGAGTCACATAAAAGTTGAAATCCTTTCTGATATGAAACATCCTCAAATTCCTTTCCCTATTCATTTTAGAATATACACATTTTCTCTCCTTTCTTGCAGGTCTGTTATCTAATCAAGAGGACAGGTGGATAATGATAAAAAATCAGTTTTTACCAATGTAAAAATATTTAAAAACACATGAATCAGCTTCTCCATTGTTTTAACTAAAATTACTTTTAATAACTACAAACACTTTAGATTTCTCTCTGGCTTTGAGACTTTTAGACTGTACCTCCTTCATAGTCTCCAGGGTTAAAACTTTACATCCATATCCCTCCATCCTTCAATGGAATTTCAATTATCATAGATTCAAGTGAATCCAGGTATGTTCTTTAATGAAAGTATGTGTTGCAAAATTTGTGATAAAATGGTAAAAAATATGAGATAAGGTGCAATACTGAGATTCACACACATATGGTTGCATGCTTGAATGAATTGAAATGAAATGCAATGTACTAAACATTACAGAATACTATTGCTGTCCACAATATGTGACTATTCCCTGTGATTTCCTCTCCCTCCTGACCATTCAGTATCTGTAAATCACACCATGCACTTTGATATAACTCCTGCCCTGCACAGGTAAGGCCTAAGCAGTTCCTTTTGAGGCTTTAATGGAACACACACAATGTAAAGACTTTAAACACAGTGATGAAAAATCACTTGGGATGAATTACTGTAATTTATGGCTCGTATTACAGGTACATAGGAATTCTGGGCAGGACCCCACTATAGTAGATGTTAGACAGAGAGAAAAAGAGGTCATCCTTCCTGTCAGAAAAGGGCAATTTAAATAATATAAATTGTAAATATATCTGTGAGTATAATGCACTGTGCCACACAAATAGCTTGTGAGAAATCCATAGACAGAAATACATTTTCCTAAAACAATGAGAGATGATTTTGAACAATAATGAGCAATTGCATTAAAAAAAATTAGAAAATCTGTTTCCAAACTGTTCTTGAACACAACAATTAAAGTATTCATTCCATATAACTTACCCAGATGCGGCAGACAACACTGAGTAAAAGCCTGTCATGAATTAAAAAATGTTTGAACATAAAGAACACCAAAAACTATGACTTATTTCTATACCCTCTCAAGTACAGAATGTCCTGTGCACTAGTAGAGGACATCCTATATGCTAAGACTCTTGAAATGCTATAATTAAAGGTCTGTCAGAGTTTCCATTAAATCCCTGACTTTCAGGGTTTAATTAATAATAACAGTGAAAATTAATGTGAGTAGAATTAAAGCCACTGTCAGAGTCCTACTGCATATTAATTCCTGATTTAAAGTCGCTACAACATGTGGGACTGATCCAGCTTCCTCACTTCAGTCAAAACTCCTACCACAGGGGAAACCTTGCAGTGTAAAATTCCAGTGGATATTTGTCTGAACATGGAAAGTGTGATCAGGCTCTGAAATACCTATAGCACTATGTAAGTGGGAAGTTAAATCAACATTTCAGAAAGTCAAGAATTACTGAATTGCATGAAGTTTTGGAATAAACATCCTAAGTGCAGTTCAAACTCACACACCTGAAAACCAATGAACATTCACATTCCTCAGTCAATTTCTTCCCATTAATTGACTCAGTATAATTTTATTAATTTATCTTTGAAATATTAGTATTCTTAATAATTTATAATTTTTCTAAGTAAGAATTAAGGGGATGGCTCCATAAAGGAAGATGGACATCATATGTAAATATTGGGAAATGGGCTTTCCCTGGAACTACAGGAGCAAATCAGATGTTCTGTCACTGAAACAAAGGCTACTGGCATTTTGGATTTGAGTGAAAATAATTTGGAACATAGAACATTCCATTAGATTATTCCCTGAAAATAAGCACTGGTATCTAACCATACAACACGAGGAAATTTAATCTTTCACATAAAAGGATCAAATAAAACTACCTCAGTGTGGAAGTCTAGAGAGAGTCCTGGCAGAATACTAGAGGATATTCAGTTCTCTTCAAAGTAAATAGTATTACAGCTGAAAAATGTGAAAGCATGAAATTTTCTCAACACTGCTATGAGAAACAGACCCAGAAATACCAGACATGCAAAACACTACAGTGAAGGGTGGAGACAGTATGTTCATGAATTGTTAAAAATATTAAGAATATTTTGTTTCACAAAAAAGCACCTATTATAAAATACGTATCTTGTGGCCAGATGCCAGACTAATAAGTGGCATTATTTTAACTTACATTAAAACCTATGTTGTGAGCCTGTATCATACACTGCAGAGGCTAATAAAGAAAAACAATCAATACTATTTTCTGTTAGGGCTGCTAAGTAGGTCAAGGAAGCTCACAAGTGAAAAAATTTGATGTTATAAAGAAAAGTGGAAATTATATTAATGAAACTTGTAATGTTGCAATACTGAAAAATGAAGTCCACTCAATTAAAAAAATCATATTATAGAATATATAATGATAAATAATAAACTGCAAGCAAATAGCAGAGAATATAATCTGGTTTCAGTAAAGCTGGATACATTTGCAGCATAATACAAAAGGAGTGATAGAAGATCAGCAATCAAAAAGACACTGTGTTGCTCTTATATTTGTCGTGCCTTGATATCTAAATGTGGGGATCTACTGTTGTTGTCACCATGCAAGTCAATAAAAGACACAGTCTTTGATCTGCAGAACTTAAAATCTAAGCATATAATATGGACATAATGTTGGAAAAGAAAGAATTACCATACCTTTATGAATCTAGAATTGAGGTTATAATTCCAGAGCAACCTAAGCCAGAAAAGTAACTGCCAGGCCCTGCCTCTGTCCTCTCTGTGTGCTTCCTACACCACTTGCTGAGCTGGCCTAGTTCACCATTCCAGCATAAAAATATCCCTTGAAAACTAAGCTCACTTTTCTTGTACTGAGGTACTGACATAGAACAGTAAAGGAACTGACAAATACCTAAGGCAGCAAGGGGCACAAATGTGTGGCCAGGTGGGAGAGGATGCAGAGGGAGGACTCCTGCTTTGGAATGAATCAAATATGAAGATTAAGTCATTTATCAGAATTCAATCAGAAATTCTATGGCATGCATCATATAGGTTTTCAATTATGAGAGTAAGTAGCTATAAATAGATCCTGGATGAGTTTAGGATGGACATTTCAAGAGACTTTTTAATCCCTAGAGCACCACAAGTTTGCATCAGCCATCCTATGAGGTTAATAAGAGCAAAAATCATAAGGAGATTTTAGATGGAGCTTTGCATTATATGAGATGGTTGACAGAGATGATAAAGGGTTATGACTTGAAAACTCTAAAATGTCCTTTCAATTCTATGCATTTTGAAATGGCTCAAATAATTTTTAACTATGAGAAGCTGAAAAAAGCTCCTTCAAGTATTGGAGGAAGTTAAATCAAAATGAATGCCAATGCCAAAACTAGGAAAAAGATACAAATTTAAAAGGGCAACCCTTAGGAGCCAAGAATAGTGCTCTTTTTGTTTTGCTATCAGCACTAACCAGTACACAACAGTTTGGCTCTTGGTTGAGACAAATTACCAACCAAACCAGAGTAAACTAGACTAGCATTCTGGAGTGTATCTCGTTCTGCTTCAGAATTTAAAGAATTGAGAAACCAACTCAAAACTTTGCATGAAGATATAGTTTGCTGTAGTCCATATCATGATAAAACAAGGAATATCTCAACCAAAATGGAAAAAGCCAGTAACTGTTTGTGTATATCTGTTGCTGAGCTATGAGCTCTTGTGTTAGATTTAAGCTAAGCACCACACCATCACTTTCTCCTCTCTTGTCTTCTCTAATGCTGAAGTCACATGACAAACATCTGGTGACCAAAGTGAAATCACGAACTGGATAATTTCTATTCGGATGTTACTTTTTGGCTCCACTTATCCCTGCAGCTGGAGCATTTCCTTCCAGCAACTCTATGCTGTTTTGTGAGAAATGCTGGCAAAATGCCACAAATTTATGAAAAACTTTAAAGGGGCTTAGTGTTAAAGGCCTCTACTTTCCAATCAGTACAGCTTGAATCAATAGCGCTGCTGCTAAATGTAAACAGGCATAATGGAAATTTTACAAAGCAAGACCATTTGTATGTAACATCAAAACCAACACAAAGTCCTCTTTCCATAAGAGTGCAAATCACATTTAGAGTAAGACCAGAGAGAAAAGCAAGATTACTTTGTGATGATTTGCTGCAAAGTTCACTTGCTTGCTTGATAATGAATTTCAGTCATATTGTCATGTACTTCAGGCTTCATCAACAGACTGCTGCACTGCCAAAAAATATGATTTTAGCACACCAGAACTAAGGTTATAGAGAGCACACATTAGTATTTGTTTTTATGCAAGTAATAATTTACAAAAGTAATATTTTACTAAAAACCCTGCCTAACCACAAATTTGGGAAAAAAGAGAAGGAAGGGAGAAAAGATGGAGGTGCTGCTGGAAGAATGAACATGGACTCAGCTATACAAAATACTGGCTGATTATGTGGTAAGATTTTGATTCTGCCAGAAATAATAAATGGGAAGAAGTTGCTAAATACATTTCCACTACAAAGGAAAGAAAGCAGTTTCTGGTATGTTGCACTTGTAAAGATCTGAATATTTTTTAGCAATAAATAAAAAACAAACAGCACCTTCTGCTGTCTCACAAGTCATACTTCAATGTGGACTCAGAGCAGACAAGCTGCTCATGAAAGTATGACTTAAGATATTCCCAGAGAAAGCCTTATGCTCAGTACATGCCATGCTCTAGTGTGCTGGAAGGCCTTCCAAACCCAACACACACATGTTATCCATAGGCACTTGGGATGGCAGGCAGTGTGGACGGGAGGTGAAAAGCCCAGGACGCACATCATGCTCATGGCAGCTCCACGTGTGCTTTTTAACAGCTTTACACATAAAAGCAACTGGCTGAGTAGGGACAAGCAGCCTTCTCCTGGCTTTTGTACACATATAAAAGTATGGCCCAGCTGTAAGGAATTAGAGGATTTGCTGGTCAGGTCAGGTTACAGAAGCTGTAGCACTCAACAGGGATAGCCAGGTTTGGTGCCTCAGATTCCCATGTGATACAAGTTACAGTACTACACAGCTCTCTGTCCCTCTCCTCTCCTCTTCCATTTAGACTCTGGCTGCTTCTGCTCATAGAGCTGCTCTTCCCAAGCCCATGGCTATGCTTTTGAAGTAGCAGGAGTAGCTGGATATGGAGGCAGAGAACAGTTGCTTTTATCAGTGCTCTTGTAAAGAATTTGCTAGGAATTCTTCAAGAAAACTGTCCTTCTCGGACCTGAAACCTTTCATGGGAGTTTACCAATTTTAGTGAAACTTTCAGAGTGAAAAGTATCTGAAGTCTAAGAGTGGATTTTTGACAAGGTAAAAAAGAGAGGTGTGGCCAGTATCTCAGCATATAGATACTAGCCTGGAATATCAAAGACAAAACATTCCAGTGAGGCAGTATTTGTAAAGTTGTAAATACAGCACTGTATTTATTAGAATACCTATATTTTCCACATCGTTGTCAATAAAGGAGCTGCTTGGGGGCATGAGACTGCTGGCTGCTGACTCAGGTTATGTCCTGTACAACACTGACACCATCCACAGAAACCATCTTTTCTGAGAACATCAGATACAGAGTGCTGGGTGAGTGCCCAGCATGCCTTGAAACCTCAGCCTTAGGGAAGATGTAAATAGGAGCTTTTCATGAGCATAGAGAAGCAACGACTGGAAAGTTGCCTAAGGACTGTGAAAGTGCTCTTGCAACATCCATTTGATAATGTAGTTACTCCAATGACTCTAGTGAAATTATCCTAACTTTACACAGGAGTCAGAGAAAAATGAAGCTGCTTAAACTGTAAAAACCTACCCTGTACATCTTATCATGCAAATTAAATTAAAAAACCCCGTGGAAATAGTCCAAAGAACTTTCTCTGCATGTGGCTGTAAGTCATTTAAGTCATTCAGTGAGACGGGATAATGGCCATTACTTTTCACTTGGCCAGTTCATATTGTGACACTGGGAGAGAGACAGTCTGTCAAGGTTTTGTCTGCAGTGCCTAATTTTTCACCACACTGCTCCTGCCCTCCCTCCATTGTGTCAGGAGTGCATTAGGTGTTGGAAGGGCAACAAGAGGTTCAACCAGAGGGTGGAGAGTGTGGAGGAGGGGGATTGAACTGTAGGCAGCCTACGGAGTCTGCAGGAAAGGCTGTGCTGTCTCTCCTCATGGCTGATATGTATCTATGTCCCTGTGCCATATTACATGGAGTGGATTAGAAACAGGATTTTTGATATTTCAGCTGACATGACAGAAGTGATAATTTCATGCAACTGTCTATGTTGCAACCTAAAATCAAATATTCTACATTTTAAAGGAATTGTATATATTTCACCCATACTCCTAGGCTCAGAACCCTTTTCTGCAATGAAAAGCACTTCAAAGTGGCTAATTCATAGATAACGTTTTCTATCTCTGAGTGTACCTTAATCACTTCCTAATGACTTAAATGAACACATGAAATGGCAATAAGTGTTAAAATACCTCTGAAATCTATGTGTATCACAGTTTGGACAATCTTAAAAGTTTGGAAGGTCTTTTGAATACCAAAAATCTAACAGTATTTGGTGGGGTTTTTATTATTATTTTTTAACCAAGGCCAAGAAAATAAAGAAGCAAATTAACAGAAGAATAAGTACAAGGTATCAAGGTCACCGACTATAAATATAAATAATGCTGCTCCACATAAATCTTAAACAGCTTACTGCAACAACTAATATAAATTTACAGTATTTACAAGATTAATCTTTTTAAAGAAAATTACAGGATCATAATATCAAACCAGATTATGCTATGTCCTATATAGCATTTTACTATACACACAGCAGTAACATGACAGCAAATATGTACTTTGGAGGTACTGAGTAACTACTGCATGAAGATGGTGACACTCTGTGCCAAATACTAAACACAGCAACAAGTCTTGGGGCTGTCTGATCTCTCCATACAAAACACTTTGTTAAACCCTTGATAGCCTCATTGTATGTCTAAAGGGAAATGTATAATTTGTCATGCCTCCACAGAAATGTACATTGAGTATTCCAAGTATAATATACAGCTGTAAGATTTTGTAACTCTTGGCTGTTGAAGCAGTAGAAATTCCAGAAATACTACAATGCAGATAGAATCCTTGGATCCTGCCATTGGGATAGAATGAAGGCACTTTTGCTAGGTTATATGCACTTTCTCACGCTCTTACTGTGGCATTTTCCATGTTGAATTCATGCAGCCCACAGTCTGCACCAGGTAAATTCTAGCTAAGGTCTGTTGGTTCAGGCGAGCTCTGTGCTTTATCCTAGCTGAGGGTCTGGTTCACTGTTTGTAAACTGGCATGAGAAACATATCTCCCAGCAAAGGGTCACCATAAGAATCCAGTTAGTAGTTTAGATCAACAGACACCCTTCTTCTGGAACACTGAATACTGCTAAAAATATCAAGTAGAAACTTCTGCTTGGTAAAATTTCTAGATAGTAAAGAAAACCAAGCTCACTTTCCCTTCCAAAAGTCTTAAAAGCACATGATTTATGCCACTATTTTAACACAGCCTTGTACAACAGAACAGATACACTGAAGAGAAGCCCAGTTTGGGCCCACAATTATATACCTGAGTGTACATTAGGATGCTGCTCTCAGAAGCATAAGCTCCATCTCATCCTGCTGCACTGTGTGTAACTTCTGCTTCCACTAACCCATCAACAGACACTGTTTGCAGCAAAGGGACCACGCACATGTTCCTCTGACAGACAACAAAAGACCTTGGTTCTCAGGAGGACGTTCCTGTCCCTTTCTCTTCTGCAGCTCCCCAAGCAAAAGCTGTTGCCTTGACAACTCTGAGGGATTCTCTGGCTCTACCTGTGCCAGTAGGAGGAAGGCCAATTTCCTTCCACAAAATACAGAACTGCTAAGAAATAAACAATTAAGTGTTCTGCTTTCTTCAGTACTGCCAAAAGGGGGAAGAAAATAAAGAAACTTACTACAGAAACAGGATTTTATAAGCCAGAAGCAGCGGGATTCAAGTACTGAAGATTCACAGACACAAGTGGGGAACAGAAGAAATTGCAGTTGCTTGAGACTTTAGCAAAGAGCTGGGAATGGCCAAAGTCCTTCTCTTTGATCAGCTTCTGGCTTTCCATGGCACTGCCCTTGCTGCACCATTACACTCTTTACAGAGAAAGTGATAAAAAAACCAAACAAAAGGAAAACAATATTAAAAGAAAAATAAAAAGGATCCATTTGCAGTTTTCACTGCTTTTGCATATAATTTTTTACAATATTAAAGACAACTAACTTTATTTCAAATTTCGTGCCCCATTTTTTTTTTTTTTTAGTTTAACTCTGGTTCAAATAAATGTATTTCTGAAGTAAAAAAGAAGACAAGAAAACTGATGGTCAGGAAAGAGATTACAGAACAACAGACAGAAGCTGTTCATATGTAACACAGAAAAAACTATAAGCATGCTGCCTTGATTTTTCTGTGTCCTGTAACTGAGCTGAGGGCTACTCAGCTATGGAATATTCAGCTGTGTGGTCATCCTGTCACACCTCACCACACCCATGAAGAACATCACATCCATTGAAAGTCACAGCTCATATGCTGAAACAGATATCCTGTTGTAATATTTAAATTCCTCTGTACCTTAAGCACATACAATGTTTTTTGGCTTTACTCTCAAACTCTTTTATCCTTTAAGGGTTAGTCAAAGCACAGGCTCTGTGTAGTGCCAGCAGATGTGTAACAATAACAGGTTATGTGCATCCTTTACCAGAAGGAAATTGTTTTAGAAAGTATCCCTTAGTAAGTATAGCTGGATTTTCAGAGTCAATAGAAGCCAAAAGTACAGGAGAAGCTACTTGCAACTTCATGATGCCAACAGAATATGTAACAAAAAGCAGTGCACTCTGTATTCCAAAAGGACTGCAGCATACCAATAGACACTTCTGACAAAATCACCTAATACCACTGAAGCTCTAACATGCATTTATTAGTGTATTGTATTTTATTCAAGGAAAGCAGAGACAAAGGCTACTGTAGTAACCCTTCTGCTGGCAGATAAATTTAACATGCAACCAGGTATGACCAGGCTTCATGATACACCAACCTGCAAGTCAAACTAATAGCATTTCTGTTTTAAGCTAAATAGAAGGAGATTAGGGTAAGAAAACTCCCCCTATTGACCACTGACATTGTTTATTACATAAAAGGTAATTGCTTAGAGAAGATTCCATCTCCTTTTGCTGCAGAAAATGTCCTAGTTTGCTGTTAACCCTTCTCCCATTACAGTGCAGCCACACTGGTACCACTGCTCATAGAAGCATAGAGAGCATTCTGCATGATTGAGGGCAAGAACTTTGTAATGCACTACCTTTATCTGTCATATTTTGGTCTACAGCAGTAAATTTTGTATGCCTCTACTGACTACTCCCTGGAAATATGGTAAAGATGTGGCCTTTTATACAAAGATAAGGTACACAGAAATGATATCCAGAGAAAATATGGTAATAGAAAAGAACAGGCTCAAACAACAATGAACAGCTCACAGTCAAATCCAAAAGCATTAGAAGATTTCAGGCTGTGTTGGTAGAGTACAAATCCATCTTGGATCAAATTAGTCACCCATTTACTGTGGTCTCTTGCTTGGCCTGGCAATTAGTTCAACTGTGGAATGCTACTTATGAGTACATTTACAATCCCTACATATTCTCTCCAGCACAAATGGACTTTGGAAAGGAAGAACTTACAGGCTACCCATGTAAACAAAGCAACAATTACTTTCATAGAAGTACTAAAGTTGTGCCTGAGATTAAAAGGCAAATAAAAAATGCTAATTTCCTAACTTGTATTCTGGGCAACGTGAGAGAATTCACTTCATCTCTTTGTGCCTCTTTTTTGTCCTCTCTAAAAAAAGGATCCTGCTACTGCCCTCACAGGACTCTCTGCCTATGTTTTGGCTCTGACAGGGTCCTGAATTTTTCTGATCTGTGTAACATACACGTGGAGCTTGGTAATTCCAAGCATCCTTGTAAGACAATGGTCTCTCGTTAGGCCATCTTAACATGGACAAAGCTGATCTGCCAAACAAAAAGTTATGTTAGCAAAATTCACTTGGGCAAGACAACATCTACAAACAGGGAAAAAACAAATCTGGTCTTTAACACATTCTTGAGGAACTCACCTGAGCAGATGGAAGGTCAACATTAATGTCAGTTGATGGGCCTCATCTGCAGAAAAGGATTCTTCCATTCTGTTTAAGAAACAAGAGAAGGAAAAAGCTATTTTTAGAATTATCATTTGAAATGCCTGTTGGAAAAATTAAGAAAAGCAGAAATGTATTTTGCACTCTTTTTTCCTACCAGTCCTGATTCATCATTGCATGACACAATTTTTACAACTTACAGTAAAATATTGCAATTAGTTTAATCCCTTAGGGATGTAAGCTACTTTGTACAGGCGTAAATAAACTGCTTTATGCTAAGCAGTTTCACTCTCTTCCCCAAAACTGTTAAAAGTAATTTTGGATATAATTAGTAACCCCTGAGAATGCAATTATTCTATAACTGGCAAAAGATTCCCCTTCTATCATATGAGTTTTAAACCAAAAGGTCATTTTGGCTAATAGTTTCGATGATTTTACCTCTCTCTCCTCCCTAAAGGTAAAAGTTTGAGTTAAAATGTGATGCCTTAGAGGAGAGGAACATGTTTTCTTACAGTGTTTTAGAAAACTACTATGACTGTGACTTACATGAAAAACTTCTGAAGGCAAAAATGCAGTTTGGTTTCTCAAAGCAAATCCTTGGCTTGACTCCCAAATTCCTCAGAAGGCCAATACTTATACCATTAAACAAAAGGCTGATTTTTAACAAGTTTTGTGCTTGAGTCTGTAGAATTTGCTCAACTAAGGCACTGTGCTGCATTTTCTTTTGCATTTGCCTGCTTCCACTCAGTGTAAGCAGACCCTTAGTTGCCTTTCAGCTGACTAGTGTCAATGATAATAACAATACATTTTTATTTTTAGACCACTCAAAGCTAAAGGCAAGTTAGCTCTGCATACGTATGCATGCACACACAAATGTAAGTAATATCTGAACATTTCCAAAGGACAACAAGTCCTTTCGGAATAGTAATGAATAGAGAAATCATCTTGTGCCCTGCATGAGATAGGTGCATTTTAAAATTTTTCTGTATAGCTTCCATGAAAATTGGCCCCTAAGCAAGGGTGTGAGTCATTGATGAATACAGCTCTAAGGCTTCACGCTGTGCAGCAAGAGCTGTAAAAGGCATTAGAGGAACAGAGGGGAGGAGGAGGAGAGAGAGAGAAGGTTAGGAGGTTATTAAATAAAACCTGGTAATGGTTTTACATGAACATTTTCGGAGCAGTGTTTGGCAAACGCACATCCCGGCCCACTGGGCAGTGCCCTTTGCTGGGCAGTGCACGGAGGGGCTGCACAGACCCCCCCACACATCACTTCTGCCTGCACCAGAGGCACTGCTGGCGCAGCCCCTTGCAGGGCTGGGTGGAAACTCAGGTCCTGCAGGTGAAATAAATTACCCTATGCCACAATGTTTTATAGGAACTTTTCAAATTAGTATTGCAGTGAAAGGATGGGTTTTTCACCTCCACCACCAGGCTGTACCAGCAAGACCACAGCCTTTGCCTGCTCAACTGTGCAAAAGGTAGAGAACAGGCCAAAGAGTACCTACTGTTGACCAATTTAAACTTCTTCAAACTTCAGAGGTATTTCCTTTTGGCTCATAATTGTTGGTTTGTTTGGTTGTTTTTTTTCCTAAGACCAGTTATTAAATTGCAGTCATTCATTGGTTAGGAATAGAGTACACAAAACTGATAACCTGGAGCTATTCTCCCTTTTATGCAACTGTGTTTCTCCTATCTGAGTCAGAAGATCCAGATCTCAATACAGACATGAGATTTTTTTAGTCAATACATAAGTCATTATCATGCCAAATCTCCCACCCCTCAGACCTCCTGCATGTGCTGATCTCACCCTGACTTGTGCAGTCCCTTCAATCTCTTCCCATTTTTGCTTCTTCCATTATGTCTGCAGCCTTAGTGCACCCATCTGAAAAAAAAAAAGATACACTGTGGGCCATTACATCCCATTATCAAACACCCTGCGACGTGCAGGTTCACATGGGAAATTTACAATAAACACTGATTAAATGCCACTAACTGGCTACACTGGGTTAGTTATAAATAATCCAGCAACACTTTAAATGAGTCTTTTTTCAGTAGATAGCTCAGATCTACAGTCAGGAAAAATGTTTTCCTGTATTTTAGATAAAAATGTACCACTTGTTAGAAAGCAAATCATAATTGAAATCTTTATTTTCACACAGATAACCATTTAAGGAGATTGGGCATAAATAAACAAAAAAAGATTTTTTTTTAACTGGCACAAGAAGAGCTTTAAGTCTTTTAAAAGACAGAAACAGTGGTTTTACATTTAGGCAATTTGAATAAATGGGCACAGTGGTTGATACAAGTGAAAATTCAATCCATAAGGAATGTTAGCAGGAAAACAATATGTCATGTTACAAGTACTTTTGTTTCTCTAACACTTTTTTAAAAAAGAGCTAGAATTAAAAACAAAAAACCCAAAATACCCCCCAAAAAACCAAAACAACAACGAAACAAACAAAACCAACAAAAAACAAACAAAAAAACCCTCACAAAAGCCCGAAACAACCTTTTGTGTATGTGTGTATATATATATATATATATATATATATTTAGGAATAGGAATTCTATATACCCTCTTAACTGAGGAGTCGATAACTGCTGCTGTTTTAAAAAAAGACACCAACAAAACCCTCCTGAAATCCACAGACACGCAGCACCATCTGGTGGATTAGCACGTCTGGCAAACAGTTCTGCATTTACAGAACACATTTCCACAGGCAGAAGGGAAAAGTCATACAAAGCAAAGCATATCATGGAGATTTGTTTAGTCAAGGTCAGGCAAGAGAAACTGAAGGCAAGTTGCGTTTATTTTTAACATACAGGGAGTAAAAGCGGGTTCTCATTTTGGGTAGGAAAGGAAAGGGGCCCTAATATATACATAGTGATGTGCCATTGTTTCTGCCATCTTTCCAATAGCTTGTAGTGTCTTCGGAATTCCACCTTTTCATTCAGCTCACTGCACTCTGCAATGCTTGGATCTTGGCATGGACCCCCCAGCAGGTCAAACAGCACAGTCCTTACAGGTCACTCCTTCACCCAATGCAGCACCTCTGCACTGATCCCCTTGGTGGGCATCCCCATTTCTGATACAGTGCTGCAAGCTGATGGTCCTAAGAATTCATTTTGAAAGGACAGAGGTTTACATATTTCGATCTAGAAGTCTCCCCCTCCCATATATTAGAATCAGGAGTATATATATCTGAAGTCTGTTTTTTCTGCCTATAGAAATTTCCCTCATTGATGGCCATATATCTCAATCTTTTATCCTCTTCCCGGTCATCTGCATCTTTGTCTTGTCCACACCAGTAAAATAGGTCAAATCATCCTGCATTCCTCTGGAAGACACAAATGGTACACAGCACATCATTCTCACAGTCAGACTGAACTGCAGACTGTACAAGTGTACAGCAAGGTCCCAACAGAGGCCTTTGGCCATCACAGCTTCATACATCCCAGAGGGCAAACAGGAAGGTGACAGGAGGCTGCTTGCTGCTGACTGCTCTCTGAAGTCACTACATTTCCTTGCTTCTTCAGCACCCCCTATAAGCATACACAGCCCAGCATGCCAGGAAAGACAGCACAGGCAAAAATGACCTTCCTCACAATGTCTGCATTTGTTTTGCAGGTAGCATGGGGCACTGAACCCTGTCCAATTCCTCTGTTTTTAAGAAACCGTAGCCTCCACACGTTGCTCTTCTGTTTGCTTCAATAACAGTGATGTGGGACTTTTCTCAGGGGATGATCAGTGAAGTGACCAGCAATGATCTGCACAATGCTGCAAGTTGCCATTTTGGTGCCCCCTCAGCAGGCCTGACTTTCACTCTTCTTCAGCAATCTTTTCTTCTCTGAAAATACCCTGTAACACATACAGGTATCTAGCAAGATCACATCTTCTGCTATGGTCAGTGTTGCTGGTTTGCCATGGGTCCATATTTTGTAAAAAACCTCTCTGTAAATTCCTTTCTCCTCCAAACCACCCCCCAACCATTTGTCAGTGCTTACTGCTGTTTTGCTCAGGCACTTTTTAATCACATTCGATTAATTCCTTTAATGTCTTTTCAGATGCTTCAGCCAGACAATAGTCACCAACAGAGGGTTTCTCCAGTGAGATTATGCTTCTTCTTTTTAGGGATTTTTTATAATGGCATGTAGCGACAGGACAAGGAGGAATGGATTCAAACTGCAAAAGAGTAGGCTTAGATGAGATATAAGGAAGAAATTCTTCTCTGGGAGGGTGGTGAGACGCTGGCACAGTTTGCCCAGAGAAGCTGTGGCTGTCCCAGCCCTGGGAATGTTCAGGGCCAGGCTGGATGGGGCTGGTGGAACGTGTCCCTGCCCACAACAGGATAGAACTGGATGATCTTTAAGGTCCCTTCCAACCCAAGCCATTCTGTGATTCCTGCCAGGGCAGTGTGCCTGTCTCTATCTACGAATGGTGGAGTCCAGTGAGACAGGGTTATTTGCAGCCCAGCAGTACAGATGGGTACAAAAGGTAACATCCAGGTTCATAATGACATAGCATTAGTGTTTATGATCATTTGGGCACAACCCAGCTCAGGAACCCTCCTATTAGTTGTAGAGATAGTTGAGAAACAGGACATATACAGGGTACACTCCCAGACTTTGCTGTTCAGTGCCACCAGCAGCGGGTGAGCTGTCCCGCTGTGTGTCCCCAGATCTATTTGGTGTCCCCATCACAGGTGAGCTGTCC